>JAPQRP010000019.1:14698964-14721586 GCA_037367295.1 Apogon hyalosoma | reverse complement strand
AAGTGGCTGGGATAGGCTCCAGCGACCCCCGTGACCCTAGTGAGGATAAAGCGGGCTCAGAAAATGGATGGATGGAACTTCTATCAACTTTTGAAAAGTTCAGTTTCAGTTTATTTCAAATATGCAACAAAAGAAAGTAATCCTACTTTAGTCCTTAGAAATAAAAACAGATTGCAAGAAAACATGAAATACTTATACATATACATAAAAACATGACTTCATTTGCATATTTGAAATGGAGTGGGAGGAAGAATAATTTATTTAATCCCACCCCCCCTTCACCACATAATAGTCTATCCTTCTTTTATCTTTCTATCAGCATAATGCTGCATGAAAAATTAATTTCTGTAGATCTCTTGTAAATAGTTATCTCCACTTATCTTTTCACATACACATACATACATACATACATACATACATACACACCTATACTGACACACCAGAAAAATAAATAAATAAATATATACATACATCCTTGAAGGCAATACAAAATGAAAACACAATTAAATAAACAATTAAATAAAACTAGACTTTCCTACATTTCCTGAAGGAAATGTAACCCGTGTGCTTGCCTCTTGCCGGATCGGTGGAGTCGTGGCTAGATGTGATGTAAAAGCAAGAAATAGCTCCCGTTCACTTTGTAAGCAGAATCTGTGCATCAGTGTTTGTGGACTGATGTCACCACAGATTTTCTGTAGACCTGTATTCAGATGAGAAGCCTCCCACAGTCTGTGTCAGTCCAGTTAAAGCACTGTTTAAATAGGCTCCTTTAATTGAATAGCTCCATGTGTCTTTGTATGTGATCTCAGCTGAGCTCATTCAGTTCATACAGAGAATTTATGGGAAGGTTTTGAGCTGTATTATATTTATTTTTCAAAATATATTTATTTTTATTGTATTCATCATTATTTATTATTTCCATTTATTTATCTTTAATTTTAATGTCGCTGTAGTTTTTCAGCTTTTTATTTTTTTATGGAGCCTTAATTATCTTCATTGTCTGCAGCTGTGCCACACAGACCATATGTGCCATTACCATGACAACGAGCACTGCAGGCACTGAAGACACAGACACAACCACACTCATTTATGACTGAATGCTGTGAATCTGCTCCCAAACAGCTGCTAATTATGGGAAAACAGTAGATGATATGTAAAAACTAACATGATGGTGAGCGGCAGAAGGACCTGGGGAACACACCGATGTAGTTTTTTTTTTTTTTTTTTGTCCGTACTGTGAGAAATGACCAACTTATGGCAGTGGAAAAATGATTCTGACTCAACCCAGGGGGGTTTTTAGACTCACCTATCAAAAACCGTAAACCCCATCCTCATACCAAAGACATCCTTGGAGAGGTGACAAAAATGCCTGTGTTTTAAAGTTTAAATGAAGTCTCTAGGTAAAAGTATGGCGAAGCAGTAGCAGTTGGAAAAAAAGTCAACTTTTTTGTTGCTCCCATTGAAAATGAATGGGGTTTTTGTTCACGTTTTTGCGCAAAAACTATAAGTGATATCATTACGACGTGACCACACAGATAATCTTTGGGCCAAGCTGAACATTTTTCATGTTGACCGTATAATTTTAGGATGAATTGTTTGGGAATGGTAGCCACTTGAAAATGGCCCAATTCATTTTGGATGGACATTTTTGACTGGTTTTTCACAATTTTAATGAAATCCATGCATCGGAATGTCAATCCAATAGATAGCACATCTTTTGAGAGCAGGTTCCACATTTTTGCAATGATGTGTTTTGGTGTATTTCCCAATAGTAATTAGTTTTTAGCTTTAAATAATATCTGAGCTGTCTGAAATTCTACGAGATCTTTAAATTTTAACAATTTTGACTGTAAGAATAAAGGGTTTGTGTAATCTCTGTAACCTGCCCCATGAATGACTTGTATTGCTTTCTTTTGCAAGATTATTAACGGATCCATTATCAACGGATGTATTGTAATCATGTAGTTATTAGATATGGAAGAACCAGTGTACAATATAGAATAAGGAGTGATTTATGACCCAGGACCTGCTTTACTTTGTTTAACACTGGGATGCTTGATATGTGATTTCCAACTTATTTGGTTTCACTAACTTTTTCAGTGTTTTCCCCACCCATCTGAATCTCTTGTTTGCAATTCATTTCTGGAGTTCTCAAAGAGCATAAACCTTGTTTTGTTCAGATTTAGTGACAATTTATTTCTGTCGAACCATACCTTTAGTTTACTCAATTCTGTATTTATGTGTTGCATTAAGATCTTCAAATCACTCCCGGAAACAAAAAATATTTGTGTCATCAGCAAGTAAAACCGGCTTCAACATTTTAGACATCATACATAGATTGTTCATATAAAGAATAAAGAATTTTGGGCCCAACACTGACCCCTGGGGGACGCCACAAGTAATGTCAACATTCAGGAAATACAGGAGGAGTATGTGTCCTTAAATGAAGCTACTCCTCCAAGTCACCTTAATAATAGACTTGCACTGATTACAATTCTTTGGGCCGATCCCAATTTCCAATTTGCAGGGTACTTGGATGGCCAATACCGATTATGGCCAATTCCAATCTCATTTTTTCCAAACACAACACACAAGATATTGCAGTGTAACTTTCTCATTAGAACATTTATTTTAAAAACAGAAGAAAAGTGTGCAAAAAGGTGACAATTTTTCTGTATTAAAACAGTTGCATTGATTGAAATGCCTGGTTTTTATTGAGTCCGTATCATACCAGCAGCTGAAAATTAGCATATTTGAAAGAAAATTATCATACACACCTAGTTTTTATTCTGACATGGCTCAGACCATCTGCTTTAGTAGCACATATCATAGGCCATACATATCACATGCTGCAACCCAGTTTTACTTTTAAATAATCCAACAGAACCTTAGAAAAAAGCAAGTGTCTCTATATGTGGAGCACAGGATGAACCTCTGCACTGAATGGACAAGAACATTTATAAATTCCCAACTTCTACATGCTTTGGGTTGAATCAAAGTCCTGCCTCATGAGTAGAGAGGTATGCGAGAGGATGAATTTAAACAAGTGCAGCACTATGCAAAGGATCCGTATCCTGATCACATGAATATCGGCCAATTTCCAAGCATGGCCAATTAGTGCAAGTCTACTTAATAATCATATTCCTAAGGACTCAGGCTGGGGGGGGGTCGCTGCTATTTTTATTTGATTTGTACAATTGAATCTTAAACCTAAGCCAAATTTGAACTCATTTGAAGGTCTTAGTCTTAGCCTTTCCCACCCAACCTATAAAACACCCCAGCCTATACTGTACTGTTGTATCATCTTCCTGATCCATACACTGAATTTTTATCCGAGTTTGCTGAGTTCCTAGCCAGTCTAGTCCTTAAAACAGGTAAAGTAATTATTGTAGGTGACTTCAATATTCATGTAGACGATGACAGCGATAGCCTCAGTAATGCGTTTAATCATTACTCGACTCGATAGGCTTTAGTCAGTGTGTTCACAAACCCACGCACTGTTTTAATCACACCCTTGACCTAGTGCTGAGTTACGGTGTGGAACTTGAAGACTTAATAGTCCTTCCACAGAATCCTCTCCTCTCTGACCACTGTCTCAACACTTTTGAATTTTTGCTATTTAATAATTCCCTTCCTGCCAGAAATGCTTATACCAGACATTTATCAGATCATGATGTATCTAAATTTAAAGATGAAATGCCAACAGTGCTAAATTTTATTCCGCATCTTAATTACACAACAGATTATTTTCCCAACTCAGTCAATTTTAGTCCATCTCAATTTGATGAGTTTGTTGATAATACAGCAGACTCTCTACAAAAACATTAGCTCTAATCACTCCACTAAAAAGATTATAAAACAAGGGAAGCAAGCTCCCTGGTTTAATTCTCATACTCGCCACTTAAAGCAGCACACCCAAAAACTTGAGAGAGAGAGTGTTGTTCCACTAAACTAGTAGAACACCATTCAGCCTGGCAGGACAGTCTAAATAAATACAGGAAGGCACTTTGTTCTGCTAGAGCAACTTATTATTCATCACTAATAGAGGAAAACAAGAACAATCCCAGGTTTCTTTTCAGTACTGTAGCCAGACTGACAAAGAACCATAGTGCATATGAGCAATAAGATTTTGCTCATCAGAGATAAAATTCAAGGCCTCCTGTCCGCCACAAATTCTAGTCCACCTTTAAATCCTTGTGCATCCATGTGTCTCCCCTATACCCCCCCCCCCTCTCTCTTTCTGTCCCTTCCTTTACCCTCTCAGATGACCGTCCTCCAGGAATTGGGGTCTGCTCGAGGTTTCTGCTTGTTAAAAGGAAGTTTTCCCTCACCACTGAACAGTGTATGTGGTAGTTGGACTGTAGGTGTGGTTGTTAGAAAGCCCACACTGTTTAAGTATTGTCCTTATGTTTGAGCTGAATTTAAAGTTCTATAGTTTGTTTTTCTGCAAGTATTCATATGTCCTACACTCTTAAATGCACCATTGCCATACCAATGCTACTGAATGCTAATACATTAGAATGACGTTGTGTTGTCTGGGTTGAATGTACTGTTAAACTCTTGATTGGTGTATTGTTTAGCTGTGTATGGGCTGATGCTGTCGTCTGCTGGTGTGTTGATGGACCTAGTCAGTTGGGTCATGTGTTTGTGTACTTTGTGAGGTGTATGCAGGGTGATTTTGTTTCTATTGTATGGACCAGATGATATAGTTGAGTGCTGAGTGCAGTCTTTGTAACTTCAGTTATGTCATTGTGTTTCTGTATGATGTGTGGTGTTACTATACTCATTGTTACTTCATGTTGTTGTTAAAGACCTCAGCAAAAATAAATCAAACATTAACTGGACATCTGTATCTGTGCTCTTTGACTGGAACACCAACTCCACACCTTGCCGTTCTAACCAGTTGAATTCCTGGAGACAATAAAAACCTTCTCTCCCTTTTCTGGTCCTTTGAGTCAGATGAGATTAACAACCAAGGTATGGATCCTACAAATGCCCGGTCTGAGCCTGCACCCCAATGTGCTTCACAGAGGTAGCGATACCCCCCAGCTTACCTGAGTGACTATATGGTTGCAACTCTTCCTTCAGAGGGACAAACCCACACCACACAATGGGCTCCCTCCACTCAGCATTCACATAACCGAAAAACATGCTCATCTCAGAAGAGTTCCAACTCCAGGTCCACACTGTCATCTCACTCATCTAGGAGCAGATTCCCCTCTAATGTTTTATCAGATCTGGAAACAGCACAGCTTGAAGAGCGACTGAAGTAAATGGAGCTTGAGGAATTACAGCAGCACATAGAGGAGGATCAACGACTTGACTATGAGTGTCAGCATCTTCAAACTCAAGCCAAGACAGCTACAAGAGGAAGCCATCAGAACACAAGAGTCACAAACCAGACAGCTGGAGAGGCAACGACAGCTAAAAAAGAGAATGAATGAGCTGGAGATAGCTAAAATGGTTATGTCTCTCTTTAAAGAGATAGCACAGGCCCCTCATGGTGCCAGATCCTCACAATATACATCAGATCATAGTGAGGCAAGCAATCCGATGCCTCCACCCCCAGTGCTCCACACAGCTACACCCCCAGTGACTATAGCTCCACTTCCAGCAACCATGGCCCCACCTCCAGCACCCCACATGGGTCTGCCTCCTGCCATTCTGGCTCCGTCTCCAATGACTGTGGCACCACCTCCAGCTTTCTGAGCTGCTCCACCTCCTGCGCAGTATTCCTCTCTTCCTCCATGGCAACATTCTGCTCTTGCTCCGTCAACCCTGTCTTCTAGTTTAGCACTTGTAGACTACTACCCATCTCCTACTCTGTATTCTGTTCACCCATCCAGCTCAGCCTTCACTTAACCTGTCCAGGCAGTGTCGTGCTCCACTTCAGCCCTGCCTCAATCCGGTCCACAGGCTGCTGATGTGTCCCCATTCATCACATCCTACGGCATCCCCAAACCAATGATTCCCTTCTTTGAGAGTGGTAAAGAAAGTGGTTTTGCCTTATTAAAGATGATGCTTGACAACCTGCTGGACAGCCATCTGCACCTGAATGAGCAGTACAAATATCAAGTGCTCCTTGGAAACCTGACGTTACAGAGTGTGCTCCAACTAGCCAAAGCCTACATGCATGATCTAAGGCCGTATACAACAGCCATGCAGGCACTACAGGACATGTATGGTCAATCTCGTCAGTTCATCCAAAGTGAATTAGGCGCTATCCTAAATGCTCCAGCTCTCAAGTTTGGTGACTCTGAAGCCTTTGATGCATTTGCCTTATCCATCTGATCACTGGTAGGCATGCTTGGAACCCTGGAAGTACAGAATGGCTACAAACTACAATGTGGATCTCATGTCGACCGACTACTGAGCAAGATGCCACCAAGCTATAATGACGGTTTTGTGGAATACTGCCTGAGCCAGGCTATTCTGCCAATAGGTACCGACCAAACTTACACCTTACGTGATCTGAGTTCTTGGCAACAGATAAAATCCCAAGCAGGTTGAGCGACATCACTTTATAACTATGCAGCACCCAAGCTGCCAAAGAAAGACCAACGGCCTTTCAGTAAACCAAAGGAGAAATCAAAAGAATTCTTCCTAATTGCCAGTGACGATCAAGTCTCCTGAGGTCGGTCTGCACAACCAAAGTCCTCACCCAAACCCAAACCATACTGTCCCCACTGCAACAATAAAGAACACTTCTGGAATGCTTGCACAGAGTTCAAGAAACTGAACACAAACCAGATTGCAAGGTGGATAATGGACAGACAGTGGTGTCGGAAGTGCAGACGGTCTCACAAGCCCAAGGTCTATACCCTTAAGAGACCTTGTAATACCTGCAGAGAGAAACATCTGACAGTACTGCACAATGCAGTCCAGCAAACCCAGAGGAGTGTGCTCATGGTGACCACTCCAACTGCAAAGGTGTACCTGGATAGACCGAACAGATCCCCAAAGGTGATGTTAAAAGTTGTGTGAGTCTTACTTCAAAATCAAGACAGAGTACTGGAGACCTGTGCTGTACTAGACGATGGCTTGGAGCAAAGCATCATCTTGCCATACGCTGTGCAACGCCTGAACCTCACTGCACAGCCTGAAACACTTAACCTTCGAACTGTTCACCAAGATGTAGTGCAGCTTCATGGTGCATCAGTCGCCTTTTATGTTTGTTCCCTTCCCAAACCTGAAGAGAAGTGTTATATACATCAGGCATTCACTACTGACAACCTGGGACTCTCAGAACATTCCTATCTAGTGAGAACTCTCCAATGGAGATACAAACACCTTTGCAACCTACTTTTGCCTCCTGTAGACCATGCTCAACCCCTGCTGCTTTTTGGATCCAACATGGCTCATCTCCTGACATCCATAGAGCCAATGCAGTTGGGCCCCTCAGGGGGACCCATCACAGTCCACACCAAGCTTGGCTGGTCACTTCAGGGTCCCACCAGTATTGACCAAGTTCCTGCATTCAATCAGCAGTGCCTGTTCACTATGACAATCTCACCTACTTGTGAACTCTTCAAGAATGTTGAGTGTCACACTCCTGTTTCTCCTCAGATCGAACAAATCTTTCGCCTTTTACTAAAGATTTCCGTGGAGAGAAACAGAAGGAGTTTAGCTCAATTTTTAGAAGGTCCTGCTGCAGAGTGGGGCTAATGAAAGAGAAGAGAGAAAAAAGAAAAGAAAAATAAATAAATAAATAAATAAAAAAGAATATTGAGTATCTTTGGCAGATTGATACACTGCCTTATACAAGCGAGAAGCAGGTGACCTGATCAAAGTAAGACGGTGAGCGGTGATATTAAAAGTATGTTCCACCAGATACGTCTTCTGCCATCTGACAAATCAGTTCTGTGCTTTATCTGGTGGGATATGAAGAGGACTGAAGAGCCAAAGATCTATGAATGGAAAGTCCTGCCATTTGGTACTAAATGCACCTTTGCGGTGCCATCTACGCCCTGCAGCAGCACATCCAGGCCACAAGTGAGTCCCACAGCGATCTTATTGATTTTGTTGAGTGCTCGTTCTACGTAGATAACTGTCCCTGCAGCACTCACTCAAAGGAGGAAGCAAAGGATCTTGTTGATGGTCTGCACCAGCTACTCCACACTGGGGGCTTTGAGATACGCCAGTGGGCTACCAACATATCAGCAGTCATTGAACATCTTCCATCTGACATCAGATCCGTGAGTAGTGAACTTTGGATTTCCCAATCCAGTATGTACCTTCAGGAGCCAACTCTCAGGCTATGTTGGGATTGCCTCTATGACTCCCTGAAGTACAAACATAGACCAGTGGAGAGAATTGAACCCACACTGAGGAACGTTTACAAGATGCTTGCCTGTCAATATGATCCACTAGGTTATATCGTACCATTTACCACCAAAGCCAAGATTCTAGTTCAGGATCTTTGGAAAGAACAAATCGGATGGGATGATCTGATCCAGCCACAGGGCCTCCAGGACAGATGGCTCACCTGGGAATGGGAGATTCCAGACCTCATCCAGATGGAAATCCCCAGATGTTATGCACCAGCTTCTGCAGACTTAACATCCAACAGAGATCTTCACATCTTCTGCGATGCTTGAGAGAGCTTACAGGTCTGTTGCTTACGTATTGACAGAAGACACCCAGAAGGAGGTTTATGTCTCCTTTGTCCTGGCCAGGTCCTGTGTGGCGCCAAAGAAGCAGCTGTCCATGCCACGATTAGAGCTGAGTGCTGCACTCACTGGTGCTCAACTAGCCAGTGTCCTTCAAACCGAGCTCTCCTTACCCATCAGGAAGATTACACTCTGGTCAGACCCCACTCTAGTTCTACACTGGATCAGATCAGAATCTTGTCACTATAAGGTTTTCGTGGGTACATGCATGGCCAAGATCCAGGTTCTTGGAGATGTGAGCAACTGGAATTACGTGGATAGTGCAAACAACCCTGCGGATGACATCACATGGGGCAAGACCCTGAAGGAGCTGTCCCGACCACATCATTGCACCAAGGTTCTGATTTCCTACATCACACAGAGGATCACTGGCTCACCAGCCCTTCATCATATGTAGGGACAGATGATAGTAAGCTGAAGAAATCCCCTTTCTATGGACTGTCAACACCTGTCCTCAACTCCCTGATGTCAGCCAGTTCTCCACATGGAAAGACAACAGACAACAGTGAAGTCTCTACATAGGGCAGCCAGTGTGAGCTCTGACTCACCCAGTGAAGCAGCTGACTACATACAAGCTGAGAATCTCCTTCTGAAAAGAGCACAATTGGAGTCATTCCCAGAAGAGGTCAAAATGCTCATCTCTGACCAACCCTTACCAACCTCCAGTCATTTGAGCTCCCTATCTCCAGAGTATGACAAAGATACAGGTCTCCTCCAAGTTGGGGGGAGGCTATGAAGAGTGGAGCAGCTAGATCCAGATGCCATCCATCCAGTCTTGTTAGACCCAAAGCATCCTCTGACCAACCTTATCATCCAGGATTTTAATGAGACCCTCCTGCATCCTGGACCTGAGAGAGTGCTAGCTGAGCTGCATCATCAGTTTTGGATCCTGCAGGGGAAGGAAGCAGTTAAGAGGTATCAGAGCCACTGCATGCAGTGCCAGGCATGGCACGCCAATCTTTCTGTCCCCAAGATGGCAGATTTTCCACCTGCTCATCTACACCTCTATAAACCACCCTTTTATTCAACTGGAGTCGATTGTTTCGGCCCTTTCACAGTGAAGATTGGACATTGAACAGAGAAGCATTAGGGAATCATTTTCAAGTGCATGACAGCCTGTTGTGGGCATCTAGATCTCCTGGAGAGCCTTGACGCTGACACCTTTCTGATGTTCCTACGATTGTTTCATAGCCAGAAGAGGCAAACCTTTCTAGTTCCTGTCCGATAAGGGAACAAATTTCCCTGGTGGAGCCCAAGAGCCACATGAAGCCTTTGAGGCTATGGCCCCTCACCTGAAGGAACAGTTGGCAGAACAGCAGATTGCTTTCTGTTTCAATCCCCCCAGTGCTCCCCACTTCGGTGGAGCATGGGAGAGAGAAGTGAGGTCTGTGAAGACTGCTCTCAGGATCATACTTAAGGAGTAGCCAGTGCCTGAAACAGTGTTCCACACAGTTCTTGCGGAGGTGGAGGGCATACTGAATGCTAAGCCCCTTGGCCATGTTTCCTCAGAAAATAACTGATCCAGATCCCATCACGTCCAGCATTCTACTGATGGGACACTATGATGCATCACTTCCTCAGGCTGTTTATGATCCTTGGGCTGTTTATCACCCTTGGGAGACGCTGATGAGGGCACAGCCAAGTTCTCGTCAGTCACTTCTGGTCCAGATTCATTGGTCACTACTTACTCAGCCTACAGGAGAGACAGAAGTGTCAGAAAGATGGGAAACACCTAGAACTAAACCAAATGGTGCTAATTGTGGATCCCCAACTCCCTCAAGCTTTATTACCTGTTGGGAAGGTGATAGCTACTTACCCTGGAGCTGATGGATGCAGACAGACTGCTGCCAGTAAGGTCAAGGATCAGACATACATTCAACCAGTAGCTCGTTTGGTCCAGCTCCCTAAGGTTGAAGATGCCACCAAAGATCCATCTGTTTGAGTAGCCTTTCTACCTTGGATTTGACTGTCTATGCAGACAGTCAGGGGCGGCCAGTTTTAGAAAGCCCACACTGTTTATGCATTGTTCATGTTTGTTGAGTTGAACTTAAAGTTCTATACTTTGTTTCTCTGTAAGTATTCATATGTCCTATGCCTTTAAATACACTATTGCCATACCGATGCTACTGAATGATAATACGTTAAAACCGCTGAAAACTGTTAATTTTCTTTGGTTGTTGCTTTGTTCAGTTGCTTTCCTCATCATTCACCTGTACCACCCTGGTTTGTTGAAGGTGAGATTAATGATGCTGTGTGGTCTGGGTTGAATGTACTGTTGAGCTGTTGACTGGTGTGTTGTTTAGCTGTGTATGGGCTGATGCTGTCTCATGCTGGTGTGTTGATGGAGCTAGACAGTTGGGTCATGTGTTTGTGTGCTTCGTGAGGTGTATGCAGGGTGATTTTGTTTCTGTTGTATGGACCAGATGATATGGTTGAGTACTGAGTGCAGTGTATGTGCAGTGTATGATATAAATGGTAAATGGACTGCGCTTCTGTAGCACTTTTCCACCTTCATGGTGCTCAAAGCACTTTACAAAACATTCACACACACACTCATACACTAGTGGGCAGCAGCTGCCATACAAGGTGCTGCCAGACCTACTGGGAGCAATTTAGGGTTCAGTGTCTTGCCTGAGGACACTTCGACATGTGGACAGTCAGAGCCAGGACTCAAACCAGCAACCCTTCAGTCATTGGACGACCCGCTCTACCAACTGAACCACAGCCGCCCGATGTGTGGTGTTACTATACTCACTGTTACTTCATGTCATTGTTAAAGACCTCAGCAAAAATATATCAAACCTTAACTGGACATCTGTATCTGTGCTGTTTGACTGGAACACCAACTCCACACCTTGCCGCTCTAACCAGTTGAATTCCTGGAGACAACAAACCTTCTCTCCCTTTTAGTGGTAGTTGGACAGTAGGCGTGGCCATTGGACAGTAGGCGTGGTCATTGGACAGTAGGTGTGGTCGTTGGACAGTAGGTGTGGCCGTTGGACAGTAGGTGTGGCCGTTGGACAGTAGGTGTAGTCGTTGGACAGTAGGTGTGGCCGTTGGACAGTGGTGGTGTAGTGTTACATGTGTTGAAGAAAATACATTGATGAACTATGCCAAATATTTTATCTCTGTAATAAAAGTGAGAAAATATACTGTGCAAATACAATCAAATGCTCTTTACACAAGAGGGATACAGTATGGCCTGGAGGGGTATATTCTGGCCAAGGGTATAATACACCCTGGGGTATGGTTTGACCTGAGTAAAAGTCACGCTGCTTTGTGGCTGCTACAGAGTTGCATAAAAGTAGAAATGTAGACAGAACCAGTGAGGAGGAATGGTTTAAGGTGAAATCGGGGACTTGCATTCTTTTAGCGTTAGTCGGGATTTGTAAGAGAGCCTCTGGGTGGAAATATTTCTTAAAAGTGAAAAGGAAACAGCAGAAATTACTTACTTACAGATTTCTGATTACAAAGATACAAAAATACAGAAACTAAAGAAGTATGAGAATGACTCAAACACTTTAGACACTAATCATTTTGAGTATAGATGATCCTCTAAAAAATATCTATCGGTACTATATTGAATAGCATGACATCCTAGTCTTTTACGCTGTTTTCAAGAAACTAGTTGTAACAAATTACACTGCAAATGGCCTGAACTGTATCATATGGCATTTATAGCTGGTTCATTTTCTTAAATGTATTGGCTTGCTGATGTTGCACTGAGCTTCTGATCACAATGACCTCAGTAATGGAGAGTCTCCTGTTTATTATTAGCTGCTTAAAATTAAGCTACATTATGGACTACCAAACTACTGCGACCATACATTTGGGAGGGATTACACATTTGTTTTATCGTTGTAACAGTTGTTGTATATTGCAAAGAAGTCTATCAACATCATGAGTGGAGATGTGTGTAGTCTTTTTATATTTTACCAAATACTCAGGTGTGAACTGACTATAAAATCATAAAAAGAGGAGCCCAGTGCATCTTTAAACCACCACTGTTTACTCTGAATGTGCAAACACCTCACACAAATAGCTGAACAAATACTGTTTGTTGACTCTGGAGGAGACACAGGCGAGGTGAACACATGCAAGAGAGAGTTAATGAGGAAGAGGGCAGTTGTATATTTTCAGACAATGGTAGCAGGGGATCATAATTTAGAAAGACAAAGGGCTTAAATCAATACATTTAGTGGTGACATGCTTTACAACTGGTAACAAAATGACCTTTGTTCAAATTTTGGACACTAAGGCAGCTGACAAAAATATATACACACAACTGAAAGATCTGCAGACAATACAAAAAAGAAAGGAAAAATGCTCTGGTCTAAATGATTCTTATCAGTGTACTCAGTGTCGTTGGTCTGAACAAACACAGTCAGTGTGTGTTCATAAAGAAGTAGGTAACAACCAAGTAAACAAATCAAATAGTCATTTTGTGCCCACAGCTTCATCACAAATCCACTAAATATTGTTTTCATCATGGCTATGCCTGCTGGATGCTTGACAACAACAAAGAGGAAAAGAAAATACATGCCTTGATCAAAGGGCTAAAGAATAAGTCAGATGTAGAAAAAGGCACTTGTGTTTCATTTGGGATAAATTGGTTGGTCCGTGAGTTATTTCTAGATATTATGAGCGTTATGTGTAAAGCTTCATGGTGACTAATACTATGTTCAGAACACACTGTTAGAGGCAGATCAGTAGAAAGAAAATGTTCATTTAAGACTCCCACAATAACTGGCAAATTACTTTATCACCTCTACACAAAGCATTCCTATCAGATTAGTTGCATTTGTAAAATTCCCACATCTGAACAGCCAAAACCATCCTATTATTCAAATCAGTTTTCCAAAATATCATTATGGGGGTGTCTCTAGGTTTCTAGGGGCTTAAGTGCTGTGGTGGATGGTGGACAGCTGTTCAAAGTGTGGGTGTTACATTTAAATTATTCAAACAAAGGGGAGGACAATTTATTGTTGGACAAATATTTTTTTGATAAGGCTGGTGGCCACTTTTCTATCCTGTGTTGTGACCCCTCCCTTATTGATAACAGCCCTGTCTAAATCATGCTGACTGCCTCTAGTTTCTCTATTGTGGTCAAATGATATTTCTTATCCGAGATGGGCATATATTCTTTACTCAAGCAGAAGTACAGCTAGATCCCTGTTTAAAAAAATACTCTTGTATTTCTATCAACTACTTATATCAAAAGTTAACTGAATCTGAATTATCCACTTCAGAATTGGTTCTGTTGGTCTAAAAACTATAGGATGACTTGGTTTTCATCCATTCTTAGTCAACGTAACAGCATGAAATTTTGCAAAACTTCCAAAACTGTGAACACATTATAAATGTGCATTAATATCAGCATAACTTTTATAAGTTCAAGTTGATTTGTTTCTTTTTTAATGAAACATGTCTAAATGTTGCATCATTTTGGATCATTAAGACTGTTTTTGGAAAGAAAATTGGAAAAGCTATTGGAGATAATGAATAACATTCAGAAAGCTTCAAATGTGACAAAATTTTTTAGATGCTCGACACATTGTTTTTACAATTAAACAGTGTCTGAAAAATCTATCTATCCATCCATCCATCCATCCATCCATCCATCCATCTATCCCACATTGTATGTTTGGGCTGTAGGTGTAAATATAAGTAAACAAAATCCACCATACATGGGGTATCCATACCATATTTGCACCACACAGGAAAATTACCCAGAGACTAAAATCCTCAAACATTACAAACAGTGTTTTGTAATCTCTGACTTTCACACTGAGGAGTACACAAAAACACTGACCCATCTACAATGTACCAGAGCAAACACAAGGCTCACAGCGGATAAGAGAAGTCATGTTTAAGAAGTCATTAGCTGGTGTTTGAGTTAAAGTAGGCATTTAGTAAAGCAGTGCTGTCATGTGGTATTTGCTCTGACACTACTTAAAGGCTGGCTAGTTAAACAATCAAGGAAGGAAGGGTCAATATTTTCACAGGCAGGACTGGAGACACCGGGGTAAAGAATAAGAGCCATTTCCCTCATTTTTCCTGCTTTCAACTGGAGCTCAAACTGGTTTAGCCACATGACAAGGTGGACATCCAGCTGTCACTACAATTCACCGCATAAGGCGGATAAAGGTCCTGACAACAGGTGTTAGGAAGCAGATAATCAATCTAACATTACGTACATTTTGTCACACATTTTCTTTAAATTTGATTTTTGGTAGTTCAGAGGCCAAACACATAAAACCCCAAATAAGGAATAGAACAAAACAAGCATAAGGAGAAAGTAGTAATTTCCTTCGTATTTGCTGATTTACATCTGTTAGAATGACTTTAATAATTATAGTCTCCGGTCTCAGGATTTGTTATCTCTACAAGTTCCAAAAGTCAGAACAGAACTGGGAGAGAAGGCTTTTGAATGTTCTGGTTCCACTGAATAGAACCTACAAAAGGAGATAAAACTGAAGGAACTGGTCTCTGTAAATACATTCAAAGTCATTTTAATGAATGGGAAAAAGATACATTTAGATATAGATGTTTTTCAAACTGCTTTCAGTTCTGCTTTGAGATGTTTTTAAGGAACAGTAGTCACTTTTCCACTGACCCTCAAATTGCGTGAATATAACTCGTTCTGAAAAATGTATTTAATGGAAAAAAGACAATTTCAACAAAACTCTCGTTTTTTGATGAAGAGGTTTTGTGCTGGCAAGAGGTGGTTTTTCAGGCATAGCACATATGGTATATCACACAAAACTGCAATGGAAAGACCTTTTTCCTCTACTAGTCAGGTGAATTTTTTTTAAAAAAATGGATGTTGACGGACGTTACAAGTGAAGAAGAAGCGTTTTAAAAGAAATGTGGTGTATGTGGACACACCAGGAAGCAAATCATTTTTCATTTAGTATGGGATAGAGGAGTAATATATAATAATAATGATAATAATAATAATAATCTGTAAATCAACACATTTACATTCATCACCATGTTTATGGAATGACTTCTTGTGTCATCTCACAATAATAAACAAATCATCACATTTGTGATTTAATGGAAAAACCTACATTACGCACTTATGATTTTTCAACATTTAGTTAATGTTGGTAAAGTTTTGCGCATGTCCAGTGGAAAAGCAACTATTGTTATATATTTTTAGTACCTATTAAATTATTGGTATTTTATATGAAGTTAGAACTGAGTTTTACTATGTGTTTTATGTATGAGTTTAGTGTGGGTGTATGGATGACATCTCTATTTTCTATAACTCCTGTTGCTGCTGTCTAGGCCAGGACACTCTTGCAAGAGTTTTTTTTAAATTACAAGTCTATTTTCCTTGTTAAATAAAGGTTAATAAATAGTACATACATTTTAACTGCACTTTGAGTTGTATTTCCATGTTGACACTATGGCCAATATTTCACATCAGCTTCAATGTGTAAATATCAACCATGCATTCTTCATATACAGGCTGAAATACATAAACAAACAAACAAACAAAAAAACCTTATTAGAAAGCTGACAAACTGAGTCATTAAGTTTATTTTTTAAAGTGGCCCATTCCATAGTTAACTGTATTGCTATAACAAATGAGGTTAAAGGTTAATATTTTAGATAACTTTGGCCATATCTCAGGGTACAAGATAAATTACTCAAAGAGCTCCCTTTTTCCAATTAACAAAGTAGACTGTGATAACTCTGACTCACCATTCAAACTTGAAACAAATACTTTCACATACTTAGGAATTAAAGTCACACAAAACAAGATTTTAAAAGATGGTCAGCTTTACCAATATCAGTTGCAGGTCATATTAATGTAGTCAAGATGTCAGTCTTACCTAAATATGAGTATATTTTCCAAATGATCCTTTCTAACAGTTAACTTAATTTCATCATTTATATGGAACAACTTGAACCCAAGGATGAGGAAAGAATATTTGGAGGCTTCTAAAGAGGCAGCGGATCTTGGCCTTTCAAATTATATTTTCTATTATTGGGCAGCAAACATGGCTGAGTTTCTATATTGGATTTTTGTATACAAAAATAAACAGGGTACTGACTGGGCACAAATGGAACTTGTATCTAACCCACTGCCAATACTTATCTCTCCTTTACCATACACTCATGATCTGCAGATAGAGAACCCTGTGGTTAAAGCATCTTTGAAGATATGGCTACAGTGTAGGAAACACTTTGGTCTGGAACAGGCCAGCTGATTTTTTCCCCAATACAAACAACTCTTTTTTCCCCAGCATCTCTTTTAGACAATACATTTCAATGCTGGCATAGAAATGGTCTGGTGTTTTTCAGATCTCTATCTATCCATCCATCCATCTATCTATCCATCCATCCATCCAGGTGTTAGGTCTGACACAGTAACAATGAGGTAGCAGGTCCTTAGTTATCAGATCTCAGAAAAAGAACAGCATCTTGGAATCAGACACTGGGAAAACTCAAATCCTATGCATGACAGGCGCCAAATCAATTATTTGAGGGTATTTGGCTCCACCTGCTGTTCACATGCAAAACATGTTCTCTCTTCAAGCACTAGAAAAAAAAGTCACTTTGACAGGGGAGGAATTTCACAATATTCATGATTCATGATGTCCACTGTGCAAAAAAAGTTTGTACTTAGAGCTAGATAAAACCAATAATAATAATAATAATAATGTATTTGATTTCCATAGGACTTTTCAAGGCACCCATAGCACTTAACATTATTGAGCCATTATTCATTCCCTCTCATATTGATACTCTAGTGGTGGTAAACTGTGTTTATAGCCACAGTTGCCCTGGGGCAGGCTGACAGAAGCATGGTTGCCAATTTGCACCCAACGGCCCCTCTGACCACCACCAAACATTCATAGTGTGAGTGACACTGGAGGCAAAGTGGATGAAGTGTCTTACCTAAGAACACAACAGCATGACTAGGACAGAGCAGGACTCAAACCGCCAACCATTTGGTTATTGCACGACCTGCTCTACCTCTTGAGCCATTAAAATTTCCTTCTAAGTGTGAAGCCTTGGTTTTTTTTCCCTTTGCCATTTCACACCAGATTAGCACTAGAACCTACAGGCTATAATGTAGACACAAAAAAATGTGTTCATAAAAATGTCTGACAAAAAGATGAATATATATTGTGGCTCTGACATACATTTCTATTTATTTCAGCCAAAATTTCATTGTGTAATACCATTCATTAAGTTTTTAAACTCTGCCCAAGTTATAAAGTTTATAACTCTCATCCCATAACTTCATTACCTCCGCCAAGGAGTTATGTTTTCATAGGGGTTTGTTTGTGTGTCTGTTAGCAAGGTAACTCACAAAGTTATGGATAGATTTTGAGGAAATTTTCAGGAAATGTTGATACTGACACAAGGAACAAATGATTAAATGTTCATGGTGATTGGGGGGGTGGGGGGTCTGATCTGACTTGACAGAGGTCTGCGCTCTCCGAGTACTTTTCTACTTATGAATATATTTTGGATCAAAATGGCTCATGAAGTCAAGTATGAATTAAGGACTCACTGAGACTTTTTGTTTGAATAAATTTAATATCAAAAACAATATGCTGTACATCTTACTTGCTTCAAGAACCAGACATTTAGTTCTTAACAGGCAACTACTGAACAGCTTTATATTTAGAGTTTGTTCTACACAAGCTAATTCTTGCTCAAACAAATGGACTGTTTTTTGTAATTCCTTAATATAATGACCAGTAAATGAATAATATCTGATTGAAAAACCAAGCAACAGAATTTTTTTTTTTTTTTATAAATACAGCATTTTCTATTGCATCTACTGTTCTAATCTTTGGATGGTGGTAAATGGTAGTGAAAAGTTTTAGATTCAAATATGTCCATATCTACTTCTGGTAGTAAAAAAAAGGGGGGATAACCCCAAAAAACCCAAACTAATTTCAAAAATTACAACTGAAACATTTGACACAGTATTGCCAGTGTCGTTTTGCCTCTGAACGAATAATAATTACACTAATGATTTATACATATTTAGATACATTACACAACAATGCTCAAATGGTCAAAAAGATGCATAGTTTACATCGTGATCCCTTCATTGCTCCAATACACAAAAAAAAATCTTGTTTTTAGAAAAAGAAAAAAAAAGGACTTCCATATACTGCCGTTTAAAACTTCCTGCGTCTGGAAAAAAGAAAAAGAACAAATTAAAATTATTTCAGTTTCAGAAAGTGGATTTAGCAGACTTTTGATCCTGAAAGAAGAAAGACTAGGTTTTCCATTTAAGACTGAGGTCAGTTACTGTAGCAACAGATTCTGAAGCTAACCTCTTCATTAGTAGGTTTTCTTTAAACCTAAGTTTGGCATCTGACATTGCTTCATTTCTTCAGCCTTATTTTGTATCACTTTTAAAGATATCAGTTTCACACTTGTGCTTTTACTACACAATTTATAACCATTACAAAGTGTCATTATGGGATTTTTTGTATGTATAATTTAGTAAAATGCCATAATCATCTTTAAATCTATTGTAATTTAAGAGATGAGTGGAAATAAGACTCCTGCACCTTCTGTGGACTATTTACAGACTGAAGAAAAACAGCATAGATGTATGATCACAGGTAGGAGGTCAAATATGTGACAGATTTAATAAGTGATGGCTCTTTAGATTCATGATATATACACTGTATGCATATATACCATATGCAAATTATTGAAATCATTTCCTATTTGTATATGGTTTGGGGGGGGCTCTATATAATATACTATTGTTTTTTTTTGTGCCATTGCTTAAGTTATGACTGAATAACTATAGCATCCACACATTTATATGCAAATAAGAAAATCCATGATAAACAATGACTAAATGGCCGATTGGAAACTTGCCTCATGATTTTTTTCTTCACTTGGCACATGCTTAACTCAGAATGAAAAAACTGAGCTGATTGTTTTGGAACCAAAAACTCAGTCAACCTAGAGTTCAGAGTATGCTCAACCTGCTTTGTGAAATGGACTCCTGGTGAACAATACACACAAACACACTGGCAGTTTGCTTACTTTTGATGCACATTGGCTGAACCTGTGCTCGGTACTGGAGCCTGTTGAGGGATAGATTAAAAACAGCCACAATTAACTGCACATATATAATGAAATTATCCAGTTCAATAGAAAAACATTCATATGGACAAATGATAAACATTACAATACTTAAAAACTTTACCCTATTTTCTACATCCTCATTACTAGCTGGTCCTTCTGTAGATCCCGATCGCCTCTTTCGACTGAAACAAAACGGAGCCTTTTTGAATTTACAGGACACAAAGATCTGTAGTTTCACCGTTTCAAAAATCCCCTTTGTCACTTCACTGTTCTAGAGAGCATTTCATGTTAAAACACACTTCGCTGGTTCTTTTACAGAGTGCATGTCAAGATTTTCTGCAAGAACCAAACATGTATTTACTACACATTATTAAGGTGTTCCAAATATTTTTCATGGACAGAGCATATTATGAAATCTTATTGTCTTAGAAATCACCTTGGAAAATGTAGCAATATAATCCATCGGAATAATAGTGTTCATAAAAATGAAGACATCACTCTTTAGTCCTCAAAATGCTGTACCTTGGGGCTGTTGGGTTCTCTTGTTTCAGCGTCTCAATGTCTGTAAACTGAACAGCTTGTCCACCACCCCTTGTTTTAAAAACATCACCCTAAGGAAAAAAAAAACAAACAAAAAAAACAAAATCACAAATGTCAATCACAAACAACCAATCCAATATAAAATGACCAATCACACTGAAACTTAAAAGCAAAGTGCAGGTTAGATCCTGACGTTTAATCAAGTCATAGACAGGCAACAAATAAGATCATCAAAAGTTCCAACAGAAGTGATTAAGTCCTTTTACCTTGATTAACTTGGTTTCGATCTCCCCGTCTGAGGTAAGCTCTTGATGTCTAAGCACATATTTGTGGCATTTAGACAGAGCTTTCTCGTTGGGGGTCGACACCTTGATTGCATTGGGGAGGATTGGCTGCATGACAGTGTCTAGGTCCAAATTAGTGGATGGTTTGTGGTCTACCCATTTCTCTCCACCACAAGAGTGTGACCGCCTGTGTGTTGGATGAACTGGTGGCGCTGCCTAATTATTCCAGTGCAAGAAACACAAACCAGGAAATTAATCACAGTGATACCAGTGAGGTCTGATAGGGTTAGCGTAAGACTGATTACAGGTGTGTATTGAAAATAAATGTAATACTGGAAGTTGTAGCAAGCCAGGGACTATCCTATGATATGTATATATATATTTTTTTTTTAGCCCAAGTTTTTAATACAGCAAAATAATGTCTAGTATTGTAGCATTCCACATATACATCTATAAATAATATTCTGTTCTTCCAGTAACACATTTTTTCCACATTACAGTGCGATAGACACCTATTGCGTTAATGAAAATTAACATGAAAAGCAATGGAAAGCAAGGGATGAAATAAGTAAACATGCAAAATTCATGCAAAGCAGTTACAGAACTGTTTTTAAGAGCACATGTTGGACACACATTACAGACATTTTTTTTTTCACCATCTAATTTCAAATGATCACAAAAACAGTTAAGTCTTGGATCATGACATGGTCTAAATCCCTATTAGCTATGTAATTTAATATAGCAGAAGGAGGTAATAAAAACAGTTTCCTCTCTTGCACTAACATTTGTCCTGTGGGAAATGACAGGAGCTGGTACTTTGAAAACAATATGAATACAGTATTTGGGTAGATATTTGCTTACATTTTAAACATTAATGCAAATATAGATGAGATGTGGGAAGTGGTAAAATCTAGAAAGGAGAATAACTTAAAGCTACGTATGACTTGCGTCAATTTTTCATCAAATTTGTAGAACCCAAGTCATAGCCTAAGTATCACAAATCCGTAAGTCTTTCCATGATTACACACCTGAATGTCTTCCCTCACGGGGAACAATTTTGAAGTGTGCTCCACCATAAACAACCCATTTGTTTACAGAGCCGGTGGGTCACTCGGGAAATTTGTTGCAACATGCATTGTGGGAAGCAGAAGTCCACGCAGCTGCATTATGGCCACAGCAGCAACAAACATGGAAACTGGATGACAAACTGGAAGAAAACTCTAAGGCACTCTCATTAAACATTAAAATGCCTTTATTACTATGGCATGGTCATATCTAGACCTAAAAAACACTTCCACGCATTTCGGCTTCAAGCCTTCATCAGGAAGTCAAACAGGAGCCAGGAAAACTGTAGGTTCCTATATAGTAGGTCCTAACCAATAGGAACCTGCCAACTGGGCATAAAGATAATGGCCTGCAGAGGGTATCCATATGTGAAACAGCCAGCAGATGGTGTCAGTAAAGGTCAAAAGGCCATACAAAAGAAAAACACTCACCTGTATAAATATTTATAAATATATACATGGATGAACAACAATGCAAAATTACATATCTCTGTTAATTTAGGGTAAAAACAGTGTAAAGTCTTTAAAAACAAGCAATAGATAATTACATTACAGGAAAAGAGGATGATCCAACTCTTCATTTAGGCCAGGGGGTACAGTGGCTTGGAGTTTAAAGATCTAGAAAGCCTCCCGTTGATTGAGTGTCTTTTGTCTGTTGGCATTGACCACATTCCACCCTCCATAAGAAAGGGAGACAGACAAAAGACAATCAACGGGAGGCTTTCTAGATCTTTAAACTCCAAGCCACTATACCCCCTGGCCTACATGAAGAGTTGGATCATCCTGTTTTCCTTTAATGTAATTATCTATTGCTTGTTTTTAAAGACTTTACACTGTTTTTACCCTAAATTAACAGGGATATTTAATTTTGCACTGTTATTCATCCATGTATATATTTGTAAATACACTGCTCAAAAAAATTAGAGGAACACTTCGAAAACACATCAGATCTAAATGGGGGGAAAAATGATCTTGAATAT
>JAPQRP010000019.1:14685000-14695861 GCA_037367295.1 Apogon hyalosoma | reverse complement strand
GCGTGGCTTCGGGGGATGTCTGAAGAAAGGGGTTTGGACTTTTGAATTGTGTATTTTCAAAATGTAGCTTGATCGAATAATTTTTCTAAGATCTCATACCCCACCTTTAAGCTTCAAGCACAGTAGATTTACCAGCAAGCCAGATCTATGTTTTATGTCGGAGTCCAATATCTCAATGCAGAAACTCTACAGGTGCAATTCTAAATAAACACATAACTACACAAATATTCTGGGCAAAGTTCTACTAAGGCAATGTTTACAACTACAGCATGGCAGAAAACACTATATATACTTTTTCCAAACATTTAGGTCCTAACACACACACACACTAACCCTTGTGCCTGGCTCTAGGTCTAGTCCATGGACAAGACTTGTAGCAGGGGCCTCAGTGGCTGGGGCCCAGTGCTGGCCCCTCCTGCGACCCACACTGCTGGTGCTGTGGCATGGGGCAGGAGTCCGGCTCCTGTGCTGGGGAGTCCCAACATTCCTAGCTTGACTGCTTGACTCTACAAGGAACCTCTGCTCCCACCCAGAAATGCAAGAGGCCACGGAG
Organism: Apogon hyalosoma; assembly: GCA_037367295.1. Classification (NCBI taxonomy): domain Eukaryota; kingdom Metazoa; phylum Chordata; class Actinopteri; order Kurtiformes; family Apogonidae; genus Apogon; species Apogon hyalosoma. The sequence continues at coordinate 14,695,308 of JAPQRP010000019.1, read as the reverse complement.
GGACAGGGTGGAGAAAAGAAGGTGGAGGAAGATGAGGAAGAAGGGGAGGAGGAGGGGAGTAGATCCTGAATGGCCCTAGCATTTGCTTGATTGTGGCATGAAGGGGTTTGGCTCAAATCCTGAAATATATATGGACCCAAAGCAATGATTATGAATGTTAAGGAAGTTTTCAGATTATCACAAATAAATAACAGCATATTATACAAAAGCTGATTTATGTCACAGTGTTAGTAACATGCAAAAATGTCCAGGCTAAACACAGTTTGATTAGAAGGTGATGAAGTCCATACTGATTAAAGGGGGCTGTAACTCACTGGTGATGGGGAGGCAGACCTCTTCTGGCCTATGTTGCGGTCTCTCTCTCTGGATGGTCTCTGTGGACGCTCAGCAGAACAGCTGCTGTTGCTCTCTGTCACTATGGCCTTGAGCTGCTTCAGCTTTTCATCTTTCACCCACAACTTATTCTGCATTTCTAATTGCTTGGCATTCACTCGCCTCTCCTAATTAAAACAACAAAAAATAGATAAACAACTTACTATCAAACCCCCACACCAAAACACATACCAAATTGAACTTTAGAGCTCAACAATTTGTGATCATGTATAGTTAAACTGAAAAGTCAATAAATCATATTTACATCATGACATGAACATGTGTGAGATTAACTTCACAACTGACTGGATCATCAGATGAAGAGCTGCAAGGTTAGGTAGAATGAAAGCTGAAGGAATGAGTCAGAGATATGCCTGACAAACACCTTGCAGTGAAAAGAGCAGCACTTCAGCGGTTTGAAATTGTTCTGATATAGAAGAGATGTGTTATCCAAGACAGACACTATGTAAAATATCCCAAACAGCTGTAGCTTTCAGAGGAAAAGAAAAGGGAACAGGAGAAATTAAATTACATTTAATATATAGCTATAATAAACAGCTGTAGTGGTATATATAAACTAATATTCTATGCATGTTAGGTTTTCATGTTCACTTTGTTCAATAACAGCATTTTATGCTACATTTGCTTATCCAGAGTACATATGCTATTCAAGTTCATAGTCAATGTTTGCAGAGTTTTAAGCAGGAATATATAGGACCTGTATAGTTTGAACACAAATTTAAATATTAGTATATCTAGATTAGATTTAGATTAGGTAGAACTTTATTGATCCCTTGGGCAGAGCCCTTTGGTAATTTAAGGTTCCAGTAGCAGCACATTAGATTCTGTTGAAAGTTACTGCCCTATAATTTAGATTAAATTGTAAAACTTATTACATACATATTTATATTTAAAATTACTTGGATATTATAACTGCACAAGGACATTTGACCTTGAAAAAGAAGGTCATGGTCACTGATTTTCAATAGGCTTTTGCTACATGTCAAGATGTATCCACAGTATAAATTTGGTGCAGATATGTCAATGCGTTCTTCAGATAATGAGATTATGTCATTGAATGAACAGACAACAAAACAATTACAATATCCCTTCAGCCAGAAGTTGGCCCAGGGGTAAAAAGGAAAAGAAAATTATAATAACAATACCTATAAAAACAGTAGAAAAAAAAACCAAACAGGAAATTGCACATTAGAAGTACTCGTAGTAATAAATAATTAGAATTTACAAGTTATATGGTCATCACAAAATTGAATGATGAGATTGCACATCACAGTTCTTTATATCACACAGGCTTCATTTTTTCCACTGACTTAAAACTTGTTTTTATAACATCTGCAGCAGCTTCAGTAGCACTATGAGCCAATGTCTAAACACAATGCCAACATACAAAAAGTAACTTCCTGGGCAGTTTGTATGGCTAATAAAATCTACCTAAAGCATATATTGATAGAATCAACATGAAATATTACTCTACTTACACACTCCTTCTCCCACTTGAGTTTTGTGTCAGTGACCATGCCCTGCATGCGCTGCTCCATGCGCCTCCTCTCTGAAAGCTCCTTGTGGAGCCTTTGTTCTCGAGTCTCCAGCTCCAGCTGAAGTGAGCGTTTGTCCTGCTCATACATGTCGGTCGTCTTCTGAAGGATGTCAATCTGAAGAAGACAACACTTTATTTTACTTCATTTTCTCTCAGTTAGGGAGGAGAGGTTACATGTCCTTACTTTAACATGCCTGTTTTACAATATTTTGCACAAAGTGTAGAAGTTGTTGATGTAAAGGAAGTACCTTATACTCCAGCGTTTTAGACTTTTTCTCCAGTCGGTCTATCTCACTTCTCTGATTGAGGATGACTTTGTCTTTCTCACTCATTTTGCTTTGCTGATTCTGGATGAATGTCTCCCTCGTACAGATCTGACTATCAAACTGCTGAAGCATGGACCTCAGTGTATTGGCTGTAACAGAAACACATCAGTATAAGTATGTGAACTGTCTATTTTTAAACTTTATTTCAAAAGTTGCTGCAGAGCTCTACATGGAGAATGGGAGTGGGATCTTGTGATTTTAACATCCTATTATAAAAATGCTGTAGTTAAAGAAATGAGTGAGAGATGGAGGCTTAAAAAAAAAATTAAGACAGAAATAAAAGCAATCCCTTTTCCATATTGGCACAGAGTTTTGGTATTCAATCATATGGCATTACTGAAAATTTTGATAAAAGACTAAATCAATTTGAGACCGTTTACTACACGTGTACCAGTTTTGTTGAACTGCTCTGTCATCATCTGCCGGATATGATGTCTCCTCTCCAGAACCTCAATGAGGTTAGGCAGCATTTGATCATCTGCTGGGTCCACAAGTTCACAAGGACGGATGGGTGGAAGACTTTCAATGAGCTGGTTTAGTAGACCTGGGTCGTCTACTGTATGAATCAGTATGTAGAACATGCAGAATTACTGACATGCCATTAACAGAACGGCTCCATGACAGAAATGAGGCTTTAAGATATCATCTGGTGGGTACATTGATTACCGGCATTATTGGAGTTTCCTTGCTCTTCCAAGCGATGTGACAGCTCATCCCTGAAGGCCTGGTTTCTGTGTCTACGTCCTGCAGCGAGAGCACAGATCGGCCGGTCAACTGGACGTGCCACCTCTACCTCCTGGGCCATTTCTGCAAAGCGCATCACCAGCTGCAGCACAAACAGACACACTATGTTTCCATTCTCTGCTGTAAAAGTAAACAAAGTCTGATGAAGGTTTCAGTAATAAAGTCAATGACTTACTGAGGATTCTTCATAATCATCAGCCTTTGGATTGACACACACAATCATCCTGACTTTTCCCTCTCCATCAAAGTAGTTCTTGAACAGATGCGTCACCTTTGAGTCCCTGTACGGGACCATCTAGAAGAACAAAGTATCAGTCAGACTGTACTGGCTGGAGAATCTACTGATTGATATATTATAGAAGGTAAGAACAATTTAAGATTATTTAATTGCATTAAAATACTTTAATGCATTTTACTTAAAAAAAAAAGCAATGATTATACAGTTATGTTATGAACACAATAAAAATGCCAACCTTATTTGTTCCATACATCTGGTTCTCACGCAGGACCTCTATACAGGTGCGCAGTGTCATCAAAGACTGGTTAATGTTACCTGAAAATAAGACATTTGACATCAGCAAATTATTAAAAGATGAAACGCTTCTGTTGACTTTAGAGAAAACCCCACAGTCACAGATAGACTGACCTGCTTCACGGAGTCTGCTTCCCTCTGCTCTGGTTCTGCTGGTGCGTTCACTGCCTGCCAGGTCAACTAGACACAGCTGGCTCACAGTCACCTGGTTTTTGTCCTGCAAGTCAACAATAAAGTAAAAGCATCACAACACTGAAATCAATTGAGAGACAACTTTTTGTCACAGTCTGTTTGGCATGTATTACATCACACCTGCAGAATGTGGTCCCCATCAGCATCGAGTGGAGCCTGAGCCAACTTCACTGTGAACACACTGTGTGAGCGGCTGGATTCACGGTTCAGCTGAGTATTGGCAATCCTCCTTTTCTTTTGTCCTGAAGAGGGCACAAAAAGACAACATTTCAATCTAACAAATGCAGCAACTATGAAATGGCCAAATACACAGAAAGCATTTTAAAACAAGACTGGAGGTTGATATGCAATTGTTCCATGTGACGTGTGCTTCAAGTCATGAAACACAGCTCATCTCCACTGTGGACAGCAGCTATTTTACTGGTTTTTGTCCCTTTCCATGTTAGAAGAACCTCACACAGGGTTCCTACAGGTTTCTACAAGGTAAATTTAAGACCTTTTTAAGACTACTTTGTAAAGAATTTAATGCCCATTTCACAGCCTATCTCATGGCCATACTGGCAAAAATGTGTGACTCCTAGAATTTATTTATTTACTCCAACGCCCAGAGTCCATCGTTCAGAGTCATTTCTCACCAGGGGCTGCAAAGTTAGCGATAATTGGTTCCTAATTTCAATATAAATTGTCGGGTTGGAACCAAGTCGACTAAAGTTACATTCTTTGCAGCTTGGACATTTCCCAGACATATTTAAACACAATACAGCGAATAAATTTATGGCAACACAAGTTAAAATCTACCATTTCAAATTTAATACCTTTTAATGACTTTAAGGTATTAAATACAGATTTGTAAATTCAAGACTTTTTAAGACCCCACAGGAACCCTGCTTACAGTCTGAGATGGGGGACTATGGGCATGTGTTCAGCGTCACTGGGCAGAGAATCATTTAGAAAATAGAAGAGAAAGTAATTTATTCATGTGAGAAGTTAAGAGATTCACAACAATAATAAAGAAAGACTCTGATTATAGTCAAAATGACATCAGACATACAATAACTGACACCTTTCAATTTCCTTATATGTCTAGACTGTATACTAATTAGGGCTGTAGCGATACACTAATCTCACAATATTCAGCTCACGATACGATATATATATATATATCTATCACGATATTTGGCCAACGATACGATTCAATACAATGCAATACGATTTGATACACTTACACCATTTTCTGAAAGATTTGAAAGGGAGAGAATGATTCTGGTGACATCTTGTGTTCCATTGACTTGGATTGAATTAATTGAACTGAAAACTGAAAGCATCGATCAGTTGCACAATATATGACTGACTGGACAGAGAGTCTACAGCTGCAAATGCTGGACAAAATGAATCAGATGTGATGAGAAAATTAGTTTGATTTATTGAAACAGTGCAAACTGTGGCTTACAGCCTTTGAAAAGAGCATCACAAGTGAACAAACCTGACAGTGTTTCCTGTAGAACTGATCTGTTGGTGTGGCTGTGGAATCCGAGGCATGTGCGTGGGGGGGCGATACATGCGTGCACGGTTCGGTCGGTCAGGGGGGGGCGGGCAGGGCTCGACCGGTTTCCTCCTTATAATACTATGGGGTACCGGGCCCTGCGGACCGTCCCACCTGCGGCAGTGAAAGTGAAACCTACCGCTCATTTATGCGCTAATGTGATGATTTGTTTGTATGAAATGTCTGGTTTGGCGGCAACGATTTCACCGTGGTGCTGTGTCGCCTTCCTTCTTTCTAAACCCCAAGTGTTCCCACATCTGCCTTTAAGTGTGGAGGGGCTGGATTCATATTCACCTCCATTCTCCTGAATCTCTGAGCTCCGACTGTGTAAACAGGAAGAGAAAGACGTCTGTGTACAGACAGTATCTAGACGGGTAACTGGTAGAACTGCTCTACAGCGACACTAGCGGCTGGATGACCTAATCGCAAGCGATCAGGAGAAATGGGCGGCAAGCAGAGTATTAGACGGAACAGGGGGATTTGAATGGGGCTTAATGTATCGATACTCGCAGATGAAAAATCGATTCTTTCTGGGGAATCAAAATATCGATATATATATCGCAGAATCGATAAAATTGCCCAGCCTTAATAATAATGTGTTAAAGACATGCAAAGAAAAAAAAATAAAATCTAGTGCTCCCTGTCTCTGTTGATACAAAGTTGAAGAAAATCAAGTTTGTGCTTGAACTCTTCCCTTTTTTTATGAACTGAATTCCAGACACATCTGAACTGAAATCCTACGTATACAGCAGCACAGGGAAACACAGTGGATAAAACATGGCTGGCAGCAGTAACACACTGTTAGTATGAACACACACACACACACAATGCATAGTAGTGGAGCCAACCACCACCCACTGTGATGTAGGAGCTTTAAAATAAAAAACTAATACTTGCATTATTAATACCACTCACCCTTCCAAAAGACTTCAAATGCTTCCTCGGTAGATTTGACCTCAACTTCCATGCACCCAGCCACATACATATTATGATTCTGATCCTCACGTAAAAGCTTTGATTGAGGTGGTCTGGAACGAGTCAATGAAATGAATCAACAAACACAATATAAGGTATAATGTGTTTTAGAAACTAAGAGACATATTTATTGTTGCCAATGTCAACATTAAATAATGTAATATCAGGGTTCCCACTCTTTCCCTGAAATTATTTTCCAGAACATTTCAGCCACTACAGAGACAAGTTATCACATCATACACTAATACATTCCCCTGCCCCCTCATTCTTTGGAAGTGTTTTTTTCTACAGCTGTAACTTGCTTTTACCCAAATTGTTTCTATGTTTATTACTCAGACATTTGATGTGCAGTCTATGGCTATAATTTATCTATGAAAAATAATTATGACAAATATATCATAGAATAATGCAAACATGCCCACAGATTACAGCATAGCACTTCATTTGCATGACAAACTAGAGTTACAATGTTCAGTTGGACAATTCCCAATTCAACGTTCTCTTCTCTCTTACTTTTACCCCTGCACTTCCTTTAAAAATATTTGTATATTTTCAATGAATCACTGAAAAACAATTTCTTTTGTTTCATCTCAGTTTAGGCCAAGTCACAAGGCAGGGGGTGGATAAATAATTTTCCAGGATAACTTAACCGTTTCCAGGACATTTGACCTTTTTTTTTCTTTTTCCGTATGTTTTCTATGACTGGAAAACTGGTAAATCATTTTCCAGGTTTTCCAGGATGCGTGGGAACCCTGAATATTTAAGGAAACATATTCAGGGGTACAGACACATGCATACTGGGGTTGCAGACAAGCTTGAGCCATTCAAGGACATTGCTAATCCCCTTCATACTTACAGCAACAGCAAGGTGCAACTGTGGAAAAACCATCAATAGGCAAAGACAGCCACCAAACACGAAGCCACTAAGCTATGCAATAAACTGTATGCTATTTATAAGGTTTTGGATTAATGGGATGAAATACACTGATGATGACCTAGAAAAAAATATTAGCTACAGCCAAGTCAGGACTAAAAAAAAAAAACTAAAACGGAGTACTGTGTGTTTTTACAGGCCACATACATTAACTCATTGTTCCGTACAGGTGTGCCTCCACCAAGCCACCTAATGAAAACAGGGTTTAAAAGTACATCTTCAACATACAACTCGAGAACAAAAAACATGTCAGTGAATGTGCAAGTATACTACAAAACAGATACTAGTGAATGCAAATAATGCATAAAAACTAGTGCAAAATAGAGTGAACATTATACAGTAGCTGTACAGGTGATGTAGCTATGTAACAGAGAAAACATCTTTTATGAAAAGCAGCACAAGTGACAGATACATGTAAGCTTTAAACAAACAACATGCAACATGATATTTTGGCTTCAAAAAGAAAAGAGTTAACTGAAATTGTCTCACTTCGGTCTGATGGGATCAAATGGAGCATCTTCAAGGAGGTCGTAGATATAGTTGTTGTAGATTTCAATGTAGGATACAAAAACACTGTAACAACAGTCTTCATCCACATTGTCACATTTACATGCCTCCTCTGGACTAATCATATCTGCAAACTCTGGGTCAGCCTTCAGCCTAACAAAGCAAAGACATAGAGAAAAATATTCAAAATATTAAACTTACCCTTAAACCCTTGTATTCTCCCAGTACTGCTGAAATAATTTGTGAAATATGTAATTGCCACCTGGAGGAGGGTGTCTTGGGAACAGACTGCTGACTGTCTCGCTTTTGTCTTTCCAGGAGAGCATCAACTTGACTCTGGATCTCCATCCCATTTTTGTCATCCGGCTTAAACACCTGATGAAAAGAATGAAAAATGTGTCAATATCCCACTCCTGCTCAGAAAGAACATTTTTGTAGATGTACAACATATTAATGAAAGATCTTACAAATCTCTTAGCCTGAAAGGGGCTGATACTGTTGAAGAGTAAGTCTAAAGAACGGGGGAGGAGTCCGCCCTCTCCAGGTGAGCCGGTCATGGTGTAGGTTTTACCACTTCCAGTAACACCATATGTAAACAGCAGACCTTTTAACAAGACACAATGATATAACCACCTTACACAGAGGGCAGCAGGACTACTACTAATTGATTCTACAGAATAATCAGACAGTGCTGAAAATGTCCTTCAAAACCTGACATAGTCCAAAGCTGCAATTGTACCAAACTGCTAAAAAAGATTAAATCCCTCTTTATCATTTTGTTTTTCTGTGTGTAAATCCATATTGTGCACACTATAAGTTATCCCTTAAAATACCTTCTGGTTTACTTACCATTTTTGCTGTGAATGAGATCTTCCACTAGAGGCCTCCCAATGTCCTCAAACAGCTCCATTTGAGTGGTATTAATACCAAATACTTTTTTAAAGGAGTACTGCATCTAAAGAAGTAGGAACACATGGTAAGGGAATTGTGCTTAAAGGGGAGAATGCAAAGTCTGTTTTTAATGCACTAAATGTCTCTATTTGATGGTTAGTTTGTCTTACATAGAGCAAACAGGCCAGAATATTTACCTCCTTGAATTCTCCATTGCGATTTGCTTTAAGACCATCGGGAGCATGTAGTTGAATAGTGGACTTACTGATCATTTCAACACAACATTCCTGATCCTCTGTCCCAAGTGGACGTATCCGACAGTATACCTTCCAAACGAGAATTAAATATTTTAAATTCTACTGCAAGTACAGAGTGTAAATGTATGTCACTGAATTAAAACAGAGACATGCTAAAGACTTGAAGTTACAGTATGTGACAGGAGTGATTTATTCACAGCTGATACCAGAGCTTTGTGCATTTCCAATATTCTGAATTAACCAAGAAAGAACGATTACTTACTCCAACAGGATCCTTCTCAATGTTGGATCCCTTCTTTGGGCCAGGCCTTCGAGGAGTCTTGCCTTTCCTGAAAGTAACAAAGGCACACACAATCTACATCATTCACAAAGAGTGTACATCTGACTGAAGGTTTGCAGAATGATTTAGCTAGAAGAAAATCTGTTTGTTGCACAGGTTTGGAGTTACTTTATAAAATAATGTTACACTGGGTTGATCCAACTTTGACTGAGCAGTGATGTTTTCCAGAAACAAGAATAGTATGTCTTTATAGCCCTCTTTATGCACAAACCATCAAATTTTGACAGGAAGAGGAGAGCTGCAAAATACTTCTAGATAGAACTATTAATATGGTTTAGCATTAATTTTAAGAGATTTGGTCCAACATATGAACAAGAACCCAAGACCAAAAGTACAGGAAATATGTAGGGTGGACAAGCATGTAGAAATAATGTGTAATTTAAGTTTATATTTTGTATATGGGACCAACTTCACACAGACCTTGACAAACACTTAGATCTATTGCTGCATTCCAGAATCCTGGAAGGTAGAATATATCTCACTTGGAGTTAACTACATCCCACCTCAATGTATTCCAGGTGATCCCTGTTGAACATAAACAACAAATATGGAGATTGCAGATCTAAGCTCCTATTTGCTTTGATACTGAAGAGGCATTTTGACTGGCGACAGTACAGTGTTCTCATATACGCAAACGAGATGGAGGCGGCAAAATGACAGATGAGCTAATCATGCATTGTGAAGTTTCTTTTCATTGCAAACTTGCACACTGTGCACCACCATTGTTGTGTTGAGGTCACTTTGTAGTTTGTGGTGAGGTCAGGGTACTTCAATTTGGCCTGACTTTGCAACTAGGACTTCCAGCTCAGACAGGCGTTCCAATGCATTTAACAGAGTTGGACGTCAGAAACTTCCCATCTCCCAGGACTCTGGAATGCAGCATATCTCCCTGCCTCGGTCTGGGAAGCAGACACTGTCTCTAAGAGTAGCCTAAAAATGTTCCTTTTTGATGAATCCAGTAGGTAGGGTGGCTTAAGCTGCTCTTAGTTATGCTGCTATAGCAGTGGTTCCCAAACTTTTTTGGCTCATGACCCTATTTTAACATCACAAATATCTGGCAACCCCAGACATTCAAAATGGAGACTTTTTTTTTTTTGCTAAAATTAATTTGTTTTTGATCATGTAATAGTTTGCTAT
>JAPQRP010000019.1:14627934-14640411 GCA_037367295.1 Apogon hyalosoma | reverse complement strand
GAGATAAGGGATATGGAGGAGCTTCTGGAACTGTCAATCTCCATGGTGGAAAGACAACCTGGACTCATGTTTGATTTTAATGGAGTCACACCGTCAAAGACATGGAATCCCTCAGGCCACCAACCAGGAGATTACCTTTGTGCATCTGTGGCAACTGCCAAGAAATGCCCACAAATGTGGAAAACATATGTTGCGGCCAAGAGCCATCCTATTACCATCTTGCCATCTCCCTCTACTGCCTAGATGAGCACCACCTTCATCTCCATCAACACTGGGAGGATGTCACTCTACTGGGCCAAGCCATTCAGTCCAGAGATGACAACAGGGAATACAGATCTGCTGCCTACAGACATTTTATATTCTAGCAGCATGGGTCACTGGGTCAGGAAAACACACCAGAAACAAATGTCCTGACCCCCCTGGACAGTACACAGGTTATAAACCTGGAGTAGAAAGTGTGTACCTTTTTGTAGTTTCTTACATTCAATTGTAGATATATTGTAAGATTTATTTTAGAAAATTTTCAAATGTTTGTACATTTTGGGGTATATCTATTAAAACTGTTGTGTGCTAGTGTTTCAATAGTTGATTCATTTGTCATGCAGTTTAACAATGTATAAAATTTCCAAAAAGGCAGAATGAGCCACAATATTAGTGTCAAAATCGGTAAAAGGTCACAGTAAGAAAATGTTTATTTTTACAAGTGAAAATATGTACAAAAATTAACAAAAGACAGCCAGATGGTTGATTCCTCCAAATCAGCAGTCTGGAGGGCAGCTCCTGTAAAAAACAAAGTGCAGAAATATACACAAATGCAAAAACTGTCTTGGGTCTCACAAGTAGACATTCCATTTCTGGGTGTTCAGCAGTTGTCTGAAGACACTCCTCTGAAATTAAACACAGTGACAGGGAAAATGTTAAATGTATGTCAACAGTAAACAAAACATTAAGTTATACATTGGACAAAGTAATGATCAGACAGTTAATCCCTATTTCTATGCATAAACTTGCCTGTCTGTTCCACTACAACCACCAATGCTGGAATGGTTTCTTCACATCCTCTGGTCTTCATATTGCAGTCAAGGGGACCACACTTTGAAAATCTAAGCACGTCTTTTCTAGACATTACGGTACAGGGGGAAAAAAATGAAGGGTCGATAATGGAGATTTTGAACCTTTATAAAATCTTATCCCTAAGAGGTCACAGAATAATTCCAATGGATTATTGTTCAAACTGATGAGTACTATCAGTCTGATGCATTTTCAAAAAATTTACTGTCAAAATTATTAATAATTTAAAGGCAAAATCTATAAAATAATATCAATCTGCTAATTTCTTAAACTTTGAACCTTTATAAACTCTTTTCTTTATGGACTTAAATTGTGTTGGGGTTGACGGGGCCTGGATATTTTTTGTCCTCCAAAAGGGGTCCTGACAGAAAAACATTCAGAACCACTGGACAATTGAAAGTTTCCCAAAAAACCAACAATGAAAACCTTGGGAAATTGTGATTTAATTGGGGATTGTATTGCTTGCACATCACACAGTTATGTGGGTTTTCAAAGTCACATTCATAGCTATTTGCAGTTACTTTACTCCCATTGCTACAGTAGTAGTAAATAAAAGGGGAATAAGGAACATTTTTGAAATGACAATTCATGACAAGTACATCATTTACAAATTGTCTGACTACATTTGAATATATTCATAATGGACAATTATGTGGGTTTGATTTTGAAAAACTCTATATTGAAAATGAGGAAGTAATTTTATTAGGGTTCAAAGTAACAATAAATGCTCATCTGCATAGATTATTTTATAGATTTTGCCTATCAATTATTAATAATTTTGCAAGTAATTTTTTTTTGAAAATGCATCAGACTGATAGTACTCATTAGTCTGAACAATAATCCATTAGAATTATTCTGTGACCTCTTAAGGAAACTATTTTAGAAGGGTTCAAAGTCTAAGAAATGAGCAGATTGATATTGATTATTTCATGAATTTTGCCTATATTAATTATTATGCCAGTACATTTTTTTTAAATGCATCACTCATATTACTCATTAGTCTGAACAATAATCCATTGGAATTATTCTGTGACCTCTTAAGGAAACTATTTTATAAGGGGTCAAAGTTTAAGAAATGAGCTGATCGATATTATTTCATGAACTTTGCCTCTAAATTAATACTTTTGACAGTAAATTTTTTTGGAGAATGTATCAGACTGATAGTACTCATTAGTCTGAACTATAATCCATTAGAATTATTCTGTGACCTCTTAGGGAAAAGATTTTATAAAGGTTCAAAATCTCCATTTTCAACCCTTAATTTTTTCCCTCCTGTAACGGTAAAGTCTAGAAAAGATGCGCTTAGATTTTCAAAGTGTGGTCCCCTTGACTGCAGTGTCTTCATAGGAGTAGATAGTCAGCCTTACAGGTGTCTTCTCAGAACTAGGCCAAATGCACAGTAGCACATCAACAGTCAGAAAACAAGACAATTGAGAGACGGTTACATATTGATGTAGCAAAAGGAAGCACCGGGCTAACTAACACGGGGCTAACTGTAGCACCGGGCTAACCGTAGCACCGGGCTAACCGTAGCACCGGGCTAACTAACACGGGGCTAACCGTAGCACCGGGCTAACTAACACGGGGCTAACCGTAGCACCGGGCTAACTAACACGGGGCTAATTGTACACCGGGCTAACTAACACGGGGCTAATTGTACACCGGGCTAACTAACACGGGGCTAATTGTACACCGGGCTAACTAACACGGGGCTAACTAACACGGGGCTATTTGTGATATCGCTGGTTACAAACGTTTAAAATGTTCAAGTTTTGGGCAGCGTATGGCCTATAGAAGGTAATTACGGAGACAAGTACCGAGGTCTGGTAAATAACTCCATTTCATTCTAAACATTAATACACCTCCCATTGGCTGCAGATTCAACATTTTCAGACACAAGTGACTCAAATTAAATATTCATTCATTTAACCTGTATGTTATAGGAAACAAGTGAACAAGTGGAAGAAACCACATAGATGAGAAAACTAGGGCAGAACATGAAAACACTAGTCCGAGTCTTCCATTGTCAGACCATGCATTAACACCGACAGGAACAAAACAACTGAACCCTGAGCTCTTTTCCAGCGTCGCCCTGATACACAGACGGTAACGACCGTAAAATGAATAACAGCATCACAATACGAATTCAAATCCAGTGTGATTACCTGTCCAGCAGAAAGCAGAATACTTCACAGTGTCACTTCTCCGGCTTCTACCTTCTTCCATCTGGAATGAACCAGACCGGTATTCATCCTAGTTTTCTGTCGCCGTCGATCACAAACTTCACATCATATTTTCTTTTCTTCATGACTTGAGCCACGTATGTGATCCGTTATCTTCCAATATTTTCACGCAACTCACTAGTTTTCCTAAGACTTCACTCTTTAGTGTAGCTGGGTTTCTTCTCCTCCTCCTCCTTTAAATGTTATTCAGCGGCTACAGCGCCACCCTTTTCTACCGCCAGCTGCCGGTACAACCACCGCAGAAGTTCACCCGTTCTACATTTGGATTTTTGTCCCCTTTCGGCTCATGTACGGAAAAAAATGGCGGCAATCATGGCGGCGCCCGGCAAGGTGTACCCGCGTTATGTAAATTTAAACGGGTTTTTCGAGGTTAAATGTAATCGAAAAAGTTATCTTTTGACTTACTGGGCACTATTTTATTCAATATTAATTAATAATTAGATTGACTATTGGAAATAATACTTAGAAAATTCTACACACTGTACCTTTAAGAATGTTTTTTTTTCCAGATTCAGACAATTTTATTAAACCTAAACATCAGTGATCACTAATATATAATGAAATAATAATAATAAATCTGATTTATTTCTTTGTGTATTTATATCACTGAAAGTTTCTGTGCATTTTTGCTTCATAAACCTGAAGTGTTGTGTTTCTTTTTTAGTAAAACATTGAGCATTTACATGTAGGATCACATAATGCCACAGGGTGTCACTATTTTAAAACAAAAGGCTAGACACAAACTAAGCACTAAGAAGAAAACAGCTCTGGCATGCTTTTGTTGGTGCAGTTTTGAAGCCTGATATTGTTTTCTTTTTGAAGTAAAAAAGTTTCTTGTCCTCATATTTGTTTTCATGTCTTTATTATTCATCATTCATTGACCTTAACTATACTTTGTGAACCATCATCCCAGGACACTGAAGTGCATCACTGCACATCAAGTACCTTTTTTGCTGACTGTCAGCAAGAAGGACTAACAACTTTATTTAGGGTGAAAAGCTCTGTTCTGTTGTCTGTAAGCCAAATACAGCCTGAACATTTGTCCAACATCAGCACATCTACTACATAGATTCTTCTCACATAAAGCATTCACAGAGGAATTGTTGCTGATTCAAACACTGTTGTCTTTAATATGGAAAAAGTTTTTTGTTTACTTCAGAAGCTGCCTGAAGAGAGTCCAAAGGCTTTCAACACTAACATTAAAATTTCATATATTATATAAGCCATGGAAAACTATGTGTACTACATTTGAAGTAGCTGTGAAGTATTTACATTTTATGTTACTTGAACTTTTTACAGCATGTAAAAGCAAGTCAATAAGGGTTGAAGTAGTCCATCAGTTGATGATAAATAGATCAAGGCCCTGTATCTTATTTATGAAAAAACTCCTGTTTTTCTACAGGCTTTGGAAATACTTTTCAATAAACCAAAGAAGTGTACAACTGAGAAATAAACAGGAAGATCAGTCTGTAATGGAATCAAACAGACAGAAAAACAGAGAGAAGCAGCATATCAGCCTTAAGAGTGCGTGAAAATCTGAACTTAAGCATTTTAAATGAGCAGGATGTTTGACATCAATTTTCTTTAGCCATTTTCTCAATATTTTACTAATATATGTGTAAAATTATGACTCAATACAACAACAAAGGACCATCTCAGCTCACCACAAATCAAGGGAAAACCCTACATGTGGACTAATATAACTAATATGTTGAAAATAAACAACATTTAAGATAATCTTATGCAAAAGGATGAAATATTAAACTGTGGAACATCATGTTTAGGCCATTGAAGGAATACATGTATTTACAATTAAACACACTGTAAAATTTACTTAGTTACAGTTACAGATTAAGCAGGAGGTACAGTAATTGGAATTCCATGACATTCTGAAAATCAAGAGAATGCCTAAATGGATAACTTAAAAGTTTGAGTTATTTATAAGGACTCAGTGTGTTTGCTGTCTGGTAACAGTGGTCAGGTCAGCTAATGCCCAGGAGGGGTTTAAAACACATAAAAACTCTGCTTTTTTCACTATGTTTCTACAGTTGTGGCAATGACACAAACTGACTCTGCATAAATGTGATTTCTTTGCCTATAAAACTCTTTGAAACTTAAAATGCTTATATTTGTTTTTCACTGTACTTGAGAAACACATGGAAAAACATTTTTTAAAACAACCAAAACAAGTGAAAACTAAATTTGTGTCTAAAACCTGTATGTTCTCTGATTTGTTCTTTGTGTTTTTGTCTTGTAACTCAGATTTTGAAAAGTGTTATATGATTAAACTTTAACTTACTTATAGAGGGTATGTGTTTACATCACTTCACCCCCGGGCCACGCCCCTCTAAGTTGGACTGAGTGGCAAAAACCTTGCTCAACATGACAGAGTGTAGCAGTAAACACAGTGAGACCAGGAAAAATGTGGAATATGAAATGAAATTAAGGACAACTGGACTCGACATTGATCCGTACAAGCTACCAAAGAACAAGTGATCCACAAATGTCGACACGTGGGCCAAAATCGCGTATCCTGACATCCAGGGTGTAGGGGATCATCACTGTTTTACCTGAAACAAATATACATGGTTTCATCATCACTGACAATCAGGGTCCAAAACTAGAGCAGAACCAGCTGATCCAAAGTCCATCTACAGTGGACTGAGCCAGTGAACATATGCAGGATCTACTGGGACTGTGGAGATTTAAGTCTAGTTCATATCAAATACTTTATACAACACAGATACTACTGCTTTGGACCAGCAAGGTACAACTTTATTTTTGTAAATTATGATATTTTTCCACCTGGTTTTAAATTACATTATTCTCCTAATATTATGGCTTTATTTTCGGAATATGACGACTTCATTCTCACAAAATTATGGCTTTCTTCTTGAAATATTATGAATTTAGTCTCCTAAAATTATGACACTTTTTGTATTTGACTTTATTCTCATAGAATTACGGATTTTATCTCAATATTTTATTTATGACTTTATTCTCATAGTGACAGTGTTTTTATTTTCTCATGTGGCCCAAATACGCCATCGTGGCTTTGTGTTCCAGTACCCCTGTATTTGTAAAACTGGGTTAGCCTCAGTTTAAGTTAGTTTACAAATCATGTAGAGCACAAGGTTCACAATCACAAATGAAGACAAAAACCATGAAAGATGCTAACAAGAGCTTTACTAAGAATAACGTTAGCCAAAACAATACGTAATTTAAGGTATGATTTTACCCAAAAACACAGCATAAATTAATGTTACCTGACAGGAAACTGGATCCACAAATCCAGGCAACGAAACCTGGATTTGTGGATCCATCTGCTTCTGTTTTCTTTGTCTTTCGGTGCCTGTAAAATGATAGCTCCATCTGCTTTTCAAATCTGTTCATACAATCAATCGCACAACAGCTCTTCCCCATATTTATTTAATATTGTTCTTAAGTTTAGACGGTATTAAAGCCAGTGCTGCCACTCATCTCCCTCTTTCTACCACTCAGTGGGTGGAACCGCGGTGACTTCCGCTCATGTGACGTCACATGCATACCCTCTATTGATTCACTCTGAAAAAGGCACTGGTGATTTCCCATAAACCCTGATTGAAAACAAAAAGCATGCAGAATGCTTTCTACCTGTTCACATACAGCTAGAGCTGAAACAATTAATAAATTGACTTGAGTCAATAAAAAAAAAAAATTATTTGATTACAATTTTCGTGAGTTGAAGCTTTGTTTCCTTAATTCTGCTGCTGCTAAACATTGGTTCCATTGTTGTGTTTCACATGGACAATTGTGGTGACGCACATGATGCCAGAATCAACACAAACAACATGGAGCTTAGCTCAGAAGAGACAAGGACAAAAAGGAAGAAAATGTTTATATGTTCACTTTTCTACTTTGGAACCATCACTTACTCCTTAAAACTTTGAAACTTTCACACAAACATTATAAATGATTGTCTTTATTTTTTTCAGTTCTATGTTAGTTTGATGTCAAGTTGTTCGTAAGTTGGATCCAAATGTGTTGAAGACTGCAGTGCACATATTGTTTGTAGATGTCATTGGACTTATTCATTGTTAATATCTATAGATATTTATATACATACTTTAATACTGATGTTGTTATTGTTGTTATTTCTATATATATATTTTTTTTTATATAACCTTTTGCTTTTATACTTTTTTGTGGTTGTTGTTTCAGCTGGTTCTGGAATAAAGGACAAGTTGTTTGTCATTTTAACACATCTGTTTCACATTTTTACTATGTTTTTGGTGATTCAAATAATTTTTGTATCAAATCTACAAAAATAATTGACAGATTAATCAATTACAAAAATAATGGATAACTGCAGCTCTGGTGGTTTTCCTCTGCTCTCATCCAGCTGTAGAATAATGACCGCTGGTGTGTGTTTAGTGTGATATGTGTGTGTTACAGGTGGACTTGACCCAAACCGTATTCAGGAAGCGTCTGCATGTCCCCAGTGTTTTTGGTTGATGAGGTGCAGTTTATGTCTCCAAATGAGGACACAAAGCCCCCCCCAATACATTATTAAAGTTGTTGGGCTCCAGACGCTCATTTTCTCCACTGAACCTCAGTCTTTCTCTTGTCTCATGTACACATTTCCCCACCACTCTCTCCTCTGAACATCTCTGTCTCTGTGTGATTTTTTAAAATTTAGTCTCCTCCACTTTGCCTCCGTTGCCCCATTGTTCTCATCTCAAGACTTGATTGCGCTGCAGGAGACTTTGATTTCTCCAGCACACAAAGCAAACGTGCCAGCTGCTCACAAATGAGCAAAATACAGCAATTATATGGTTAGTAAATTGGGACGGAAGATTCATTTCTTCTTTGTGTAATTAATGTTTCTGTTCTGTGTTGTTCATTCTGAAGAGAGGAGATACTGATGAGGATGGAGACTGAATCTAACAACAGTGTCTGCTCAGAAGCACAAATCAAACAAGACGTGAAGATGAAAATGATCTGATCCAGGGAGAGAGAAAACAATCTGTAAAAATTCAATAAAGCAAAAATACTGATGCATTATAAACAAACTGTGCTTAAGTATCAAAAGTAAAAGAAGTAATTTTAAATTTTGCTCCTTTGAGTAAGATATAAAATATATAGCACTGTAAAATATATGGCACCAATACCACAAATTATAAATCAACTAACAATTGATGTTAATAGCAGGCATAGATGTGGTCAGCTAAAATAAGACACCTAAAACCAAAAGGAAAAGTTGGAATGATATGGAGCATGCAAGTTAAAAAGAAACCAGCAATAATAAAATTGACTTTGACTGATGAGTTAATATCAGATACAAACTAGCAACACCTTGTTAGAACTGACATCAACAGATGAGCTAACAGCGGCTACATTAGCAACAAGCTAACAACATCTAAAATGAACTAGAAAGCTTTTGTAACAGCAGCTAACATTAACAAGTAAGGGAACTGCTGCAAACATTACTAACCATTACTGTTATGACCTTTGACCTGATACCATGACAGACCCTGGCTTCTGGACTTCTTGCTGGACACAGTCCGGAAGTTCTGGTCCATCTTGTGAACCCAGATTAATCCACAATGCTTCTGGACACCGTTCACATAAAACTTCCTTTTGGCTCAGTACACTGTGAATTGACATTTGTGTCTGTACCTCATTGTAGAGCTTCACTATGGCTCTCCACAGTAACCCTGACCCATGGGGTTATATCAGCTCTAGATGAATGATTGTTCTGGTTTCATTGTTGTTTCAGTGTTAAGGCTGGAACCCTTGGCCTTTACACACTGAAGTACATATAGTTTCCCTGAATCTTTTCATTCTGTTCTTCACCCTAGAGGCTGAAGTATCCAAATCCCTCCTATTTTTCTTTATGGAATATTGCTTTGAAATATTTCAATA
Organism: Apogon hyalosoma; assembly: GCA_037367295.1. NCBI lineage: Eukaryota > Metazoa > Chordata > Actinopteri > Kurtiformes > Apogonidae > Apogon > Apogon hyalosoma. The sequence goes on along the minus strand of JAPQRP010000019.1, from coordinate 14,631,193 downwards.
ATTTTTTCACACTTTTGTTGTCAAACTGGTGGTCCTCTGCCAATCCTTAATTCCTGCTTTGGACCAAATCCCAATTCCAACCACCTCTTTCACATTACATGTTATTTCAACATTTTAACTCCTAAAATACTACTCCACTTTTTTTCTTGAAGGTGCTGATGTGAGGAATACATATATATTTACAAAGGAAATTAAGTACTGTTTCCATTGAAATATTACTGAAGAAGTCTCTTGAATGAGAGACAAAATGTTTTCAAAAGATCTAAACCAGTCCAGTTGAACCGAGAGGAACTACCAAGACGAATGATGACCTGGGAAATGAGAACCTACACCCACATAAAAACACATTTTATTTTCACCACCTACATTTACACTAACTCTACTGTCACAACATTTAAGTTACCAGGGGTTGTAATTTAAACCAAACATTCTATGTTGTGAACAGTTTACTGTAGATATGTTAGGGCTGTCAAAATTAAAGCATTAACGTGGATTAATCCATCATCATGATTAATCTTAATGAAAAATTTAAGGCAATTAACCCATCTGCAGCGCAGAATGACTCTGAATGTCTGTGCCAACACATTTGGGGCAGTTTGTCCAAGTAGAATTACTGTTGCGCATGCGCAAATGGGCAGCTGATCCAATAGTGACAGGCAGTAGGACCAACCAATAAAGACAGAAGATGCTCTGGATGGGAAATTTGAGTACAAAAATCCCAAGATGGAATGGGTGTTTCAGGTTGTTTTGTTTCAAGTTGTTTTGTTGAAACTGTTGAAGGTGTTTATGTTTAACATGTTTATCATGTTAAGTGCATATATAGTTGCAGAAAAAATGATTAGAGCACCCCTTGTTTTCTTCAGTTTCTTGTTCATTTTAATGCCTAGTTCAACTAAAGGTACATTTGTCTGGAAAAATATAATGATAACAACAAAAATAGCTCATAGTAGTTTAATTTCAGCGCTGATATCTATCCATTTTCCATATTCTCTTGATAATAACCAAAATCACTGAAGTTCTTACATCAATATCTATGGCATTGTACTGACAAAAACAGTGCTTTTAGGCATTCCATGTTTCTTTTCTGTTTTAGACACATGATACACACAGGAGTTAGTACTTGATTGCATAACCACTGTTTCTGATGACTTTTGATGGTCTTGTAATTTTTTCTGTGATTGTCTATTCCCTTCTTTCTTGAGTCGGTTTGCTCAAGCAAAATGATACACGATTAATATAGATTAAAAATGATTGATGTTTAATCGTGATTAATCAAAATGAATCCACAGCAACCCTATGATTAATCTGATTAAAGTTTTTAATCGTTTGACAGCACTAGTATATATCAATATGTTGGTATTATTTCTAATAGTTTCCTGGATTGTTTTCCACTCATATTCCCAAACCCAGTGTGTTTTTTCCCGCCTCCTCTGAGCCCCTCCAACAACATGCACAAACTCAACAAAGCAGGGTTCAACGGCATGTTAATTTCATCAAGTGGGTAAATTTATGGAGCCCATAAAGCCACTGGCCTTCGGATGCTCAAGCTTCAAGGATTTGCTCTAATGTTATCATGGCCTTCTCAAAGGCATCTGAAAAGCAGCCAAGGCCCGCACAGGGGCACTGAAGAGACCCGCCTTATCAGGTTTATGTGGGGCTAATTACGGAACTGGGAGACAGACTCACGGTCAGGAGGGACGGTAATATCATTAGCATCAAGGAAAAAGGAGGAGCAGGATGTGCAGGTTGAAGTGTGTGTCTGTGACCGAGGAATTATGGTTGGATTGTATAAATGCCAGAAAGTAATGAAAAATGCAAGCGAGTGGCAGGAGATACAGTCCTTCTCAGGTGTCTGCACTTCTCACCAGATCAGAATAGCCTAATTAGGATAAATTATTAATCAGGATTGTTTTTCTCCCTGGTAGTTTTACAGATAGGACATTCAATATGAACAAACGGTTTCTGTTCTGTAAAGTCAGAGATGGGCAAATGAGCAAAAATAACCAAACACACCAGTAAAGACTGACAGAACAGTCTGCAGCTAAAAGAAAAACCTGAAACTGTCTATAAGTCACTGTGAATACTCAGAATATTTATTTTAATTAATGAATTCTGCAAAGTGTCTTTAAACCATGCTGCATGTTTTATTTTTCAAATATGTGCAGTAGCCACTCAGAAAGCTCAACAGACCTCTGATCTCAATGTTCCAAACTGTTACCAAACCACAAACCAAACACTGTTGTTCTCTGTCAGTTGGATTCACTCATCAGTGTATCCAGTAGCCAGTGAACAAAAACTTGGGTTTCCACTTCTTATCAATAAAGGTGGTTTGACAATTAACAAAGAGTGCAGGGAAAGTGATTAGAGGAAAAAGATGTAATAGTGGTGATATTTGAGAAATGCTTTCAGTCCATATTGGCACAGCTCTTTGATTACATACACACAAAACTATTGTTATGAGTTTAATATATATTTTATGGCCATGAAGAGAGCTGCAATAATACTACTGGCATAGAATACTGGGTACATTTTCTATGGTAGCCTAATTAAATAAGAAAGGAGCTGTATGTAAGAATTATATTTCAAGTAATCATAAAATGGTCCTGAATGTCACCAGACATTAAGGAATCATGTTCATTTCAAATATTGATATCACTGACAGTAGAAGTCCAGCCAAAATATTTGTATTTGAAAAGCTAAATGGCAGCCCACAAGTAATGTTAATTATGTTCTAATTTTGTGTTTTGGTCTGATGCTCCACCCATCACCTATCTCCCAGTCAGGAAGTCAGCAGCGCTTTGGCATCCAGGTTGCCAGTTCACAAATGTCTGACGTTACTAAGCCTGAAAGGCCTTGTTATGATTCCCAAACTGGGGCGACATTAAAGGGGGGGGGGATATGTCAATTCATGCAGCTCAACATTCCAAGAGGGTACAGTAGAGTGGGCCTGAAGAGTTAGAAGAATAGTAAAACGTCTTCACTTTCACTTTGCACTCTGACAATCATGGATTGCTATATATGGTCACTTGGGATGGGGGTCTGGACTGCACTGCTGTGGGGAGGAGGGTTGGGGGGGACAGTGGCTTCCTGGCTGCAGTCGCTGGGTGCCCAGGGCCTCTGGACGGCCCCACCCCCTTGGCGGCTCCTGCCCTGTGATGGGTCCTGGGGAACAGGGGTGCCTATGGCCTACTGGCTCGTCTTTTGGGAAGAAATTCCTTCCTCCCAGTCATACCATCCCCTGACCCCACACCCCCCACCC
>JAPQRP010000019.1:14608551-14623435 GCA_037367295.1 Apogon hyalosoma | reverse complement strand
GGGTTGGTCCATTGGCTTGAGGTCTTGGCTGGCTGCATAGCTGGGGGGGGGCTACCCTCTGTTGGATGCAATGGACGTGTGTGCATGGGGATTGTGGTTGGGGAGGTCCTGGGCTGGCCGTCCTCTTGCCTGCCACAGAACGTGGTGGGACCAGGAAAGGTGTGTGTGTGTGTGTGTGTGTGTGTGTGTAGGTGTGGGGGCATTAGGGGGGGGGGGTGGGGGGTGGGGGGGGGGGGGGCAGTGGGGTTCCCAGCAGCTGGTGTTGCCGTTTCAGGCTCCGACTGGCTGTTGGCTGTGTTTTGCTGCCACGCCTTGGGGGGACTCGCGGTGGTGCTGCTTGCTGCCTTGGGGGGGTGGGGGGATAGTGCTCTGGGGGTACATGTGGGTGTGCTTGTACATGTAGGTGTGTGCATGTGGGTGTGTGTGAATGGGCGAACATGGGGGGTGGGCAGTATGTGAGTTTGGGGGTCAGTGGGGGTGTGTGCATGTGCTTATGTTGGGGGCCTGGGTGTGTGGGGTTTGGGGTGGGGGTTAGCTGGGATGGGGGGCGGGACTCAGGGCCCCTGGGGCACTTGGCCGTGGCATCGGGGTGTGTGCTGGCCCTTGGCGGGTGGTTGTCTGGGGTGGCCTGGTCTCCTGGTGTGCTGGGTGGGGCCCCTGCTGGGGGGGACAGGTGGCTCCTGGGCCCGTGGGGCTCGGGGGCTGGCGCCTTGCTTGCCCTTGGGTGGCCGGCCCCTGGCAGGTGTTCGGCAGCTGGTGTCCCTGGCCCCCTGGGACCTGTGCTTGGCTGCTGTGAGGCCTCTGGCTAGGGCCTCCCTTGGCTATCTTCAGGGCGAGCTCGCTGTCACCTCTTGGGGGGTCGGGGGTTAGATCCCCCTCTCTGTGGTGTCTGCTTGTTGGCCCCTGGTCCTCGGAGGGGGTGTGGTTGTGGTTGCATGGCTGTGTTCATCACTGAGGCCACCTCAGTCTCTTTGCCTTATATTCCCGAATGGAGTTTTGGGGATATTATGTTATTGGTCCAACCGCCGCCACCAGATATCCTTCGTGTTAACGCAATAACTTGAAAAATATTCGGTTTAGAAATTCCACATTTTCCATATCAATCAATATCATAGAGAGGACGAACTGATTCAATTTTGGATGATTTACCATGTGTAGATTGTCCACAAGGGGCCGCTCAAAAGTTTAAACTCACTAAACACTCTTGTTCATATCTGTGGAACTATTTGTCCAATTGACTTCAAATCAAGTGCAAATGAAAGGTCATGACCTGGGGATGCCTCACATCATGACATTACAGCTGCCTGGTTAAGGATTGGGGGCGTTCGGGGATATACCCCTAGCCGTTGTTTCCGACGGCAAGTTTTGTCTAGGTCTCTTTGCTTTACTGTGATGCAGTCACTCTGTCGCAGCATATTAATGTGAACAACTGCTGTTGTGTGGATTTGTTGCTGGTATTATCTGGGCTGTCATTGGTTGTGATGTTCTGTTTATGTTGTGTTTTCTTGTGTTCCTCATTTAATAGGTCTTATTTAATGATTTTTTTTTTATCAGTTTGTTTTTTTCTGTCTTTCTGCCCACCTTCTTCTTCCTTGCCCCTCACCCCCCCCCCCGTTCTTCCATGTCAGGTCTGGCATCAAAATGTGGTCCAACAAACCTCATAATAAAGACAATAGAATATCAAGGGGAGCCTCATACTTTATAAAGTTTCCCTTGGCAAAGCAAATTTGTTCAGCACCAGAAGGCAGCCAGACCTCCACTCAGCTGTTATGATGCTGGACAAGACAAGTTTAAAAAAAAAAAAGAGAAAAAAAAAAGAAACAAAGGTTTCTGGTTATTAATTGTAAACAGGTAATGTACTCACCCCTTAAAATCTGCAATCTCTGAAAGTACAGTGTTCTGTTAATTTCTGCAAGAACCACTTGAAGTTTATTTTCCGTGTATGTGCAGTAGTGACTTCATTTTCCATGTCGCACTTGTAAACACTGCATACATTCACTGCAAAATAAATATTACAAATCATATTCATATGTTCTCTCTTTAAAGTGAGATTTACAGTGATGATGTGGCAGATAAATGTTGAAAGTGTTAAAGCTGCAGTGAAGATTAGACACCATTATGAAAGATCATGAGAGGCAGAGGGAGACCAACTACCCATGTTTCATACTGAAATACTTTTTACTTTTAACTGGACATTTTCTCATGTAATGGAATAACATATTCATATTACATAAATTCTTAATTCACTTCATCTATTACAACTTCTTCGTAAATATATATATGTGTTTTGTTTACTATGCTGCTGTGTGTCGTCTGTTTCCTTTGCTCCAATTTCCCCTCAGGGATCAACAAAGTGTTATCTTTAAAACAAATAGCACAAATATAGGATATTAAACTACTTACTTCTATGTGTATCTTCTTTACACTTCTCTACTCAAACTGCATAGTCTGTTTTAATAATAATAGAAGGAAGAGAATACACACGAAGTTTAAGAAAAATGCTTTTATTTTTTACACCTTTAAAAAGCAACATTTTAAAGCACAAAGATTTCACTCTGTTTATAAACGCTTCTCTCCGACTAAAAACTGGTCGCAGTTGCACATTGTGCTTGGATTGTAAAGTGTGTCCAGCTGCTCTGGGTCTCCTGTGATGTCCCGACTCAAGTAAACATTTTATTGCATAAATCACATCTGACCTGCAAGGTCATATGTTGAAGTCTTTAACAAAAAAGTGGAAAAGACAGAAAAATAGCACTACTATGAGAAATAAAGAAGCATTCTATAGCTCTTACACAGTGAACAATAATAGCAGCTTTCTGAATGAAGGCGTTGCACATTGTCCTAAAAAGAAGAAATAAAAGTGAACAAAACAACATGACTGTAAATGGCAGTTGTGCTTTTGTCTATCTAGCAAACATCCTCTGAAAATGATTCGAACTAATGATGAATGATGCAAACACACAAACCCACAAAGAATAACTGAAGCAGAAACTGCAGCTATTGGATCATTTCCTTTTAAAACAGTAGCAGACTAAATGCTAATCTCTAGTTGCACATATCCCCTTTTTACAATAAGCAAGGTTTACATTATGCTTTCGCTAGAATCTATTCAATCTACATCTGAAGACGTTCCTCAAAGGCAGTGTGTCTTTGTGACATCTATGAAGAGGCTTGATGTCATTAAATGCTCAAAATGGAAACTGGTTTGCAAATAAATACATAAAAAGAAAGGTAAAACTTTGGTATAAATGAAAAGGAGATTTAAACATACACAGGATTTCCTGAATGATCCAGTAACGTACAGTATTTAACCTGTCAAATGGATCAATTATGCAAGGATTCATGGGGAAAAAAAAAAAGAAAAAAAGAACAAAACACAGATCAGCAAAAAAATCATCTGTAAATATGCATGTTATTCTTTTGTGGGAAATTTTAACTTTTTAACCAGAATACTGATATATTTTCTTAAATCCAAAGTTTGTTGTATGTCAAACAGAAAAATATTTAGTTGTGGTGTAGAGTCACAAATGAACATTTTAACTGAATAGTTGACGTACAGTGAGTTTGTGTAACATTTCAACAATTCAAGTACAATATAATGTGAGTGGATTTCATTTCACCATAATTGTAATTGATAAAAACATTGGGTTAAATACTGAAATTGTCTTGTATGAAGCAAAACATCCGTCAAAGGGGTCCCCACGTTACCTGGTTGGATTTATTTTGACCACAATGAAAGTCAAATCATTGGGGTTAAAAAAGAAATGCCTAAATTGAAGCAAACTGTGCTTATGATAAACAAGAACAGTTAAACTGACAGGGTGTGAGTGGATTCACTCTTAGGATGGTTTTACATCTGGAAATCTGACCCAAGGCTCATGTTTTGTTTAAACAGCCAATTCAGTCAAATGCATTGCGTCATCATCCCTTTATAAAATTACCGCGTTCAATTTGTGTAAATTCAAAGTTTTTAATTCAATTCATCCAGACAGTGTTTTCATGCTGTACATGAAGTGAACTATGGGTCAGTTTGATCAGACCTAAACATCTGGTTCAGAACAAACCAAATGGAGCAGCAACAATATTGACCTTCTGCTGGGCTATTACATCTATATTAGCTGGACTATCTCATCCAAACAAAGATTTTCTAAAAATGAAAAAATGCTTTGTATATTTTATTTCATTTAAAAAAAAATAAAATAAAAAACTATGGTTAAATAAATCATAAATGAGGCCTGTTTACTTTCTTAAAATGAATTTTTGGAGGGTAGAGTTTGTTACAAAGTAGGATTAAGGCTACATTCTAGCTTAAACAAAAAAGATATTTTGAGAATTCATTCATAATATTACAAGAACAAAGTTGTCATTTTTTGGGTAAAATGTCAACATATTACAATATAAAATGAAAATAATCAAAAATCAAAAGTCTTACTTATACGGGAAAAAAAACTCATTCTTAAATGGAAATATAAAACCAGTGATGCACTTGTTTTAAAATCAAGAGCTAAACTTGGATTGATGTAAAGTTGGAAACATTGGAAAGATTTTCCATGATTTAGCTGATCATTTTGACTAATAAAACTAGACTAGTCAGTTTTACTTGAAGAATGACTTTATTCTTACTTTTTTTTTTTATTCTTGTAAGAGGACTTTTTCTCTTCAGTTTATTACAGCTTTATTCTCATGATACTCTGGGTTCTTAATTCAAATATTTCAACTTTATTCTTGAAATAGTTTGTTTTTCATGTTTAGTCCATGGTCCTAAAATATGACCATTCACAACTAGAGAAACAAACAATGCTCAATTGCTGAATCGCACCTAATAAACTGTTGAAATGTTACATATACTCTATGAATTCCCCTCAGATAAAAAAAGTTTACTGACAACACTGTACTTTCAAGAGTACAGTGAAAAATGCAGTTTATTCCCAACATTATAATCATATAGAGATCACATTCTTTTCACAGTATGCAGAGGCAGACGGTAAAGCAAGACTTTTCTTATTTAAGAAAACACCAGCTTTATGAAATAACTGCAGAAGAATGGCCATCAGCACCTTCAGAACTCCCCATTAATAATCTTTAACACAGATCGATGAAAGCCTCATTGATGTGGAGGCTTTTGTTTGAATGTGATGCCACTGAATGCTGACTCATCTGTGACTAACTCCGGCATGGAGCCTCTCCACACTATTAGCCTGGTGATTTGTTAGTGTCTTGCTGAGCGTTTTTACTCATCGTACAGCAGTCGACTGGCCGGCGTGCAGATTGGGAAAAAAAAACAAAAACGTTGCACCCATGACAGCTAAAAGGAGAAATGAGAACCTCTGTTGACACTTCATCCCGAGCTTTACAACTGTCGGCGTTGTCCATTTAAAATGTTCCTGTGGTGGTGGTGGGGCATAAGAGTGCCCCCTCCAGCCCAGAATACACAACACAGGCATCTCAACCAACCAATAATCATCACAATAAACGCTTTTCACGTGAGCTTCCACATAAAAAGGTCAAGAGGGAAATCAAAAGGAGCCACAGAGCAACCACAACTGATGGTGCGTCGGCAGTAAAACTGAAATAAAGACTTAATACAAGTATTTAGAGAAAGGTTAATGAGAGATTAAAAAAAAAAAAGCAGTATCTTGATGGGTGCTGGGTCTGGCTATGAAGGATTTGCTGTTATGTTTAACTATTTCATTAGGACAGCGCACATTAATCAACATGCAAATTCATCCAAGTCGTGAACAGCCAGGACTCATTTACATCTGTCGTCCCTCTACAGTCACAATAACAAATCTGATTCTAAATAATGACGACTGCTCATTTCTAACAGTTTAGATAAAGTTCATTTGTCTGATTTGGTAGAAACTGATTTCTATCTTTTATTAGGAACTCCAAAAAAAAAAAAAAAAAGAGCAATAGCAGCTGTGTTAATATGGACCCCAAAAAATGCTCTGATCACAAGGAGTCATCATTAGCTTGACAGACTTGGTGTAAACCTTTGATAATGTGTGTGTCCATGTAAACAATCTCACTGGAATTAACATATTGCTCCTCATGGATGTAACAATAGATAAGTTTCCAGACAAGATGGAGAACAAAACTGGTCTGTAGCTGATTTAGCTAAAGTTCATGACCTTAAACCCAGCTCAGATTCCAAATGAGGCAAAATCCATGTCTATGATGCAGAGGTGTTCTAGTGAAATTCTGTCAGTATTTTCTCTGCTCATTAGGAGTGACACCTAAATCTAGTCTCATCCAAGCAACAAAACTGCTCCAGGAATAGACAGGAGAAATTCTTGAGCTGCAATAAATAACTCCTTAGAACTCTCCTCAGTCATATTTTAAGATGCTACAAATTATATCCAGCTGCAAACAGCCTGGAATCTGGAAAACAGAGGGTTGGTGTATGGAAATCATATGTCTTATCCATAGACACATACATCAACCTCTGGATTGTACATAAACCAATCAAGACTGGCCTGAAAACATAGACTAAAATGGAAGAGCTATTGTGAAAAACACTAGCTTTTACATTTGTAAAACAAGGGTTTATGATCTGTGCAGGATTAAACAGGTTTCATGTAGATAATAAACCTGAAAACTGGTTGAAATTAGTTGACAGATGGATTTATGTGAGGAAAGTGCATCTACGTATACACCGCCTGGCCAAAAAAGCCTACACTATGCAAGCTAAGAGTCCTCCACATAAAGCATTCAGATTGGACAATGACAGGAAATCTGATTGAGGATCTGTGGAATGTGATGGGGAAGACTATACACAGTGATCCAATACAAGATCTGGGCTAAAAGTTAATGCAGCCCAGGACAAAAGTGAATGTGATATTTAGTGTGACATTACATAAGAATTGTGTGGCTTCAAAAAGGCAATGTCTCAATCAAAGCTAAAGGCGGTCCAGCAGTCCAAAGGGATCCATACTGTGTGCTGAACTGTGTATATGTCTATGGTCTTAATAATATAGATGCACTGATGTGAACTGGCAGGTTTTTAAAATGATGTAGCTCAGCTCTTTGCAAGCGGATGTGAATCTCTGGTCTGAACATTTAAGGATTATTGAACATCTGAATGGTCAAAAAACACAAGTGGTTGGAAGTCAGAATCAACTGAGACATTGAATTACAAGCCACATTCATTGTCAGTTTATCTGAGGGGCAAGGGGGTCTTGTCAAATTTCCTGCAGAGTTGCAGCTTTGCTTTTTGTGCACATCAAAAATGTTCCGATTAAAATGCTTTGTAAACACACATCTTATAGGGTCACTTTAATCAGTTTTTATGTGAACAACTCATTTGGAATCTCTGGTTGAACAGATGTCCATGTAAACACAGCTACTGTTTTTAATCAGTCATTTCTACACTGACTGACAATTTCATCTTTATCAGCCAGTTCATATATGAACTTCGCTGAAGCAAAGGAGTTAACAGCTGAACTCAAAGTGGTGCAGAACCAACAGAGATTTGTTTTTTGTTTTCTCAACAATAAAGTATTTGTGACTCAACGATGACTCTGGTTTAATTATTCAACCTCAGCAGTGGTGTTAAATTAGCAGAATTATTAAACACTATTAAATTCACACCTGGGAAAGGAACACTTGGCAAACACACCATTGCTCATCTGAAAGACAACCTGGTCCCAGTTCAAGTCACTTGATCTGATGCAGTCATGCTGGTAGCGACCGGCTGCGACTACACAACGACATCTCAGCTCAACAGAGGACCTGTTATCAGGAAGCAGAGCCACTTGGACTATCTGGAATCCAACCTGCTTATGAAGAGTTCATTTATTTCACCTCATATCCAAGACATATTTAATTTAAAGGTTATGAGATCCTACATGTTTTATTGTTAAACTTAAGTATTAAGTTTTATATTGATCATATTTTTTTTGGCAACATCCTCCTACAAATCATTTCTAAAATATTCTGTTATTAACAGTTTATGTGTTTCAATAAACTATGCAAATATCGGAATAAGCTGTAAAAAAAAAATACAATTTGAGAAGAGACTTGTGGCAGATGCATCAAATCATGTTGGAAATGTGACTCAGTAAAAACAATTTAAGGAGCTTCATCTTTCTCTAACATATATTATTGTTTGTTTTCAACACACACTCAAAGTTGCAAACACTCTCTACACAAAAACTCACACATGGAAACTAGGTCTGTGCATAATTACAAAAAAAGTATAAAACCTGTACCAGAACACAGGACACATTTTTCGTGTGGTGAGCTCCAGCAGCCTCATCCTAAACTCACCCTCATCCAAATCTGGGACACATCCAGACACATGTGAACGCCTTCCTCACATCCATTCACACAATACACTGATCCTCTGCTCACTCTCTGGTCTCTAAGTTCAATGTTACTGCTGGTCTAATTGTGCTTGGCACGGATCCCTTTTAAGTAGTTTTTCCATCGTTTGACCACATCTTTGAAGAGGGGAGAATTGTCTATAGATGCCATCAGCTGCAGCTGGTTAATGTGTGTGGTGTGATAGTCCCAACGAGCCAGGTTAGGTGCAGTCCCCAACATAAAGTGTCGAAGGTCATAAATGCTCCCAGAGCCTGTGTCAAAGAGCGGCAGCATGGTCTTCAGCGACTCCATGCCTCGGCTGAAGAGCTGTCCCGCCTCCCTGCCAAGCTTCTCTCCAGCTGTCTCAGTCAAATCATACAGTCCCAGCAGGGAGTAGATGAAGCCGTTAAGGACGAAGGAGCTGGGGGTGGTGGGGTATTCTTCATACCAGTCATATTTGTTCATGAACACAGCTTTGACCCCATGCTGCGCTGAAGGCACCTTGTATGGTCCTACTGCCTTGAGGGCAGCATTGAGGTAAGCCTGGTCCTTGGTGAGGAGGTAGGCTCTGACCAGAGTTGACATGGCCTGGCCCTGGGCCATGGCAGAGTACCAACCAGGCTCCAACGGCCGGAAACCTTCACCCAGTTTACGGGTGACCATGATGGGCCAGCCCCCGTGTTCATCCTGGTTGCGGAGCAGCCAGTCACTGGCAGCAAAGAAAGCAGCCATGTGGGCAGTAGTTGAGATAGTCACATTGTCAACACAGCCTCGACCATGGAGAACTAATCGTACCACCCGCTTTGGCATGATCTGACAGAAACAAGACGCAAATACAGACAGAACAATGAGAGACTGAATGAGAAACTCCCAAAAATCAATTAAAGTAAACGTGCAAATATTTGTTTGATTTTAAATACATATGTAATGTATTAAAGACAAAATGAAATCACAAGAAAAACTGCAGTACTATTTCAATCTTAAGCAATGTGGAAAACTATAATAATTGTGACATTGTTCAAATGAGGAAAATAGTTTCCTGGAACAGTTATAAGATATCGAGAGATCACATTTACAAATGCAGCTTCCATGAAAGGTCTAATCCTTCAAGAGAAAAGATGACATTCACAATTTTCTCAAATACTTGAGAAAAATCACTGAAATATTTCAAATTAATGATAATATTAAAAAAATCCGAAGGAATTCCAGGTTACCTTCTTGGATGCTTTTGCGTGGGCACTTAACATCAGGACACCTTTGTGCAACAAGATTTTAACTGGCCTTTGTAGCTTAAACTGAACATTGTAAAGCTTGACAAAAGTTTAACAAAGACATCTTATGTTTAAAATGTTTGTTCTTGGTACAGTGGGATTTGAGTGATGTTCAGCTTCAGCCAGAGTCCTTTACACACAGAAATTCCTCCGAATGCTGTGAAATATCTAAATACCTTCTTTATCCTCCTTTGGGGAAGATTGTTTTAAAATGTTTTGTGGTACATATATGATCCTTTGCCCATCTTTGATCCTAAATGACTAACCATTTCTTGGATGCTACTGTGAAAAGAAGTACTTTCAGACATCACTGTTTTTTTTTTTTTGTTTTGTCTGTTTTCATTTTTCTGATTTGGGGTTATATTTTTTTGCATTGGTAAGACAGAATCCAAAAGCTAAACAACATTTAGGTCTTTTTATCATACTGTATTAGACACAAATCTATGTATTGTGTTTTTGTCCAGGCCTTAGAGTCTTAAACTCACCTTGGTGGCCTTGACAGCCTTGGTGTTGGACAACCCGACGCCCTTCCTAAGGTCGGTGAGCAGGTCCCGGGTCAGCGTGCTCCAAGCTGTGCGTGGCCCAATGCCGTAGGTGATTTCACGGTCTTTGAAGGCTATGAGCTGTGTGTTGGTCACGTAATGGATATTGAAAGGCGGACCCTTCTCTGTGGTTTCCAAGACCACAGACACACTGCCGTTGGAGCTAAATTTGAGGTCCAGGCTGAGGATGAAGTCTTTGGAGTTACCCAGCAGAAGGGAGACGCCCTCTGAAGATTCTGTGGTGGGGTGGGAGTGGGGTCACAAGATGAAGGGGGGCAGTGGTAAGTATTCAGAACCTGAATTATAGAGCAAGACATTTTCTCATGTTCCTTGAAAAACATTTACTCAGGAGAGCTGAGATGACGGTGCATCCGTCTGCCATGCTTTGATGTGTGAGTCTGTTTTATCTTCTTCATACTTCAACTTTTTCTTTGGATCCTGTGGTTCACTCTTGTCACATTTTTTTAAATGATCAATAACAAGCATTTTTAGAACAATTCTATAGTGCAAACCTTAGTCTTTATACCCGGGGTCTTGTAATGTTATTACCCATGAGAAGTGCCAGTCTCTGTGTGTGTGTGTGTGCGTGTGAACCAATGAGAGACACTTTTACACACACACACACGCCTCTCATGGGAGGTAATGTACAGATGTGTCACTGCACACTGACCTTAATTAGGAGGACGACAGAAGGGAAGGAACACAGGGAGAAAAGAGAAAAGAACAGAACAGCAGCAGCAAAAACAAGATATGACCAGACAGTGAAGGAAGAGGCTGATTCACTACAGCAGGACTAGGCTACATTACAGACAAGATAAACAAATGTTTAATTTCAGTCAGTACCAAAGACTGGTCAACATTTTTAATTACCTACGTTTAATAAACACCACTGAGAAACAAGGTTGAACTCAAAAAATATAAAATGAGGGATGAAGTGATATGACAAATGTTCTTTTAAGTGTTAAAACAGATGGTGAACTGTGGTTTTAAACCATTCTTTGTGGTCAGATCATGATAAATCGTGGAAAATTTTGTAATTCTACAGGTAGGGCATCACAAATGATTACAATAAGATTTTTGTTTGATATCTATGTATAAATGTGGCATAACCATTTTTAAGCCACTACGGAGCCACTATTATATTTGACATATGCACTGATGATGCGGATTCTGTTAGTCTAGCAAATAATAGGCTATTGCTTACAAAATATAATAAATATTCATACAAAGTAACATGTTTACACACTTGCATGATCGAAAACCATTCCCCACAATATAATTATCACAATATAAAAATATATTTTAATTAAGATTTTCTAACTTCTGAAAACAAAAGCCAAGAGAAGGTGTTGAAGCCTTGTTTCCACTCAGACATTTCCAGTTACAGTGTACTTTATGAATGTCATTTTTACCAAAATAAACCAAAATTTGAAAAAACCTGGTAGAAGCAACAGTCAAAAATATACTGCCAGCTGCAGCTTTAATGCATTTAATCAAATTATTGGACATTGTGTTCAATGCATATTGTTTACAAAACTTATTATACTGTATATTTATTTTAAAAGTCTCTGTTGCCAGAACATTATACTATTAGGGCTGCAACTAATGATTATTTATCTTGTCAGTTAATCTGTTAATTGTTTTCTGGAACTGATCAATAAGTTGTTTGATTTTTAAAATGTCTGTACATAGTGGAAATTTTAATTAGTGTTTAGTGAAACTCAACATAACGTCTGCAAATGTAACATAACATTCAACTACTGTTTTAGAGAAGGAGCGAAAGCAGAAAATATTCATATTTGAGGAAAAGAAATCAGAAAAAATGTTTTTTTGGAACAAACTGATTATCAAAATAGTTAATAGTCAATATCTAATAATTTTACTTTCAAAGCCAATACTGCAGAAACTTCTCTATTTCATTTTATATTACATCACCTCCCTACGAGGCTCATAGACACCAACTTTGCCGATATCCATTCTCTATATACAGTACACAGCCACAACTGCTCTCACACTAAATCAACTCTGTGCTGGGTCAGTTCAGGCTCTGCATCTGATGTCTTGAATTCATTACAACCTCCAGCCTGAAGCACTAGCAGCTTCCGAAAACCATCTTTTCTTTGGCCATGTACAGCAAGAGTGAAAAAGAGAAAAACAACTTTTCTACTTGCAATAATGCTCAAGATGTCAACAAGGAGGAGAGTCAAAGGATGATGGGTTGTGTAAATTGTCTTAAACAGTTCAAGAGAGTGAAAATAAACCTGTAGTGAAAAGACCATTGACAATCAGAGACAGGGAGATCTCACATACATGAGAGACGAGCTGAGACAAAGACAGTCAATGGGGAGGAGAATGAAGGAGAGCGCCAGTCTGGCAGGGGCCTCTGGATGACTACGGTTCTTTAATGCACTCATAAACCCATTACTTAAGGCAATGCAGAGAGTAAGTGGATTTGTACTCTGGCCCCGTGATTACTCTGCCATCAATAAAGGATAGGCAGGGAATATAGACTAGATTCTACCTCCTCTGCTCAGCTCTCTTTCTGTTTAGCAATAAGTCATGAAGCAGAGATGACATGCAGTGAGAAATGTAAGTCATGCTTGTCGACAAGAATAAGCATCTGTGAACATATGTACAACGTGTGGTATGCACGTACGTGTGATTTAAAGATACAAGAGACAATAGTCAATGCAGGTGTGATTATTCATTCCCTCCCCACATCCTCTGGAGGCTACACAGGTGTCTAGTTGCAGGACGTGGTTGCTGACAGCTGTTACTCCACCGAATCTCTGCATGCTAATTCAAACAGGAGCTGGATTATTCAAAACTATCAAACCAACCACGTGAGGGATCAGAAAATAAAGGTGCTGAGCTGACAGTGTCGGTGCAGGAATGTGCAGATGGTAGGTTATTATCAGGGGACAGACGATTGATCCACTTGTCAGAGGATTTGAGAGGCTGTTCAACACTGGTGCCCTAGATACAGTAAGGAGTAAAAATGAAAGAAAGAAAAAAAGACAGGAAGGAAGAGAGGGGAGGATGGAGGGGGAGAAGGTAAAAAACTGACGGGGGAAGAAAAGAAGGAACGTCTGGATAGGATTTATAATGAGACTGCCAAATAAGACATTAAAATGGATAAAGCAAAAATGATCACAATATGTAGGAAGCACAAGGGGTAATAAATAGGTGGAAAGAGAGTAAATAGAGGTGGAAGACGCACTGAAATCTGGTAAGATTAATGGAGAATAAAAGCTGCCTATGGAGAGCTGAAAAGTGATGATGAAAACATGACGATGCTGGGGAAAAGAACAGAACCTATGATGCAGAGTTGAGCTGTAAGACAAGGTGAGTGGAGAGAGGCAGGGGGTGAGGGTGGAGGGGATTACTGGCGAAATGAAAAGAATCTGTTGATGAGAGGCTGAAAGCTGTGGAATAAGAAGGAAGAGGGAATTACAGTACAGACAGCAGCTCAACAGAGGACACAAGACTGTGCCCTGGAAATATCACTGGGAGATCAGTGGAGAATAAAGATGGCTCACAGTCAGCACTAGAGAAAAAGATTTTGACTTTTCCCGATTCCAAAAATAACTCTGCAAACTAGTTTGTGGCCTTGGTCACTTTGCAACAGTAAAATGAGGCCAGATTTCTAATCTGTATTATAATTGAAAGTCACATTTTATTTATAGGTACCATATTTAGACACAAGTTTACACTCACTGGATTTGTAGCATTTTTGAAGAGAGGAGAGCCTTTTTCTGACTGAGGATTTTCACATATCAAACTCTGATGCAGGTGTATAGAGAAGCTCATATAAAGGTGCTCATGTGTTTAATGTGATGTGCATGGAGACTCTTGTGTCGGGAGCTTGCTTGTTGATAGTTATAGATGTATAGATTATGTTGATAGAATAGATACTCGATAGTTTCAGTTGTCAACATCCATGTTAAAGATTCAGTGTGTGACATTTAGTGATATCTAGTGGTGAAGTTGTAGACTACAACCAACTAAATATCCCTGATCTTCCTCTATGGTTCTGGAAAATTCACATACAAAGTCATTGTTAGGGCTAGTATTTCCTGTCATTTTTTGGGTTTCTTTTAGTAAAAAGGATATATCTGCTCCACACCACTGCATTTTTTAGATATAAACTGGCTTATTATTACAATATTTCTGCATTTCTTCAATTAGATCGTCTGAAATCTTATATCCTGGACCTTTAACAGCTACCTGGCTGAGGGAGAAATAAAAAAGAACTAGACATATTATTTCTGGGGGATAATAGAAGTGGAGTCACTTGCTTTCTTGTGATGTCTGTTGAAAGTCGGAAGAATCAGGCACTTGTGAGAAAATATATAGTAATTTATGAGCTTAAGAAAGTGTGATTATGCATATTATGGTGAATGTTTCAGTCTTATAGAATAGTAGTAGTTGTATATCGACAAAGAACCATACAACATGGTCAAACAAAATTTCTCTTTGCTTGAAAAGGAGTGGGAAAAAGTTTAACTTACTGACTCTGACACCTTTTTACAAACTAATAATTAAATGAAATCTGCTTCCTTTGCTTTATTAACACATTTTTTTCCCTGAATAATTTAACAATAACACAAAGCATTCATACAAACCATTCATATACACTGTTTTAGCCACCTCAGACACAGTCTGATTTCCATAATCAACAGTTTTTAATATAAACTAGACTTTCCTACATTTCCTGAAGGAAATGTAACCCGTGTGCTTGCCTCTCGCTGGACTCATGGCGAAGTG
>JAPQRP010000019.1:14597949-14608451 GCA_037367295.1 Apogon hyalosoma | reverse complement strand
TTGAGTAATAATATCAAATATAGTTTTAAAGAATGATTTTTCTGATTCTGGTGGGGCATAAATATTTAATAATGTAAACATATGTTCTTCCAGTTTCCCCTTAACTAATACATACCTGCCATTTTTATCTTTTAGTTCCTTTAAGCATTCAAATTTTATTTTATTAGAAATTAAAATGGCTGCCCCCTTTAAAAGAACTATAAAAAGTGTTCCTAAATCCAAAATGTTTTTACATTTTTGGTGTTCTGTTTCGGAGAGGTGGGATTCCTGTAAGTAAATAATCTCTGCTTTTTCTTTTTTTAATTTAGTGAGAACTTTCCCCCTTTTAATCGGATTATTTAACCCATTCACATAAAGAGATATACATTTCAAGTGATTAACTTGCATCTTTAGCAAAGGTTACTTGGACCAACGTGACACTAGTTACACAAAGAACCATAATAACTATAACATATGAAATTAACCCAAAAACATTATTCCGGTAACTGCCAGGGTTTTGTATTGACCCCAAAGTCCTGCTGGTAGGGGAGGGGTATGGCCTTCTAAAGAAGTATGATGTCGGTGTCCACTCCTCAATGAGCCTTCCTTCCATTCTACTTATGTCTAACTCACATTTTGGTTTGTGTTTGCCAGTCTGTTCTTTTCTAAAGACGATCTGTTAGGGGAGGTTAACTGCTACTTCTCTCTATAGCACTTGGTTATACTCATTAAATAAACATATTAAAGAACTCTATCTCACATCAGTATATCTTTTAGAGAATGTAATTAGAATCAAAGTGGCTTAAGTTATTACATTTTAAGCTTCATTTTTTTGTATGTAAGAAACAAGTTAAATATTATCTTAAGTTTATGTCACCTCTACTAATACCGTCTACTAGCAGTTACCTCCCCTTTAATGATCTTCACTTTGCCTCCGAAACTCCTGTAGTCTCTCTCTTGCTCTTTGGCTGGTTTCGTTGAATTCGTTTCTCATCTCTGCCACCCATGTCTGTTCCCACAGGAATGCCTCTCGAATCCTTTTCTCCAGCGCATCCTCCTGCTCCGTGGCCCTTTGTCACTACTTCGTATCCCCTCTTCCTCATCTCTTTCGCTGCGTCCTGCGGGTTACCATAGGTTATGGGACCATCTGGCCAGTGAATTCTAATCTTTGTTAACGGAGTTTGGAATCTGATCCCCTTTTCCTTGAACACTTTCTTGATGCCTCTGTATGCTTTCCATTTTTGAACCACTTCCAGAACATAGTCGTGATCAAAAAACAATGTTTTCCCATCTATTTTCAGACATTTCTGCCAGGCCTTTTGTAAAATCATCTCTTTCGTGCTGAATTGGAGAAAGTTCACAACGATGGATCGTGGCGGTGCTCCTTGGACGGGTCTTCCCGTTGTTGCTCTGTGTACGCTCTGTATCCCCAGGTTTATCTCTGCCAGTAGTTCGAGTTCTTTCCACAGCAAGTTTTCAACTAATCGGGGAACAGAGTCACCCCCATAGTTCTCTGGAATTCCAAAAATACAGAGATTATTCCTGCGTGATCTTGTTTCTAAATCAGTCAGTGTTACTTTTAGATGCCTTTGTTCTTACAGAACTGTCAGTATCGCCTCTTTCGCTTCTATATTCCACTCTTCCAGTTCTCCGATGCGTGCTTGTGCGTCTTTCAATGTTGCCTTTTGATCCTGGAGTTCCTTGTTGTTGGTCGAGAGCTTTTTATCGATTTCCTCCTTAAATCTGTTGAGCTCTTTCTGCATTTCAGTTTTGAATTCTTCTTTAAATGACCTAAATTGGTTCTTGATATCCAGTTGTAGCTCTTCTAATTTACTTGTTATGCCAATTAGTCCTTCGTGCCATGTGGCGGTGTTAGCCACTAGCATAGCTTCATCTGCCAAGACTGAATTTTCATCCATTTTGATGTCTTCAGGAGTTTTGTTACGGCCTCGTCGTGTTTGTCTTCTACGCTTGTCTCCCCCACTCATCCCACCTTTTTATTATAGAATTCAGTTATCTTAGTCATTTTGTGGGGTTTAATTAAACATTTGCTGGCAAGAACTCAGAGTTAAGCTGCCATCTTGCGCTACACCCGGAACCGAAACCAGATTACAGCATTTTAAAACAAAACTTAAAAACCCACTTCTGAAAAGAAAAGGTAACTGGTCCATTTAAGTCCTGCTGACAGGTCCACATGTTTACCTACTACACATCAGTGAATAGTAAAAGGAGTTGATGAGGCAGTGGCACAAACTGTAACTCTTCATCAGCAGTTCACTGTGGTTGGTCCAACGGCTCAAATTTAAACAGATCCGTCAGCAATGCACAATGTGGCTATTTCTTGCCCACACAATAGCAGCACTAGGCACTACTGCACTTATCAATAAAAGCTCCCACTGGTGTTCAGACCTGGTTTAAGGCAGCAGCAGGACTCCTTTTGTAAGAACAGCCACTTAACCCGGCTCTGACATGACGGAAGGCCATCAGCAAAAAGGAACATAATAATGGTGTGAAACTGAACTAGAAAAACACAGAGATCCAGTCAAAAGCTACACAGGTATTGGGGCTCTTAGTGTTTCCTTTTGTGAAATAATTCTGTACATTATATGCAATTATGTTGAGAGATGTTAAAAATCATGTCTAAAGGGTTCATTGCAGCCACACTGTATGACATCAATCTAATAAACTTAGTTGTGTCAAACATGCTGACTGTGTGATATCGATCTGTGCTGCAATGGTTGTAAAAATAAGGCTAAGTAATGATTTCCCTGTTACTACAGAGGTATTTAAATGAATGCAAAAGAAGACAACACAAGATACATTTATATTGCAATGAAAACCTGAAGCTAGCAGTCTTAGTGATCACAAACGCCCCTGTCGTGCTGATGAATGTGCCATTTTTATGATGTGTTCCTATGGTTGTTAAATCTCAGAGATCTAGAACAGCTTTTTTGGTATGTGACCTGTACTAATTCATCTGGTTTTTATCCATCCGTCCATCCATCAAGTGTCAAACATCACCTGATTCAGCAGAATCTTGAGATTAATTCAGTTAATTTACAGTCACATTTTACATCTGCATTATATGAGTAAAGACTAATATAGGATGAATTAAGAAATAACTGCTGTAAAAATGTGGTGTTTTCACTGTGAATTTTGAGGAATGATTTTTTTTTAGATTTAGAGAAATAAAAGTGTGAAGTAGATGTGTCTACAGTCTTAACTAAGTTTGCAGGTTACAGCTCTGTATAGACTCACATATGATACAAATAGTTTTATATGGTTAATTAGGTGTAGGCTGTAGCAGCCTCACACTGTGAGATTGTCAACTTAACTACCATTTTCTGTTGCTGTCAGAATTTTGTCCTAGACTGTGTTTGGTCACAAAACCAAGACAACATGTATGTGAACCTCCCTATTTTGTCAGAAACATTTATATCAATCTGGGTTCTTTCACTAGTGATACAAATTTAATGGCGAACCTGCATATTCCACTGTGAGCCGATCAAACCAGTTCCCTAATTGGACTGAATGTTCTCATATTTATGACAGTTGGTCTTGTGCAGAGTGGATTTCTTAGTAGTGATGGGAGCGATTAATGACATGTTTGTGAGTTTAGTCATTGTTGCCTTTGGTTTTGACAATACAAAGTAAATAGTTATAAAAATGCCTGTGTGTTTGGTCCATGGTTCAGCTAGTGACAAATAGTACAACTGCCATAAATAGGCCTGGCCTGTCCAAATACTCAAACTGTCACTGTCCCATAATACAATTATTTAGCTGACATTAAATCTTGTCAGGTCAGATTTGCAATTTGTTGTTCTATGCCAGTCTTTAAGATCTGACTGTTATGAAATCAACAGTTTTTGGGTTTTTTTGGTTTTTTTTTTACAAAATAGTTGCATATTAAGTAAACTGAGAACAGACTCTGGTGTCTCTTTACAGACCCCAAGGCTGTGACATGTTTACACCTGGAGAATGAAGCCTGCGTCTTTAAGTATCTTTGCTCACTGTGTGACGTAAGACACTTTTTTCTTGTCTTGTATCTGGGGAATAACAAAAACACTGTAAAAAGCAGGTGTATTTTCATGGTTGTTTCTGCCTTTATGGAGTCTAGAGAAGTGACAGGATGACATCTAACAAATGCCCTTGACTGAACTTGAACCTGGGATAATAGTTAGTGCCCTTAACCACTCTACTGCAGTAGAAGAAGAGTCCAATGTAAGGCTGGTATATCGGCTTCCTTTTCAAAGAGCCCTCAGCAGAGTTGTGTAATGTGACCTCATGATACAGTATTGTATAATTCAGAGGCTGAGGAACTGATAATCCTGCAGTGGCACTGTTGCTGTACATAAAGAAAACCTTGGTCTCAGTCTGCTTTCTGTTCACTTTGATTTCCACCACCTCTTTAAGAAAATGTGTACATTCATACAAACACATGCTTCTTTTGCAATGCATCACCATGTATGCTTAGTGCCAATCAATCAATACTGCCTCCACCCAACCATGTGTAATTAGAACAGTAAATGACGTACTGCATGGTGGAGGGGGTTTTAGGGGGTTAAGAATCTGTCTTTCATAGACTAAGAGGGACATGCATGGACTGATGGTTCTTTATAGAAAGTATCATCTTTGGTTAACCCTCAGAGATCTAGAACAGCTTTTTGGTATATGACCTGTACTAATTGATCTGTTTTTTATCTAACTATCCATCTGGTGTCAAACACCATCTGATTCAGTAGAACTTCGAGATTCATTTAGTTAATTTGCACATTTTATATCTGCATTATCTGAGAATAGACTAATTTAGCACAAATTAATAACTGCTGTAAAAATGTGGTGTTTTCACTTTGCGCTTTGAGGAATTTACATTTTTCTGATCCAGAGAAATAAATGTAGATGTTTTAAACTTCCAAATTAATTTTGGTCTGCAGCGTTAACTAAGTTTGTAGGTTACAGCTGTGTATAGACTTAGATATGATACAAACAGTTTTATAGGGTTATGGTCAACTTCAACACATGCATGCTAAAAGTAAACTGACCTGATAATTGACTAGATTTTTTACGCTTTTGACAATTTCCAACTAGTGATATGACAGTCTTCAACTAAAACCAACACTCATTAAAAGGCCCAAAGCATCAGTGCAAATCTGCACAATACATTTAAACAGTATCAGTGTGACAATGTCTGACTAAGTGAACAAAATATGATGAAATTGTGATGTTGTGTCTACTGGTTCTTTAATTATGAGGATTTTTAGAAATCTGTCAGAATGTGGTGGGTCCACTGTCAACCAACACAGTCTGCCAGTGTTCAGCTTGG
Organism: Apogon hyalosoma; assembly: GCA_037367295.1. NCBI lineage: Eukaryota > Metazoa > Chordata > Actinopteri > Kurtiformes > Apogonidae > Apogon > Apogon hyalosoma. Next base: position 14,603,149 of record JAPQRP010000019.1, on the reverse strand, counting down.
TGGCAGTGACTCACCACACACACTATCATCCTGTCCTCAGGGTGTAGTTGCATATCGAGCCTCCTACAGCTAACAGGAGATAAGCTCCTTGCCCCCGGGCCATCTGGGCTTGTGGAAGGCTTACATACCTGGAGCGTTGAACTGACGGACGAAGGTAAGACGGGTCTTGTCATAGACACGGCTGATGCTGCAGCCTTTGGGTGCAGACCAGGGCGCTGTGGCACGGCTGTCTCTGTCCTCAGCAGCATCGTAGACCTCCACGTGGGGTGGCCTCTCAGTCAGGTTTTTGCTGTAATGGCTCAAGCCATACTGAGCGATCTGGATGGCGTAAAAGTAGCCCTGAGGACCCCATTGAGTGGACAGAGGCACACCTGGGACAAGGAAAAGGCTGTTAAATAAAAGCCTGTAGAGTATTTAAATGGCCTTAAATCTTCTGCTTACACAGGCATCTTGTTTGCTGCTCTCTGTGGCCTATTTTAGGCAAGTGTTCCTTTTTTGGATGGCAGTTGTCATAACGCCTCTTCTTGCCTTATGGAAAAGACTGAATCTGTGCAGTGGCACGGTCATATCAAATAAACTGGGCCAAAATTAATTAGTAACAGCAAAAATATGATAAGACTCTCCAGTAATGGGACAGGGCGGTTAGAAGTAACACATCACTCAGACTATTTTTTAGAAGAAAACAACACAAAAATGTTCTTTCCCTTAATATCAGTTATTTTTTTTCTGCCTTAAAAAAAACAAAAATAACAACCCTTACTGACTGATCTGAACTGCAGTATTACCAATGAAGGTTGTCACATTATTTTAAAGTCTGCAATCTGCCTCTTGCAATGATTTTTGGAATCCACATTTCTCTTATAAAAGATCTACGATGAAGAGCAAAAAATACACGTGGCTACAAGATATTAGACAAAAAAAGTTTATAGGCTGGCAGGAACCAACACTGAAATAAAGGGTGTATTCACACTTCCTTTGTTTGGTCCATTTAAAATGGACCAGTGTTTGTTTCCCTGGAAAGGCTGGACTTTTTTTTTTTTTTTTTTAGGTGTGAATACAAACATGCAAACTCTAATTCTAATTAAACAAGCAGACTGAGACCACCTAGAAGAGATGGCCTCAGTCCGCTTCCAAATGGACTCTGGGCCGGTTCACTTCAGGTGTGAATATAATCAACCTCAAGCAGAAACAAACCAACAAGCTATGTGCCTATTTGTGCTTGACGAGTCACCATAGCCACTGGAAGTAGCTGTGCCGCATGGGTAGTCAGAGCCATGAGCCATGGACAGACGTGGAGCGATGAGGAAATTGAATGTCTCACTGATATTTGGGCAGATGCCCATATTACCAAACTGGCTCCAAATGAACTGTTCTTGACAGTTAACATGATTTTCGGAAATTTGTATCTGTAAAAATAGAATATATATTCCGAAAACAATAACTACATGTAGATCCTCCATGTTTGTTTTCATCAACACTGGCTGCGTCTGATTCACCCCACCACCGACTTTTCTGTTCAGTGCCAGTGCACTCAGTCACGTGTGCCATTGTTTACAAATTTTGGTCAACTAGCAAACAGTGCAATGAGAATGCGATCCGATCCAAACAAACAAAAAAAAAGGCATCCACATTCGATCCAAATCAAATAAGCAGATAAAAGGACTTTCCAGGTGTGAATACACCCAAAGAAAATGTCACTGGGAAAAGGAGCCAAAAAGCCAGGGACACTAGCTAAATGACTGGATGATGTGGTGAAACTCACCCAAGGCAAGTTTTAATGCTCATGTAGCCAGAGACTCTCTGATTAACAGATAGTTCACTTAAACAACTTATGACAGAGCAGAGAGAGAATACCAACGAACCACACCCTTACAAGTGGCTGGGAGATGATGAGTGTCCCACTTTCAAACACAAACTGATGTGTCTAAAGCTGATCCCTTAATACATGATTTCCAGCTTCAGCACTAAATAATGTTTTATATTTGGTTGTGCAGTTGTAGCTTATGAATCGTGATGTCCCGTCCTGGATTTTTTTGCTTTCAATCCAATACGAATATTTTTAGGGTTAGTTTTGGTGATACAGATCAAATACCGACTATTTACAATGAACTTTTGATTTAAATTTAGAGTCATTATTACCCCAGAGGGGAGGCGAGGGTATTGTTTTTGGTTTGGTTTTTTTTTGCTTGTCTGTCTGTTTATTTGTTTGTCAGCAACTTTACGCAAAAACTACTGGACCAATTTCCATGAAATTTTCAGGAAAGGTGTGAGGTGGTCCAGAAGAGATCTCATTAAATTTTGGTGAATGTGGGTCAAAGGTCAAGGTCACTAAAAATGTGTTTTCACAATGATAAGAGATAGGGCAAATCAGGAATTTCCTTTTCATCCCTGTATACTCAATTTTGCATATAGCTTCTTTTTGCTCTCACTGTTAATATGCATTGATATCAGAACCTTGATGGCCAAATTTGAAGACTCTAGGTCAAAGGTCAAGGTCACAATAAAGGTCAAAATCAAATTTTGGATATAACTCTTGAACTATTCATCTTACAGACTTCCAATGAGCACCAAAATGCTCGTCTTTCAATTCTGCATCTTGTGTCTACAGATTTTGACCTACTGTTGACCGAAGAGGTTGGGGGTCACTCGGTCAATACCTAAAAACAAAAATGGACTATAATGGAAAAACGAGTGGAGATGGAGACTTAGTTACTATTATTGACAGATAGGAAACCTGGCAAGGGCTTCAAAATGGCATCATGACCTTTGACTTTGACTGACCTTGAAAGGTCAAAATCAAGGTCACATGATTTTAGATGGTTGTAACTCCAAAAAGAGTGGTGATAAGTACTTAGTTACTATTATTGACAGATAGGAAACTACATGTAGGCTCCAAAATGGCATCATGACTTTTGACCTTGAGCGACTTTGAAAGGTCAAACCCATAGTCTCATGTTTAATAGGGAGATGTCCATTAAGAGCTAAAACGTTTGCGAGGGGTGGGGTTTGTTGTGCCTCGCACCACTTGTTGTCAAGAGCTATGGGTATAAGGTCATTTTGTTTTAAATGTGTTTTAGGTGACAATTCCACCGTCAGTCCAAGACTTTTGTGAACCTCATACCAAATTTTTATCAGATGTCTCAGTATAGGATTATCTGTCCTGTTGTTTACAATTCTAGAATTATGTTTATAAATTAAGTCCCTGCAGACCTTTTCTTTCAGGGAGTGCAGTCCAATAAGTGTCCAAGAGGGGGCATCACTACCCTCAAAAAAGGATGAGATGAACCTTATTTGAGCTGCCAAGTAGTATTTTTTAAAACTTGGTAGTCGAAGTCCTCCTGAACCTTAGTCCCATGTTAGCTTTCTCATGGATATCCGAGGTACTTTACAATTCCATGGATGGATGGATGGATATCTATTGAGCGTTTTGTAAAAAGGATTGTGGGAATAGAATGGGCAAGGGTTGAAACAGATATTGCAATCTTGGTTGTACATTAATTTTAATACAATTGATTTTGCCAATCAAGGTGAGAGGAAAGTGCATTACATAAATCATCTTCGATCTTACTGAGCAGTGGGAGGTAATTCAGTTTGTACAGGTTTTTGAGGTTGTTGTCTACAAAATATCCCAATATATTTTAGACCACCTGTAGGCCATCTAAATGGACTCAAACACTGAAGTCTGGAGTAATCAAAATTTGTCAATGGAATAATTTAACTTTTTTCCAAGTTCACCTTATAACCTGAAATACTACCATAAGTATTCAATACAGTTTGTAATTTGGAGAGGGATTTTCCAGGGTCTTTCAAGTACAAAATAATGTAATCTGCCAGCAGATTAATTTTATGAACTGCCTGACCCATCTGAAAGCCCTTCACATCAGGATGTTGTCTAATTGTTTCAGCTAAAGGCTCAATTGCCAAGACAAAAAGTGCTGGAGACAAAGAGCATCCCTATTGACTTGATCTACTTAAAGGGAATGTAGATGAAATCTGTCTGTTGGTGCTGATTTTTACCTGAGGTTTATGATAGAGAGTTTGAACCCAACTAATAAATAATGGGCCGAACCCAAACTTGGCCAACACTTTAAATAGATATGGCCACTCTAACCTATCAAAGGCTTTCTCCGCATCTAAAGCCACAGCTATGCTGGGTTCCGTTTCAGATTTTGTTAAATCCTTTCTCTTCATCCTCTTGTATCCCTACAATTTTGATGTTGTGCCTCCAGGAACAGGCCTCCAAGTCAAGCACCTTGGTATGAAGCTGGGTGTTGTGTCTCGCTAGTTCGGTGCATTTAGCCTCAAGCGCTAGCATGCAGATATCAAGGTCGCTAGCGGCTTGTTCCTGGTTAGCCACATGAGCTTGCAGTTCGGCCTGTGAGGCTGCGAATGACTGGAACTTAGTCTGAAAGGCATCGAAATGTTCATTAATGCAGCGTAGGACTGACTGACATCCCTTCGCACAGTTTCTTACACATCTCATACAGTTTATCCAAAGGCATGTGGAGCTTGGTGGGAGAATCGCTAGCAGAGCTGCAGTCATTGACAGTGTTGGGCAAGCTACTTGGAAAATGTAGTGAGCTAAGCTACCAGTTCCTCTGCCATGAAAGAAGCTTCACTACACAGAAGCTACCACCCAGTCAAATGTAGTAAGCTAAGTTACACAAACACCGCAGAAGTAGTCTCTACATGTGAAACTACTTTAAGTTGTGCCAACTTAACATGGCGATAAACATAAGAAACTACATATTTAAACTACCAAATTCATGCAAAGTCAATTCCACTGATACATGCCACAATAACTATAATTAAAGACCAAAGACTGCTGACCAGTTACTGACATCTGCAGATGAGGATGGAGTTAACAATGCTCACTATGGTCCGACTGGAGTTCAAAGTCACATGGAAGTCGAAGGGCAGTAAACAGAATGTTTGGGTGGCTGTGCAGGCAGGGGACTCACAAAAAACCAGGCGCTTCACCCAGGGGCGGGGCTCTACGTCCTGCATCAAGAGAATGATTTATTTTAGGTGAAATATGAAGGAGGATGCATTTTTAACTCATGTTGAATCCATTTACATTCATGCAGTCTGCTTGTGTGACCAGAAATTACTACTAACTGCCCCATGATGATTTTATAATAATGAGCAAATAATACTGACAGATTTTTGGGTAAACTAAACAGACTAATCTTACATGTCA
>JAPQRP010000019.1:14584779-14595069 GCA_037367295.1 Apogon hyalosoma | reverse complement strand
GAGTGTGAAGCGAGTGGGATGAGGATCAGCACCTCCAAATCCGAGGCCATGGTTCTCGACCAGAAAAGGGTGGTTTGCCCTCTCTGGGTTGGTGGAGAGTCCTTGCCCCAAGTGGAGGAATTTAAGTATCTCGGGGTCTTGTTCACGAGTGGGGGAAGGATGGAGCGTCTTGGGTGGTCTCTGGAGAAGGGAATCCCGGGTGTACGCCCCCTCGTCCCATCAACCAGGTAACGCCCCCTCATCCCAAAACTGTCAAGCAGGTAACATCTAAAAACTATTTCTTGTCTGAACAAAAGAAAAAAGAAAAGTATAATTAGGTATTCATACTGTCATGACCTCCTGATGGCAATGGCAAAAAAGCTTTCTCTCTTTGACCATGATCGGACTGTTGAGCTGCAAGGCCTCTCATAACATGTCATCGCTGCTGAGGTTGCACACAGTAAGACAGTCATTTAGAATTCCTTAAAAGATTCTGAGGGTTATGGAACAAAAAAGTCAAGTGGTAGACCCAAAAAATATTCACCGGCACTGAGCCAGAGGATCCAATTGGCTGTCCATCAAGACATGGGACGATCCTCGACTCAATTTAAGGCAGTTACTGGTGCCGACTGCAGCCCAATAACCATCAGACTTCATCTGCCAGAGAAGGGCTTTAAGAACAAAAAAACTTCTTGCCTCATCTCCTTCAACACCAAAGTTGCCCATTTGGACTTTGCAAGAGCACCAAACATGGAACATTGAAAGGTGGAAGAAAGTTTTATTCTCTGATGACAAAATATTTAACCTTGACGGTCCTGTTGGCTTCCAACATTACTAGCATGACATGGAGATCCCACTTGAGATGTTTTCTATGCGGCACAGTGGAGGGGGCCCCGTCATGGTCTGGGGTGCTTTTTCCTTCAGTGGAACAACGAAACTTCAGGTTGTACAGGGATGTCAGACAGCAGGTGGCTACGCGGAGATGTTGCAGGGTGCATCCCTCATGACTGAGGGCCCTGGTCTGTGTGGTAATGACTGGGTTTAAAAACAGGACAACGCTGCAGTTCACAATGCCCGCCTGACAAAGGACTTCTTCCAGAGGAATAACATCACTCCTTTGGACCATCCTGCATGTTCCCCTGATCTAAATCTAGTTGGGAATATTTGGGGATGGATGGCAAGGGAAGTTCACAAAAATGGACGTCAGTTCCAGACGGTGGATTCAAAATGACCATCTTACTGCGTCCAACCTCCGCAGCAATGGCATGTTGCAAGAGGCCTTACTTATGCAGCTCAACAATCCGATCACATTCAAAGAGGGAAAGCTTTTTTTTTTTTGCCTTTGCCATTAGGAGGTAATGACAGTGTGAATACCTGAGAAAATTACATTGAATCCACCTTTTGCACCAATTTTGGCTTTTAAAGGGTATGGTCTTAAACTTTTGATGGGCTGATGAACAACCTATTTCAGTTTAATTGTCGTTTTCAATAAATTGCTAACAAATTTTTTTTGGTCTCACTCCCTTTTTTTTTGGCATTTTGAAACTCTACTTAGAACCTTCTTAAGATCCAACAGTGCAAAGTATAAATTTTTCAACTGGTCTTTACATTTTGATCAGGAGTGTATCTCAGTAAACTTGGCATTAATTTGTTAATGGATGGGTGTATGTTTGATGCTGACATACTGTTCAATTCTGTTTGTTTTTCTTTAGCTTGTATTTTCACCATAGCCTTCTGCGACTTCCTGTTATTGTTCAGAAAGTATCCTGAAAATGTTTCCAATGTACATGAACCAGTTTGATCAGAACTGAAACCATCTCTTTTGTTTCGACCAATAACCAGCAGTCTGGTTTACACTGTGGTCCAGTGCATTTGGTCTGAATCAAAGTCTCACAGTCCAGACCAAAGCAGGTAGGTATGAAAGTGCCCTTCATCAAATTCAGAAAAAGGTCTAATTCAGTACATCCAAACAGACTGTTCAATTCAATTCAGTTTTATTTGTAGAGCCCTATATCACAACAAGGTTGTCTCACAGGGCTTCACAGAGTTAGTCAGATATAAACAAACATTGTTGACAAATTTAATTGACTTTTATTTATAATGATAGTGGTCTAATAGTAAATGTATAACAGGCCTTTCCTTTTCTTCCTGTTCTAAGTTGGACAACAAACCAAAGTTGAAAGCCTAAGCTGAGGCAGAACCTGTTTGTTTTTTTGCCTCGGACTGAACGTCTTAATCTTGCATTAGGTTTGGAAGCCACAGCTGAGTAAATCATGAAAAACACACATAATGCAGGGATCTCAAGGATACAAGGCTGCACTGCACAGAAGCTGAAGAAACTGAACAACCCAGATTTCTCAGCTACTCCAGACAGAACACATTCCATGTTACCCCAAAGACAATAAACGTTTTTTTTTGTTGTTGTTTTTTTTCTGAAAATAAAGCAATATGGTAGATGTTTTTTTCTAAAGGAAATGTAGTTGTGTTTCAGGTTTTTCTTTGAGCTATGTTAATGTGATATAATATATTTAAGACAGAGCCAGTGTGTGGCTGGCTGTCAAATTTTAAAGATGCAGTAGTGTAACTCCTGATCAAAAACAAACGGCCACAATCACACTGTTTCGGCACATTTTAGATTTCTCTCTCTCTCTGATGTCTCCACAACTAACTTATGAATATAACGGAAAATTTAAGCTTGACAAAAATTGTGATTTAATTTATATTGCGATACATATTGATATTGTCTGATATTAAATAAATTATTTTTCCGTATCACCCAGTCCTACTTGAGGATATTAAGGCCTTGATGGCTATTACATTTTTACCCTTGGCCCTCGCCACAGGGTATTGTCATCCGTCTGTCTGTCCATACGTGAAAAACCTTTGGCGTGGACTGAAGGCCGAGGGTTTTCAAGTGTGGGCATGTTATATTTTCAATTGTAACAAAAAAAAGGCAGAAGTGATGCTGTTTGGTCATAGTGGCCCCTGTGAGTCCACATTCATTTTCTATCGCTGCTCCTAAATTATGGAATGGACTACCTTTGCACATAAGACAGACCCCTTCACTGTCCATTTTTAAAACTCATCTTAGAACCTATTTTTACTCCTTGGCTTTGATCCAGCATGCGACTGCTCTTGTTTTAGTGTTTTTATTGTTTTTACTGTATTTCTTGTTTTATATTGTTTATTTTATAGTTTGTTTTTATGATTGCTGTACAGCAATGATTCAGCAGTGGTTGTTCTTCAAGTGCTTTATAAAGCTGAGCCAAGTACAATTTAGGTCCAAAATTATGCAAAAAATATATAGCTCTTAGTCAAACAACACAAAAAGAGCCATCATAGCATCTAAGCCTCCACAGACAAGGGAATAATCTGCAGTTTGTACAGTGTTGCTTGATTTATGTAATTTCATTTATAGAGCTCTGAATCATAGAGTTAACAACTGGCTATGAATAGTAAAATGTTTATAGTTGCCTGTTGCAGTTTCACCTAGAAAACCCCATATCAATCTTGGCTGGCAGGTTAAGTGTGTACCAGTGTTGTGGTAATTGAGATTATGCATTGAAATGCTCAGTGCTCATTTTAGTATGTATTCAAGATGCAGCCCGGGTCGGTGTTTCATGGCTATGGTCTTCTGCAGGAGAACAGATAGAGTAGATAAAGACAGTCCAAGAAAAAGCGAAAGACACAAAAAATGAGACAGATCGTGATTTAAGAGGATTAACTACTTCCACTAATGATAGTGTCCTGGCTCCTAGAACCTCATTATTCTCAACTTGACTCTGTCACACAGTGTCTCCATGAAACAAGAAAAAGAAAAACCTGAATGTCTAACCCACTATTATAAAGCCATAAGCCCTACAGATGGTAAGATCATGTACATTTTTAACATGAATCTGAGACAAAATTCTGAAATTGTTTTTTCTTTCAGGTGTTGCAGTTTAAAGAAACCAGTGTATGCTAGATAGATGTCAAATGCTCGAATTTTAGGAGTATTTCAGGGTCAAATTTGAGTAACAGTAGCTAAAGGAGACCTCCGTTCCCTATTTCACACATTTTGCTGAATTCAAATAACTTTTCTGTCAGCAGCCACAGAAATGCTCTCAATCTTGGTTAAAGCCTGAAGACTGTGACTATGACAACCCAATTAAAGATGAATAGTTAAGTGCTATTTTCACCTACAAAACACGTCAAAGAGGGCTGTGTATTATTGTGCCTATGGACTGGCAGTAGCAAGAAGCCTAGGCTTAATGAACCTTATATGTGTAGGTGGAAATGTGTTTCTCCTATTTTTAACAAAAACACATTCATACACAAATGTTCAAGAAATAAAAGTGACTGAGAAAACACCAGTTATTAATCAAAACGGTTTTAATAAGGGATCCAGTTGTCATGAAAACACAAAAAGTAGTATACACATAATACAATAAAGTTAATGTGAAAATAAACTAAACTTGTCAGGTTGTCTCTGCATTACTGTGCATATCATTATTTACACACCTGTACTATAAAGAAAATGACAGTATCAAGTAGTTCTGTGAGATAATAGGCAGATGTGGATTTGTGATTGCAAAAAATAAACTGCAGTATTCATCTGAACAAAATAATAGAAAATCAACTCTTTTAAACACAATCTTCACGTATCAAGCTTGCCTCTGCATATGACACTTTTCTGATGAATATATCATTGTTTATTTTGTCTCCTCATCCAAATAAATGCCTATTGCTTGATCAGATCCAATGATAGACTGCAGAAGAATATGTCACACTATACCTACTCCAGTGTAACCGAAAACACTACTTGCAACTTTGTCAGAGAACATCCACATACTGTGTGTAATATGTAATGTACCATCTTAGGTTTTTGTTTATGTGTGTGCCTGCTACACTGCAACTTCCGTACATTACCTTCTGAATGTCTGATGATATGGCAACGGCTGCACAGGCTTTTGGGAGAAACTGTGCATTATCTCGTTTGCTGTGACATGCTGAATGTTCTGTTCTGCTGTGACATGTCAAATGACAAAGTTTCATTTATTCAAAGGAAACAACTGCTATTCTTGCTTTTTGATGATGTAAACGGACAATGAATGTCAATTTGTGAATATCAAGCCAGTACACTCAGCCATGTCTTCCAGTGACCATATTGATGACAGTGTGGTTTGAACTAATAGCCTTTTAAAATGAGCTATTGATTCTTCCTAGCAATTATTTTACAAGGCGCCTTGAAGTGAAAACAGACTTGAGGTTGGACTCTAGAAGTGCAGACTTATAGAAAATAGATACCCAACAAAATGCAAACAGATGCTATTAGTGTCAGAGAGAATGAAGAAACGTTTTAACAAGTCGAGCCATAAGGCTCATTTATGTTCGTTTTACATACGTAAATAGGTACATCCGTTTCTAATGTTGTCATGCGTCACTGCCTTCATACCTCCATGTGTCATGTATGTTGATAAGCATTTCTCAATCAATCCACCAGAGGGTGCCGCTCTTAATTACCATACTGGCTGAATACCATGAAGAAGAATGAAGTTTTTGAGAAGAAGAAGACAGTCAATAATAACAAACATAGCGACGACACAGGAGGTTTTACTAATGTGGGTACTAATGTTAATATCGAGAAGGGTAGCTGGAAGTAGAAGGACTGTGCTCCGCGTCTGGCTCGAGCCAGGCTCCGCCGTATAATGCTTTAGATGGGTTCTGCGTCCGGCTCCAACAATGACAGCAGAATTCCGTAAGTCAGTCAGTTGCCTTGCAAAGCTCCAATATAAACGCGAGTTGTCTGGAAATGTTATTTGAAAATGAGAAATGAGCGGTACCGCAATACATGCTCGTACCGAACCATGAGGGGCATACTATGAGGGGCGTACTGTTTGGTACGATGTGTACCATTACACCCCTTGTTTGAGTAAACAGGTATAACACAGAATGAATGAATATAATAAAAAATACATACAACTAAAATTAATTAAAACAAATAATTGAAACATTTTGTGTTTTAACTGTCAATGTAAACAAAATAATCCCTAAAGACAAATGATAGAAAATAGAAATAGAGATAAAACATTGTGTTGTGAAAATCACAGCCACTGATCTCCTTGGAAAATTAGCATAACAAAAAAATGTAAGAATTAATTTGTGAAATGATACAAATTTATGTCATTATTTTATCACCCAGTTGTAGTTTAGATAAAAGTTTATCTACAATACTATATATTCATGGTACAAGTTTAATAAATATGTGAAATATCTCAACAAATAAGTAAAATACATGCAAAATGTGCTTGTGTAAAACTGGACACCTGACTGTTTGCTTTGTATAAAAGATAAAATGTTCCTCAATATTTAACAAATGTCAAAGTGGTTGTTAATGTGTTACATATTCATGTTGTGAAATGACTGTGATTGTGTGTTGGTCTTTTAAAATGCCATTCTGCAGAGAACTTCAAATAATTAAAAGCTGAAGAAAATGTATAGTTATTAAAAAATGACTGGCTAATCTTTTTCTTTGTACTCATTGCATTTCAAAGAAACAGAAATGATTTTAGTTTGTGTATTTTGGAAAATGTCCTTACTAGAAAATGCCCAAACTACCCAGTTTGTATATATTCCAAACAGGTTGCAATACATACAAACTGGGGTTTGTATATATTCCAAACAGGTTGCAATACATACAAACTGGGGTTTGTATATATTGCAACCTGTATTACTGAAGTTATCAACATAGGCGATAGGCACAGTGATTTGATTTTTGGTGCCTGAACAGGACATACATCTTACCTTCTACTCCACTGATACACTTGACACGGTCGCGGACCTCCACGTTGTAGCCCTCAAAAGACATGAAAACTCCATCTGGGTGGTAGGGCTCCCGCTGGGTGTACACTTTAGAATAACTGTGCTGAAACTCAAAGCGGTCATAACCATCGTACTGCACCACTTTGCCATACACCTCAAAGTACTTCTCCATCCAGCTGAAGGGCAGGTAGACCTCTCCTCCATCTCGCCTTCCTTTGATCGTAGTATCATCATTGATCAGACAGTCAATTTCTTCGTACTTGATGCCTCCGACCACACCAACAACAGGTGGGGGCTCTGGGGGTTGTGGAGGGTGCTGCTGACTGCTGATGCTGGAATCCCCCACTTTGGGACTCGGAGCCACCAAGGCAGCGCGGGGCAGGAAGTGAAGTGAGGTGTCACTGGAACAGCGGTTCCACAGCAACACAGTGATGAGTGTGAAGAGAGTACATATAATGATGAGGGTCTTGTAGTTGACCCGGGCAGCCAGGCAGCGCATGGTCACGACTCACCTGCATGACATGAAAACACAAGGGACATGTAAAAAAAAAAACCAAAAAAAAAAACCTGATAGTTTGTTGAGAACAGGTCTAGTGAATTAGCAAGTTGTGCCATACTGGGCTGTGTAAAAATATACACCTCCAAGTCAATAGACCCTTTTCTACCAGATACCCTGGAACTTTTATTACGAGGATCCTATTTACTTGGGTAAAACAATTCCTGGTAATCTGCATGCTTTGCATTTCCACCGCACCTCTAAGTTCCGGAAAATGTATTCAAAATCAGGCTCAGTTGTGTTGAGTCACCAACTTAAGGTCCCACTGATTTTCTTTTGAGCGTATTCAGCATACATTCTACGAGGTCCAGGCTGTTTTGGGCGTATTTGCTGAATACATTTTTGAACGTATGGAAAGACAGATGACTGCAGTGCACTTGTAGGAGCAAAATGAATATGCTGAAAAGAGTCTATTCAGCAAATACATTCAGAGAGGTCTAGGCTTATTATCTGGAGCGTATTTGAAGGACAGACAGATTATAGCAATGCACTCTTAGGAACAAGCCCACCCTACATTTGGCTTGATTCGAAGAGTGTATTCAGCAAATGGAAATCGTTGTATGTCCACTTTTTGCAGCTTCCCTTCTTTTGCTCCATTTTCCAAATGATCAAAATACAAATGAAGAGAATCTTGTAGAAATGGAATAAACAACTTTGCCTCCACTGGTTTTAGAGGATGAACATAAGCGTGAAACGCTGACAGTGTGTTCCACCAATCAGCGTTCTTCAATACACATCCCTGCCCCCAAGAATTCTGGGTAATCTGAAAATCCTTTCACTCTAACCAGCAACGTTTTTCAGGGAAAGTTTGGGGTTCAGGGAAAGTTTTTCACCCGTGTAATTTTTGTGGAAACACGCCAAGGTTTTTCGAAATTCCTGGTAAAAAAGTTCCTGTGGTGGAAAAGGAGCTAATGAAATAAAGTGCAACATCATACTGAACAGGAAAGACTCAGCATATTCTAGTGAATTACAATTATTACGAGGCACATGTTCTGAACAAGAGTATTCACATCGAAGTCAACTTCACTGGAATTCATTCATTCATTCATTCATTCATCCTCTGAAAGCTTAGTCCTTGAAATGGGTCTTGGGCTGGCTGGCTTCCAACGGGCAGAGGTGGGGCACACAGAACATGTGTCATCAGTTCTGACATATACAGGGCTGACATATACAGAAAGACAATCACGCATTCTCAAATTCATACCCAGGGGGCTCTATATTGACCAGTTAACCTATTAAGGTGCATGTGTTTGGACAGTGGGAGGTAGCTGGAGTACTCAGATACCCCTTTTTCCCCAAACAGGTTCCAGGGCTGGTTCAGAGCCAGTGCTTGACTTAGCACCAGTACTTTGTGTTTTCCACCTCCTAAGCACCAGCCAAACCGGTTCCAAAGTGGTTCTAAACAGGTTCCAGGCAAGCACAAACTTGGAGCTGGGCAAAACTCAGACCAGAGCCAAGAACTGATGACACCCCCCCCCCCAAGCGGGTTTTTAGTTTAGTTTTTAGAGAGATATAGACGCCAAAAACAAAGCAGCAGTGGACTAAGGAGGAGACCTAGTGCTTTCTGGCACTGTGGGAAGTCCAAGACAAGTTGGAGGGAGCTTCTCGAACAAATGATCTGTTCGAAAAAATACAAAGAGATAGCTATGACTGGACCCTGTACTAGCATCTAAAACTAAAGAAGGACTACAGGGACCAGAAAAGACAGCTTGGATGCAGTGGCCAGCCGAAAAGGATCCTGCATTTCAGCTCTGCTGGACAGACTGGTCAATCAGACTACTGGTGCACTGAACTTGGCCACAGCAGCCACGGACTTGCGGCTTTTGATTGTGGACGAGTCTGTGAGAGATTAAGGTGAGCTACAAATGTTATGGACATCAAAACGCTAGCTACTGCTACAACATTTTCGTGTTGTCTCCGAAACAATGCTTCCTCAGTGGGTTCTTAAAAGGCAAAACGGAACCGAATAGTTAACCGTGTTCCAGTAGACAGGGTTATTGTTCATACTGGGGAGAGCATGTAAACTTAAAGCACAGTTTCTTTGTTTTGTTTTGTTCTGTACAGAGTTGTTGCCCATTGGATGAGGAGGCAGATTCACACAGTAACAGTACCTTGATTTTTCTTCCTTTCTGTCAAGTTTTTAAAGCATTTCTTACTTTTTTTTTTAACTTCAGTGTGAATAAACCCATTTGAAATGCAACAAGTTCATTTTGTCCGTGTTTTCCTATGCCTCACATATGCCTCTCTTGGCCGATGGAAAAGCAAACAGGTTCTTTGGAGGCACCAGGTTGGAACCAGTTAAGTGCTGGCTCTAGCACCAGCACCGAAGTAGTACCAGGTTCTTTTTGGTGGAAAAGTGGTAAGAGAGGACCCACAAAAACATGGGAAGAACATGCTAACTCCAAACAGCTCTCTTCTGGGATCAAACCCTGGAGTTTCTTGCTGTGTGATGCATCAGTGCCAACCACTGCACCACTGTGCTGCCCTAACTTCACTTGAATATTTCAGTTCAGAACTATGAAATCAGGTCACTAGACATGGATTATGATCTGAATTATAAAAACATCTATCAGACTACTGTCAGCTTAGAGTTACTATACCCAGGTTCAAGTAGTAATATACCTATTTCTATTCTCAAAGTAGATAGACTATTACTTCTAATGTGTTACCAATCAGGTAGCACTGAGAGGTGGACTGTGGGAGATAATTTTATTGGAATAGGATTAAAAAATATCTAATAAAGGTACTCATACTGTCACTTTTATTTACATGTTATGAAGTCTCACGCATAAGTTAACACATAAAAAGTAGTGCTGTCAAAGTATTAAAATATGTAATCAGATTAATCACATGGTTGCTGTGGATTAATTTCGATTAATCATGATTAAATATTCATTTTTAATCTATACTAATTGTGTTTCATTTTGCATGAGCAAACAGACTCAAGAAAGAAG
>JAPQRP010000019.1:14553499-14574629 GCA_037367295.1 Apogon hyalosoma | reverse complement strand
CCCTGTATGACCGAAGCAGGAGTCTGGTTCACATTGCCAGCAGTAAGTCAGACCTGTTCCAGGTGCATGTTGGACTCCGGCAGGGCTGTCCTTTGTCACCGGTTCTGTTCATAATTTTTACTGACAGAATTTCTAGGCGCAGCCAGAGGGGGTTCAGTTTGGGGGCCATAGGATTTCATCTCTGCTTTCTGCAGATGATGTTGTCCTGTTGGCCTCATCGAACCTGGACCTTCAGCATGCACGGGGGCAATTTGCAGCCGAGTGTGAAGCGAGCGGGATGAGGATCAGCACCTCCAAATCCGAGGCCATGGTTCTCAACCAGAAAAGGGTGGTTTGCCCTCTCCGGGTCGATGGGGAGTCCTTGCCCCAAGTGGAGGAGTTTAAGTGTCTCAGGGTCTTGTTCACAAGTGGGTGAAGGATGGAGCATGAGATTGACAGGCGGATCAGTGCAGCGTCGGCAGTGATGTGGACATTGTATCAGTCTGTTGTGGTGAAGAAGGAGCTGAGCCGAAAGGCGAAGCTCTCAATTTACCAGTCAATCTACGTTCCTACCCTTACCTATGGTCATGACCGAAAGGACAAGATCCCGGATACAAGCGGCCGAAATGAGTTTCCTCCGTAGAGTGGCTGGGCACACCCTTAGGGATAGGGTGAGGAGCTCAGTCACCAGGGAAGAGCTCGGAGTACAGCTGCTGCTGCTCCTCCACATTGAGAGGAGCCAGCTTAGGTGGCTCGGGCATCTGTTTCGGATGCCTCCCTGGGGAGGTGTTCCGAGCATGTCCCACCGGGAGGAGGCCTCGGGGAAGACCTAGGACACGCTGGAGAGACTATGTCTCTCAGCTGGCCTGGGAATGCCTCGGGATCCCCCGGAAGAGCTGGAGGAGGTGTCTGGGGAGAGGGAAGTCTGGGCATCCCTGCTTAGACTGTTGCTCCCACGACCTGGCCCCGAATAAGCGGCAGATAATGAATGAATGAATGAATTAAATTCTAAAAAATATTGAATGTTTGGTAGTTTTGAGCAGGAGGGAAGTTGTTTAAGAGATCTATTTTTTTTTAAAAAAAGCAAGAAAAAATGTTGACGTATATGGATTTTATTGTGGTTTTTGTGTGTGTGGACAAAAATGTCCACGAGGGTCACGAGAGGGAGTATTTGACATTACAGGAAAAATACTTATGAAATCAAATTAATTTTGCTGCTAATCTGTGACCTATCCAAGGTTCTAATAACCACCAAAGTTTGATCCACCTACTATTTATTTTATGGAAAATATTCCTTTTTTTTTTTTGTAATAAGCCACTCAGAATTCAAATGTTTAAACCGGCATTTAAAGGGTTAAAATCCTGAAAAACTATTGAATCTTTGGTAGTTTTGAGCAGGGGGGAAGTTGTTTAAGAGATTAAAAAAAAAAAAAAAAGTTGATGTATGATGATTTTATGGTAGTTTTTTGTGCATGGACATTTTTGTCCACGAGGGTCACCAGAGATATTTTTTGGAGGGAGGCATAAGGGTTAAGCTTTTTTTTTTAATTACGTTTTTTTTTTTTTCAAGGCTTTTAGAATCCCCTGTCACAACTGCTTGATCATCCTCTTCTTTATCTTGCAGCTGTAGCTATAGAAGTTTCCATCTTGTGGGCATTATTGCCATCTTGAATACAATTATCACGACACGGGACTTTTAACTCATTGGCTGCCAGCCATTTTCAGAGCAGAGAGCCCCATACTGCCAGCGTTTTGGAGCATTTTCACTGATCTTTCAAGACCCACAGAATATTGAGTTCTATGACTACATAAACATTGAAACTATCAAAATAAAGTGTAGACCCTCTTCTTTCATCAGGGAAAAGGTTTGTTTCTAGCCTTTTTGGGTTCTTTAGTAATCAGCAGTAGAACATAGGGTGGTTTCAGCATAGACACCTGTTTTTGACCAAAAACAAGAGAAAATCAGCTTTTTGTGCAAAGAGGCATGTCAAGCAGAAAAACAACTTTGACACCAATATTTGTAGCTTTAGTGACACCTCAAACATCTGAACAGTTCTTTACTTCTATGAAACAACAAAAACACTGAAAAGAATTAATATAGAAAATAGAATATGCATATAAAAGAGAGCCATGTGTACGTATAAAAAAACTGTGGTTCTCTGATAAAACAAAATGCTGAATATTGCACATTGTGTGAAGGATGGTTATGTTGATTTCAGTTATTGCACAGTTTAATACTGCACATTGGACAGTCCTGTCTTAATACTAATACTATCACTAGTTCATATACTGAACGAGTGGGGGAAAAATGGCATTGGGGGGCTGGTGAAAGAAGAGTCTCAACACTTTCTTATGGGGGGGTTGTCCATGGTCCTTTCAATCTAGTCCGCCTGGGAACTAGGTTCTGCTGCTCCCAGTTGATCCAGATCTGATCTGAGCGGTGAGCGTCACAGCAGCTCAGTGCATGTGGTTTCACTACCACAGCACAGCTCATCTGACAAATCCAGGTCTCACAAACCTGACCCAAACGAACCAGGGCTGTGGCGGTGAAACCAGCCTGTTTTGATTCTCTACAGCGGATTTTCTACAAAGCTCCTTCCTTTGATTGGCGTCTTTGTTGTCTTTTTGATTGGTCGCAACACTCTCTCAGAACCGCAGAAACACATACTCTGTTGGAGCGTGACCTGCCTCAACTTTTCTGATTTCATTCGTTTCACCATCTCTCTCTCATTCTATCACTTCCTGCTACGCTGCCACCACCTACTGATCCTGTTATTTTGTCATTGTAATACATGTTATATATTTGTATGTTGTTCATCATTACACTAAACTTTACGATTACAAGCCTGATTTTCACCAACAAGCTCCACCAGACCCCCCCGTCCCCCATTAAAAATTATAACTGATGTCTATAGGTGTCATTGGCAGCCAACATTCGGATTTAAATTGATGTCTATAGACAATGGCAGCCAGTGAGTTAAGAGAGTACAAAGCCACTGTTTATATGTAGATCTAAATATTCCGAAAAAGCATAAGATCTTCCTATCAATGACTTGAGAGTGCCATGAGTTGCACATAGGGGTGCCGTATGGCCACTTTACAACAAAAAAAAATGTATGAAGTGGCTGTAGGTATGAAATAGGAAGGTCCCAAGGCACCCTTACTAAGAACGTGACAACTGTATGGTCTTTTTGTACAACACAAAATCACAAAACTTTCTCAGAGGCCTCAAGTTGCGCTTGCAATTTGAATGGCAGCTGTACCAACTTTGTAAGATGGCCGTAAGAAACTACTGCTCCCTCCACAAATGTCTACAAACTCCAGGATATGGCGACATCTTATGGTCAATACATGAACACATAGGGGGTGTGAGGTCAAGCGTATTTTTCATCACCTGAATCCTGAAAACCACTGCCTGTCTCTATCTGTTGACATGCTAACAACTTCATCGAATAATGCGACATGTCACAGGGAAAGGATCAAAAAACATTGGACACTTTCTTTTTCCAAAGTCGGAGGAGCACTGGAGGAGCCAATGAGCCCACTCTTTCACCCGCTGACCAAGGGGAGGACACCAACACCGAGCCAACATTAGCCAAGCCAAGACTGATGAGGCAGAGCTAGTGTGAGCTAGCACAGATGTTAGCATGTTATCAGAGCAGCTTTCTGCAAGCCACAATGGTAAACATCAAACTAACGGATTTCATTCAAAATGGTTAGTTGACCCTAAATTTAGCAGATGGCTCTAACCATGTTTTGTGCTATATGAAAATATTAACAATATTATGTGTGCTAATTTCATGTGGCTTTAGCAAATGATGGGCAGTGGCCATGTTTGCATTTTTATTTATTACTCTCGGCCACACTGGCCCCAGGGTATTGTCAATCAGCCAGTCATCCCTCTGTCCATCTGTCCATAAACGTTTCTATGCAGTGATCAGTCCATCCACTAGGGGTAGACCCTCACAGAGTTGGCCAGAGTTGTCTGTATACATTGCGGATATCTGCAAGTACTCGCGTACTCAGACTGGACTCAATGCGGACCCAAATTGGACGTGACAGCATGGTTAAGAAAAAAAGAGGGATGAATGAAAATGCCTGTAAACAATCATTTGAATAAACGAACACTGGAGTCTCCATGTACTGTCCAGCTTCACTGACAGTGGAGATGATAGAGCGGAGGAATGGACCTAAACAAGAACTGTCACCAATATTTACCTCAAGCCTGTGAAAATTACCCTAATGTTAACGATGCAATGTTAGAGTCTGTCCCGGCTTTGGGTATAGGCGACACAGGTTGCTGCTTAGGGCAACATCTGCTGGAGGGGGCAACACATTACAGACAAAAAAATAAATAAAATAAAATAAAAAGAAATACATAAATAAAAATATGTGTATAACAAAGTTGAAATGCAACCTTTACACTTCCTTGACATGTTTTCTCTGAAATAAATCATATATAAGCCTCAATCTGACAAATCTTTATTCCACTTATCGCACTTTGTGGATTCTGTCATTCACATTTATTTATTCACTATTAAAGCCATGACACCAACTCACATGATCTCTTAAATATGCTAAGTATCTAAACAGTTTAAATTATTTCTCATTGTATATTTCTCTCATTCTTTTCCACTGTACGGACTGTTTTAGATAAATCTTGGATTCCTTTACACATCTATTGCACAAACCAATTCCAGTTTTAATTCGCAGTTTCAAACATTTTACATATTACAAATCCACATATCAGTGACAGTCAATTTATCACAACAAGGTTGTCTTACAGGGCTTTCCAGAGTTAGTTGAATACAAACAAATCTCAGTCAAATAAACAGAAGATGAGAGAAATGGATTAATGTCCCGGGCATCCACCATCCTTAAACCCTCCTTCTCAACAAGGAAAAACTCCAAAAACCCAGTGGGAAAAGAGAAACCTCGGGGAGAACCATCCACTCCCATGGACGGACAGGCTATAGATGCACCAGGACTGATGGACGACAGTCAAGATTTTTATAAGTCAGGCTGAGGGTTTTCGAGTGCAAGCACATTGTTAATTTATTTTACTTTTAAATGTGACCATTGCATGACTTTTTAAGATTCACTGGCTGATTACTTAATTAGGATTTAACTTAAGTGAAAACAATTTATAATATTTATTTTAATTGTATTTTTTTTATGTTTGTTAAAACCATTTCAGTGTGCCTTTTTATTAGACTATAGTTGGTGTAAGTATTGTTAATAAATGTTTTACAATAACAGTCATAATTTCATATTTCCTGTCAACTTTTAACTTTTTTTTTTTTTTTTACAAAAACATGGTGGGCCACTGGTGGGCTTCCCTAGTGGCCCTACCACCAGGCTTAGCAATGTTTCTGGATAAACCCTGAATGGTTTGTATATTTAGTCCGAAAATGTGGCCACATATTTAATACTCCACTGCAGTGATCACTAAACTTTTCAGCTCAACACCCAAACAAATCAATTTTATATTTCCTTAAGGCCCAATTTACATGATAAAGTGTCCGTTTCACATCAACACACTGTCAGAAACTAACATAACCACTAAACTTATTCAAACACAGATAAACACAAACATGGTCAAGTGACTTTTCTGTTGAGTCAGAAAGTCTTTTCCCCCCACAATAATTTTTGTTCTTTGCCTTTTTACAACAGAGGACTTCCTCTATATTTCACATGGCTTTGGTGCAGTCAGCATTTATAAACTCTTCTAGAGAATTCTATTTTCCTTGGATTAATTTTCATAGTATTGTAGTACTGATATGCAAGTCTGATGATTGGTGACCTGATAAAAATTGTAAAAATGTAAAAACCTGTTTGGCCATCTAACCCAGCTCTTAAAGATAGTGCAACATATTATTAGAGAGAAAACACTCAAAGCAGACTGAGGATCATCACTGGTATGAGTGAACTCACCAGGTATCCAAATAATATATCATACTGTGGGAAAATGCATTAAAGACTAAGACTGAAAAACAGGTCATTACACAACATATGGATGACTGTATTGGCAGCACAGCTACTACTATACTCCACCCATATTTGGCATTTAGACACACTAAGTAAACTTGTGAACTGAAATTTAACCTAATAACATCTGGTTTCTTTTTCTCTCAAAATAAAGTTGCCTCTTAACAGTTTAGTATAACTGTCTTGTTTTTGTCCTTGTGCTTCTCTTTCAATAAAAGATGTTTTTGACTCATATCTACTGTACGCCTGAGTTAATTACAAACTCAGAAACATAATTTAGCTGGTTGTTCAGACACTAGATGCTTTGTCTCTTGTGTATTTTGACCTAAATTCACATTTATTAAAAGTGTTTTCTCATCAAAAAAACAACAGCAGTGGCTGTAAAACAACTCGTGTTTATATTTGCATTACATACATACATAACCAGTCTCTTAGACTCATACAAGAGGAACTGTAAGTTAGAGGGACAGACTGGATATTTATGTGTGAAATAACTGTTAACACTATAAAGGCAATATTTCCTTTACCACAATCTGTAACTAAGCCTTTAAGAGTAGTTTCGGTTGCTTAAACCTACCACCTCCTAAACACTGAGACAGCAGATCAGAAAATCCTCAGTGTAATCCAGTGGTTGCCGGCTCAACTCAGTAAGTATTGCACAGGTAGCAGTATAATCCCCATAGTAGCACACAGAGTGCACTGGATGGAAAGCTGCACTGGCATAAAAAAAAAAAAAAGAGAAAAACAGATGCAACTGGACATGAGATGAAAGACAATCCTGCTGGAGGATAAAAGTTGCCATGCTTGACAGATTAAAACAAAAGACACGGTAAAACAAAGCAGCTTTGCAGCTTAGGTGCACAGAACATCCTGTTTGAGAAAACTGAAAATGCCTGAAATAACAGGCAGTGTTATTTAGTGACTAGTAAGACTCCAGACTTTAACATGACAGTATTATTATTCCAAGTCTTGGTGAATATCTAAAATGACAAACCTTTGTTTTATTCACAGTGGGAAGAAGCAGTGTTTGCACCAAACCTGCCACCAAGGAATCTGTATTTGGAGTTATACTAAACATATTTTTAACCCATAAAAGAAAAAATAAGACAATCCTGTCTCATTTAGGCATAATCCAATCACTTAGTAAAACATAGCCTAAAAATGTCTATCACAAAACACATAGACATGGGGTGAATGGTGTCGGCAGAAGTTCCCTACACAGCCAATGTTTGTTTTAAATGATCCATTTACTTGTGTGATTATACTGATTATTTTACAGATATGCACTTAGGTTGCCCTATGGGTTTGTAGCATTAATGTTGCTAGCCAAGCTCGCTAGGCTATTTCAGTATGTTTAGAGTGATACTCAAGCCAACTTATTTGAGTGCTGAATCAGATTATTCTTCCTCCATCAAAACAACAATAAATAAATGCACCTTGTTGGAATGTTGGAATGCCAATCACAGAAAGTAGGATAATGTCAAATGGTAATGTATACTAACAAACATGATGTACTGATTTTGCCATCATCTCTGAAAATCTTTTTTTTAACCTTTTCATGTTTTTTCGGCTTTTAGGTCAGTGTTAAGTTTTACATTAATTTCACTTTCTTACATCATTTTTGTGATTTTCATCTTATGTCTTTTATGTAGTTTTTGTTTTTTGACTGAGGCCACAACTTTGTATTTCACATGGTTTTGGTGGGATGAATCTTCAGAAACTATTGCAGAAAACATTTCTATAATATTTTGACCTGTTTTCGATCTGTGGTGTAATCCATCTCCAGTGTATATAAAAATATGCTATTCTAACACTCAATATTAATTTTTTTGCCTCAGATTGGACATAAAATTGTAAAGTTAAGTTGCTATGTTACCCTCTTGCTCTTTTGCATTGAATAGCCAGTTAACTTGTGATATGAGTGACGTGGTAAAATTATTATATTATTACCCCCGAATCTGAGTGTGATTGTTTGCCTCTATGTCAGCCCTGCAATGAACTGGCGACATGTCTGGGGTGTACCCCGCCCTCGCCCATAAGTAGCTGGGATAGGCTCCAGTGACCCCCGTGACCCTAGTGAGGATAAAGCAGGCTCAGAAAATGAATGAATTACCCCCGCCCCACTAAAGGGAGGCGAGGGGTATTGTTTTTGGTTTGTTTGTTTCTTTGCTTGTTAACACTCCAGCTGCAAAACTATTCGTTGAATTCATACCAGATTAGGTTTACAGATTTTCAGTGCCCCAGAATAGATGTCATTACATTTTTAGAAAAGTTAGTCAAAGTTGCAATTTTTTATGAATCTTTACAGTCTCTTTTTCCCCCCATTTATTTATAAAGGGCAAAATTTCACATGTCTGTAGCTGCAAAGCTATTGGTTGAATTCATACCAAATTGGGTTTATAGACTGGCAGTGACCCAGAATAGATGTAGTTACATTTTGGGAAAAGTAGGTCAAAATTTAAATTCTTTATGAATTTTTTTATCTTTATTTTTCTCCCATTTACTTATAATTGGTGAAATTTCAAATGTCTACAAAAACATCAATTTTGTTTCAGTTTACTTCCAACTTGGTACATATATAGAGGCAACTGACATGCAGATATCACCACACACAGACATGATGGCATCAGCTGCATTTAATTTTGCACAGATAGTAAAGCCTCAGTCACAAATGCCGTTATGAACGGCTACGAACACCATGCGAACGATTTAATGACCATTTCATAAGACTGTCTCAAGGTAGCCGTATAACAAGTGTTCATGAAGTGTTTGTGGACCGTTTGTAAGTTTGTAGCCAGGTGAGCGATCTTGTCCAAGATTTTCTACGAACAGTACGAAACCCACTTTCGCATGGCACACTAATGAATGCCTTATGAACAATGTAAGAACAACGCACAATGTTCATGGATCATGAGGCCCTTCCAGAACCCACATGTTCCTGCGATGGCCACAAGTAGATCTCAAGAACACATTACGGTGTTAGTAGGGGTCCCTTACGGCATTCACATGAATGGATGCACAGAGAGATTCGCACGGCTTTCTTAATGTGGTCATAAGGTGCAGTGCGGCAGTAGTGCGACATTTTGTGCCATTCTTAGAGGGGTCGAATACAAACTGTCAAGATGGAGTGAATGACTGGACTCAAAAGCATGGTACAGAACATATATAGAAAGTGTTTTATGAACAGAAAAATAAGCTTGAAAAAACAACATCAAACCTGCAGAGATAATGCACAGTCCACAGTACCCTGGTGATGAGGATCAAGCTGATGGAGAGAATGTACGTGACAGACTTAGTGTTTTTAACATTCAGTTCCCTCTATTATTCTTGTGTGTCTCTGCTTTATTCTTAAAACTTCTACTGCAAATGTCTTAATTTGATGTCTTATTATGACTCCTAATTTCCAACAGTTCAGGTCAGTTTTCCCAAATATGTTACAGGAATGCTGTTTCAGCACCATGGACAGTACACAATCCCAAACTTAAAATGCACATTGTAAAAGGGTTAATGTAAAAACAGGTTTAACATAGTTTAATGTCTGAAAAGAGCAACAATCATCACCAAATTATGGTGGACATCTCTAATGCTGGGATAGGCTCCAGTGCCCCCGCAACCATCTGGAGGATAAAGCGGTTCAGAAAATGAATGAATGAATGAATGAAAGAAAGAAAGAAAAAACAACACTGTCAGATTAAACCATGTTCAGTTTTTTTTTTTTTGTTTGTTTTTTTTTGCAGAGGTGAAAGTGAACATGACTACAGATGTCCACATGAACTTTGGTGATTAATGCCCCAGAACAGTGATCAAACTAAGTTAAGCTGTTTCTTTTATGTTAAGGGCTTTAGAATGTCCCTCTTCTTCTGCTGCTGTTGGACTGAAACAGCCACTGGATCTTCCTCTTCTTCATCTTGTAGCTGTAGAAGTTTCAGTCTTCTGGGCATTATTACCATCTTGAATGCAATGATCACGACACAGGATGAAGTACATGGCCACTGTTTATATACCAATCTAAATATTCGGAAACCTCGTAAGATCTTCCTACCATCGACTTGAGAGCACCATGGGTTTCACGCAGGGCTTACATACATTCACCTTATGACAAAATGATTCGTGCAGTGGCCATACGTCTGATGTAGGAAGGTCCCAAGACACCCTTACGGAGACTGTACAGTGTTCGTACGACACAAAATCAAATCATTTTCTCTCAGAGGCCTCAAGTTGCTCTTGCGGTAGCCGTACAGACTTCATCAGACAGCCGTAAGAAACTACTGCTTCCTCCACAAATGTCTACAAATTCCACAACTCATACAAACTGGGAGATTCGTACGAACCCATCGTTCATAAGAAGGTTTGTGACTGAGGCTTCACAAAGACAAAATGTCTATGTTACTATGACAAAATAAGTTTTACTTCTCCCTGCAATGCTGTTTTGAAACTCCGTTTCATTTCATGGATGTATTATGTTCTGTCTTTGTCATCTTTTTGCCATGCCAATGAATGTTCATTGGAAGAAAAGATCGGTTTATGCCACTGTAATAAACAGACATGCACAGATTGCCTGGAGGCTTGATAATTTATTGCCAATTTGTTTCCATTAACATTCTACTCTACTCAATTCATTGGAACTGCTTTAGTAGTTTAAACCCATTCTTAATATGAGGGAGTTAAGATTTACCTGATGACTGCATTAACTGATGGAAACCTAAACAAACACGGGGCAGCAGCTGTGGCTCAGGAGGTAGCCCAATAACCAAAGGGTTGGCTGTGTGAATCCTGCTCTGTCCTAGTTATGTGCTGTTGTGTCCTTGGGCAAGACACTTCACCCATTTTGCCTCCAGTGTCACTCACACTGGTGTATGAATGCGTATGAGTGTTTGGCGTGTATTGGCAGCCACACTTCCGTCTGCCTGCCCCAGGGTAGCTGTGGCTACAAATGTAGCTTATCACTACTAGAGTGTGAATGTGTCAGTGAATGAATTATGGATCAATAATGTAAAGCCCTTTGGGTGTCTTAAAAAGTGCAATAGAAATCCAGTCCATTATTCTGTGAAGATTTACCCCATTAATTTTGATTCATTAGAAAATGCTGGACATATTAGACCACATTTGTGATTGTGTATAATTAATGGAAACAATACAACATCACAGCTGTATGGACAGAAACATTTTGAGTCAGATAACTACAATAAACATAATGTGCTGCACACTTTTAATATCATTCAGCCACATTTAGTGTAAGGTTCTGTTGAAAGTTACTGCCCTATAATTTAGATTGGACTGTCTTTGTGTAAAACGTATTACATACATATTTATATGTGAAAGTACTCATAACTACACAAGACCATTTGACCTTGAAAAAGTAGGTCATGGTCACCTATTTTCAATAGGCTTCTACTCCATGCCAAGATGCATGCACAGTATAAATTTGGTGCAGATATCTCAATGCATTCTTCAGATAATGTGATTATGTCGAATGGATAGACAGGCAGACGGACAGATGACAAAACAATTACAATACCCCTTGGCTGAAGGGTAAAAAACCTTCACACACACACACACAACTCACACAATTGTAATTCAGATCATGGTTCATGACATTACTGCTAATGATTGTCATGTGATCTTCTGGTCATATCCACCAGCTCAGTCATTGTGAAAATAAGCACAAAGGGTTACAGAGTACATACAGAGTTTACACAGGCACTTCACGTTGCTGTCACATTACATTCGTCCTTGCTCTAAAACATTACAGTACATGTTCCCAAATCAATCAAACATACCACCTCTGTGTTCATTATAGAAACACAGAGTCTCCAAACGCTTAAAGCACAAATCATACATGGCTAGTCCATCTTCTGCACTTTTTAAAGTTTTTGCAATCACAGTTCCAAACAAATCAGATTTTTCCTGCTTGTTTGCAGAGGATAAGTAGCTCCATGTATAGTTGTGAACAGATCAGGTTCTCAATATACAAAAGTCTCTGAGAAACAATGAACAACGTTCTGCCAATAAGTTTACTGCATGACCAAGGACTTAAAATCTTGAAACTGGTTGGAGAAAACTTCAAGTTCATAGCTTTATCCCATAATAATAGAATGTAAACTTTTAAGTGATCTTAACAGAAACAACCAGTGAGTGCATTAAATGTGTTTAACTTTGGTCATGACTAGTATTGTGAGTGTTACAGTAATGTAACTACTTTTTCAGGTAAAAAGTAGTGTAACACATTACTACTGAAAATTCGGTAAAGAAACGTAGTTCCTCTTTAAATTAGGCACAACGTTACATTTTGTTAGGGACAGATTTCCTGTCATGTACAATTTTTAGATCTGTAGTCATCTGGTAGTGAAGCAGCTGCTACTGCACTATAGTTGCAAGCTCTCATTCCACATGGTATGCTACAGAGGCTGGTGATAGCATGGCGACATTAGTGAGTGAGAAGCAGCCAGCGATAACTTTGGAAGGATGGAGGTATTCCCATTACTTTCAACTCGTTGAAACTACAAGGAGGAATGTCAGTGTAAAATGTACACTGTGCCATAACAAAAACTGTTGTCCACTGCTGTGAACTCAACTGCTAACCTCACCAAGCATTTGAAAGGAAAACATGCTAACATGAAGCTTGTAGCCCAAGATGTTATGTCAAATGATCCAAGTCCAAATAAGCAGCTAAAACTTCAGTTTCACCACGTAACTAAACAAGATTTTAACAAACTTGTTGCTTCGTTAGTTGTCAAAGAAATGTTGCCCATCTACGCTGTTGAATCTCCCACTTCCAGGAAGATAATTAATTAGATACTGTTAGCAGGAGACAATAAGCCTTTGTGGATTTTGTGTTCACCTATACATATTGTTTGATAGGGCTTAGTGGTCGTGTTGACACCTAAGCCTTGTAAGTGCCCTGTTTTCTGGCATTTTTCATAAGAGCACAAATGAAATACCTGTTATGTCCTCCATAGTAGAACTTTATATAGCCCTACACTTTTAGGAACAGATATGTAGGTTTGCCCAATGTTGAGCAGCATAAAAATAAGGTAAAAGTAACGAGAAACGTAAAAAGTTACTTTCCATATAGGGTAACTACGTAAAGTAATGGGTTACTTTTTAAAGAAGTAACGAGTAACTAGCAAAAGTTACTTTTAAAAAGTAAGTTCCCCAACACTGGTCATGACTAACATTTTGCTGTTGTACATGATATTACTTAATAACCCCAATTTTACTTCATATTATGTGGGAAAACAGTGACTTAAGAGTCAAGAAAAACAGACTGAAGCCATCTGTACAGCAGTGTAACAAAACAAAGCCTCAACTTCGACTGGGAGCATTTGCATATGTGCTACAACGGAGTAGACCATTTAATAGGTTTCGGGATGCCCTGACAGATGCACCATGCAATCCCCTGGTTTAACAATACCAGTATTAATTCCACTTCACACAGAAATAAGCTGATCAAGATGAAAAACATATATGCAAATATTTGGATCTCCAAAGTCCTTCAAAAACAATGCTGGGGAAAATGCAAGAAGACAAATAAGAACATTGCTAATGAGACTGTGTGTGCGGAGTATAACTCAAATCTTAACTTGATGGAGCATGAAAACAAATTATTTCAACTGTTAAAACATTTGGACCTTATTTAATGGCACTTCTAGTCAAACCAGCTGCTAATCTCTGTGCCCAGTGTACAAAATTTATGACATGTTCAGAACTGCAGTAGCACCAGCCATAGGGTGGTTGAATAGAGTAATTTTTCTTCTCCTGCTGTCCTCTGGTGTAAAAATCACAAGCAGTCATCGCCACAATAAAAGCTGAGTGCTTGTGAGACACCCTTAGGGTGCTTTTGAAGCAAAAGCCCAGTATATGCATTCGGTGTAGGTGTTGTAGCCACAGCTAAACTCCTGACATTTTCAGTGCTGTCCTTCACTGGTGAGGTAAGAAAAAGGGGGTTTGAAAATGGCTGTAAATTATCACTTTATGCTGAATCTGTAAGTTTTTTCCTCTGAAGATGGGATGTATGCTCGAGCATCTGTGTGCATATGCACTGTGGGTATCTGTAGTGGTCTGCAGCCTGATTATAGTGCTGTGTAGGCAGGAGAGTCTGAACGACAGAAAAAATATCTTCATCTTTATCCCACAACAATTTAGTGCATGAGCAGAGTTACTGTCATCCCTTTTGTCACCTGAGGCAACAACTCACTTCCTACTGCAATTCTACTTTATGCTGTCAAACGACTATTCATTGCATTTATTTCCTTAGCCATCCTTACATTATGCTGATCTCATTTCTCTATTTTGCGCCTGCTTGTCTCCTCTCTCCTCTGTCCTCCTGCTTGTGACCTGGACATCGATCTCAGTGAGCCATGTTTAAGGATGCTTCAGTTCCTACAGTGAATCTTGAGGAAGGAGGAGGCTTGCCAGGAGTTGTGTGCTCCTTTTGGCAATCAGCAGGATGAGTTTAAAAAGGTCATGACACACAGCTGGAACATACAGATCTGGGATTTTACAAGTGAAGCCAGTCTTTATTCAAAAGATGGTCAAACATGCAGTCAACCATGCAAACGTTAATATTAAAAAAAATACAAACAAGGACCAGTGTCCCTGTATCTCAGCGTAATGTTCTATCCAGAATCAATACCAAGTCGATTCTATGAGGTTGTCAGGTTCTGCCGCTATGCTAAAGCCCTGTGGTCTTAATGCGGGACATCAACCTCCCAATAAAAGTGGGTGGTCCTTTCACTGGAGGATAACTCAACTAATTAAATGAAAGTCCATGTATGACTTCCTATCAGTGCTTGACAGCAGCTATATTGATATCTCTAACCATTTACATGTTATAAGCCAACAAAATATGGACCATTGTAACTAAAGGCACCTCACAAAATAACTGAGCATGTTTTTGATCTGTTAATAGAATTATACATTTGTGATGTCAGAGCTGGTGATGGGGAAAAAGGAAACCCCCTTTAAAAAAAAACAAACAAAAAAAAACACTCCTTATTTGGGTACAAAAAAAAAAAATAGCTCAACTCACTAATTTCTGTTTAAAGACCATTTTCCTTTCAGCTTTGATAATGATATATCTGTTGTAGATATATAGGTTACTGCCTTTAATAAAGTATTCAGTCGAACTGTCCTTCAGGTCAGATTCTGCCAAACCTAATTCAGGTCCCCCCCCCCCCCCAACAGGTTAAACTGAATCTGTTTTACTGCTCTGTTCAGAACCATCAGACTCATGCAAGGCAGTGATTTTCCCTCATAAAACAGACATAAAGTTATGCTTTCAAGTTATCAAATGCCCATTTCCTCAGATGCATTCTCCTCGGGTCTCCTCAACTTGCATCTCAAATGGGAAAGACTAAGGCTACATTAAAGCAGAACTACAAGATATTTTTTACCTTAATTAAACAGTTTCAGAGTAATTTTGAAGGTTAAATGGCTTGTTATGGGTTGAATGGAAGCCCTTCGTCTACCCACTAGCGCCTCTAGGGCCGAATATGCCACTTGCAACTTCTCAGTACCGTCCCAGAGTCTAGATCTCATCCAAGATTTTGTGTCTTGCGAGAATGTCATGGTTTGCGGCACTACCACACAAACACACCTTCAGCTAGGTACTGCTGGCTAACTTAACACAAGCCATCCACGCCTTCATTTCATAGGCGTTTCTAATGGCAGAGCTGGCACAGATAAATCCTCTATACTCTGTGTGCTTCAGTGGGTTTGTGCTCTTGATGATGCTATTGGTTGTTACAGTGTTTATTAGTTTATGAACTTATTTTATGAATGATGCCCCAATGCTTCTTGACTAGCGCAGATGCTAGTATACTCAATAGTAATCCCGGTTGTTTGTGTCCCGTAGGTGTATGTTTGTTGTGTTTACTAGATGGTCCTTTGTCTGCCTCAGGAGTGTGTTTTTATTAATAGACGAAGAGTTTTATCAGCTGAATCTAGTTTTTGTCAGATGTATGTAGTTCATTATATGACCTGTGTCTAATTGGTTTCATCTGAATAGCGACTGGCATAACAATTAGCCTTGATGTTCGATCTTAGCCAGTGTTATATGATACTTGTCTCTTGTATAGTAAATGTTAGCCCTGATATGATAGCGTGCTAATGCTAACAGGGCAGTAGCAATTTCAAATAAAGTTCTCATTATAAAAACGCACAACAGCAGGAACAAAAGAGTTCCTAAGATGTTCAATACAACATTGGGGCATTGCCATTCGCTCATGAACTAATGTTAGTGGCATAGTGCTAGTAGCTGCAGACAGAGCCTCATGTTCCCTCCTGGCCACCCAGACAGGTCGCAATTCAATTCAATTTTATTTATAGAGCCCTATTTAACAACAAGGTTGTCTCACAGGGCTTTACAGAGTTAATTGGATATAAACAAACATCAGTCAAATAAACAGAAGATGAAGGAAATGGATTAATGTCCTGGGCATCCCCCGTCCTTAGACCCTCCTTCTCAGCAAGGAAAAACTCCAAAAACCCAGTGGGAAAAGAGGAACCTCGGGAAGAACCACAGTGAAGGAGAGATCCACACCCATGGACAGACAGACTATAGATGCACCAGGACTGATGGACGTCCATTTGCATATGTAGTTCCAGTCTGTTAGGATTCAATAATGACACTGGTTGTGGGTGCAGAGTTAGCATATTAGCATATCAGTAATTTTGGGCGTGTGATGCTTTTCTTCTGCACAGCCTACAGGACCAACAAAATCCACACCAACATAACAGAATAATATGTTGTTCAATAATCTAATGTCGTTCTAAGAAAACTGAGTGGTACTGCTTTGATGTTAGTTAATAGGTCTGTTTGTTTGATCTCAAATGAGGGATTAAACAGGTCATTACCTAAAAGCTTATAGCTGAGGCCTCCTGAGGGATTAAGCAAACTCTTCAATGTGAATTTCAATATTATTATGGCTTTATGACTATTTGGTTGGTATTGGCATTAAAAAGTCAAACTCCAGTGGATTTTTAATGACTGATATAATACTGATACCATGGAGAATGGAAAAGCAGATAGACAATTAGTCTTTGACTCTATTAGGAAGTGGATAACTGCTGAAAGAAACATTCAAGTCACAGTAATAAAACATCTCTAATTGTGGAAACGGAATTCTAAATTTATAATCATGTCTTCAGAGTAAAATCACATGAAAATTAGAAATGTGTTTTTATACAAACACCTCACTGTTGTTTCATTTCTGCACTAGATCCAAAGACATTTCCTCTGTTCCTTTTCTTGTATCTTCTAGCAGATGGCATCCAGTGTGAAGTAGCATTACTGTTACCTTTTATACTCAAGTATGGACTTGATTTGTAAAAAAAATTTCACATGAAAACTAAACTTAAAACTTATCTTTTACAAAGTATGAGGGTAATGTGGCCAAAGGTAATAAGGTCTTTGCATCTAACCAATCCTAATAAATACACACATTAGCATTAACGCATATCACACTTTAGGAGCAGCGGACACTCAGGGACTAACTCCAGAGCTAGCAATCACAATTCCAAACAAAACCGACTTTTCCTGCTTGTTTGCAGAGGATAAGTAGCTCTGC
Source organism: Apogon hyalosoma (assembly GCA_037367295.1). Lineage (NCBI taxonomy): Eukaryota > Metazoa > Chordata > Actinopteri > Kurtiformes > Apogonidae > Apogon > Apogon hyalosoma. The sequence goes on along the minus strand of JAPQRP010000019.1, from coordinate 14,557,092 downwards.
GTATATCCAGAGGTTATGTACTGAATAGAACCATTTATACTCAAACAAAGGAAATTAGACATAAAGGCCCGACTCCATTACAGATCTCCTTCATATAAAAAGGTATAGTTCCTTCTGCAGCAGGGAGAAAAAAGCTCCTTGACACTATTGGAGAAAACATGATACATAAACTTAACTTTCATTTAAATATAAACTTATCTCGGAAAAAACATCACCTTTATTCTGTGTATGCAAAAACAGTTGGTAAACTATTTCTATGAGTATGCGTGTGGTCCTCTAATGGGCTTTATTTGTCCCTGTCTCACTGATGGAGGCTTCATAGGCATTGACCTGAGTTTGGCTGATACCAATGGTTGGTAAAACATAATTGGACACCTTCTAACACATATACTGTATGTTAGTATAAACCAGACCGCATATTTGCTTTGGTCTCAACACAAAAAACACAGACTCTTTGAAGAGTCATATTACACACATGATAAAGTGAAAGAGCAGCCTCAAATATTTTGCTGTGCCAGTATCCAAAAACTGTGATGGAGCTGTGTGGGTGTGTGTTCTGGTGTCAGAAGTCCAGCAGTTTCTTTTCATGTAGATGCATAATAAGCTGCGTTACACAAGCTAATGGACCCAGTTAGTTCAATGAGCACTTCCTTTCCTTATACTATCAAAAACTATTCAATGATGACAAGAGGAGAAATGTAGAACTTTGTCAAATTTATATCAGCTCTACTTAATCATTTCATCATCCAAGCAAGACAAGGCCATTCTGGATTGAGTAAATATGAAGAGTAGGATTTCATTTTTCTATAAACTGATCTAAAGAGCACATTATTATACAGAGGAGCTTATACAGCCTTTCAGAAATACATTTAAACAACATTAAAAAAACAGCTTATGCCTAAAATAACACCTTATACAAGTACAGCAAACATTCTGCTGGTAACAATGTCTAAAGTATAATGTCTCTGCATATGGTAAAGGACTAAAGCAGGGGTGGGCAACCTGTGGCTCTCGAGCCCTTTTCAAGTGGCTCCATGTACCCATGTCAAAAAACATATGGAAATGAATTGCACTTATTCTTTAAGGGTTTTTTTTTTGTTTGCTTTTACATATTTTGTTATTGATGCTATACAGTTTTAAAAATCTAGACAACACTCCAAATTAATAAAAAAAACTACAAGTAGTCGTAAAAGTAGACTACTTTTTATTTCATGACACTGAGGGTATTCATCTGTATTCTCCATTGGAAAAAAAGCCTTCACACACCAGTCGATTTTTGCTGAACAACACAATGACAAATGTCAGTTTTCTTTAGTGTAGTTCTGTAATTTCTGTGTAATTCTGTAAACTTTGAGGTATTCTCCACATATTTTGTACAAACTAATCTTAAAGAGGTTCTTAAACAGTCACCACAAAAAAATATAAGAACATCTTTAGGCTCCAGACATTTTTCCCCATTTCTAGTTCTGACCTAAAATGGCTCTTTAGCTAACAAACTTGGTGAAGCATGGACTAAAGGAACCTGAACATACAATAACTGCTCCTTTCACATGAGTCTTGAGGGTAAGTATTAGTGACATGATACTGACCTTTACAATGTTCACTAAGAAGATGTGAGCTGCTGGGACATCCTACTAACATTCACCAGAATCTGCCCACAACTGCTCTGGTATGTCAGTGCCTGGTAAATCAAAGTGGAGAACAGCAGTTTGTCAGTCACTGGACTCACACAGTAAGACAAACATTATTGGGGACAAGTATTGTGTGAAACAATCTGTATACATGTACTCAAATTAACCATTAACATTTTTTTATGCATTTTCTTTTTTCTAAAACATTTCTGCAGCCATTTAAATTTTATTTAAACTGACCATTAGACCCTTTTTTATTTGCAAGAGCCCTGTTAGCCAACAACAGAGAGCTGTGCAACTCATTCCACCCAAGTCAAACTCAAATCACCCAACATCTGTTATCTAGAAAAATTCTTGTTTCTCATCTACCAATTTCCAGTAAGAGTTTATTGCTATTCAGGGTCACATGGAGAAGAACAGCAGGTTTAGGATGTGTCAATCCCAGTATGCATCAACTAAATGTTAAAACTAAGGTCAGGTGGTTCCATCCTGATAATGTGTACCACACCTTCGAACGACTCATGCAACAGGTTATTTTAAAATTTATTTCCTAAAATGACAACATTACAACAAATTCTAGTTAAACTTGTGGCAATTAGTTTTAGTATTACTAAATGCACAATTCTTTAAAGTTATCACAGGGTTTTTCCTCCATAAAGAATTAAGCAGTGGCCACCTCTGTCAAAAAATGTCTGCCACCTCCAGCTTTTGATGGGGATCTTCATTGAAAACTCAATTTTCAAATATGCGAGTGGTTTGTCTAAGTGCCAAAAGTTTTACCACTGTGCTCACTTGATGTTAACCCCAACTAGTCACGACAGTAGAGGTTTCTGCCTGTTAAAAGTTTTTCCTTGCCACTGTCACCAAATGTTTGCTCCTGGAGGATTCTGTAAATTGGCTTGATAGTCTGCTTTCGACCAGCTCTCAATGTAAAGTATCATGAGATAACTTTTGTCATGATTTGGCGTTATATAAATAAAATTTGATTTGGTGTTTATAAACTATATGGACAAAAATATTGGGACATATAATGGCTACAGCTTGTAAGATGTCCTGTTCATGCTGATTTGCGATATAATGGGCAGCCATGGCTCAGGAGGTAGAGCGGGTCATCCAATAATTGAAGGGTTAGCAGTTCAAATCATGCTCTGTCCCGGTCATGCGCTGTTGTGTCCTTGGGCAAGACACCTCACCCTACTTGCCTCCAGTGCTGCTACTCATACTGGTGTATGGATGCATATGAATGTTTGGTGGTGGTCGGAAGGGCCGTAGGTGTGAAATGGCAGCCATGCTTCTGTCAGTCTGCCCCAGGGCAGCTGTGGCTACATATGTAGTTTACCACCACCAAAGGGAGAATGTGTGAGTGAATGAATAATGGATCCACTGCACGCGTATTGAGTACTGTATTTTTTGGACTATAAGGCGCAATATCAATGAACGGGTCGATTTTCATACATAAGGCGCACAGGATTATAAGACGCATTAAGCGAAACAAAACAGTCAGCTCGGACGACACTTGAGCCTGATATCTTAGCCCAGGCATCTACGATCCATTGGCAGATAGTGGCGTAACTCGCCTGGTGTTGCCTCCCTGCCTTGGTGAATGTTTGTTTGCCTTCTGTGATCCAATGCTCCCACGCTGCACGGTCGGACTCTGGGCCAGTCAGACTTTCGACCAGGCTCCGCGCTGAACAGGTCGGACTCTTGGACGGTCGGACTTTGGGCCAGGCTCCACGCTGAACAGGTCGGACTCTTGGCCGGACTCCACACTGCACGTTCAGACTCTGGGCCAGTCTGACTTTCGGCCAGGTTCTGCACTGAACATGTCGGACTCTAGGACGGGCTCCGCACTTCACAGTAGGACTTTTGTGTATAAAAACGTGGGCAAACTCATTGCACATGCAAAATAATTTACAAACTGATTTACTAACAGTGCGCATAGTTTGCCACAATGAATATGCC
>JAPQRP010000019.1:14513987-14532470 GCA_037367295.1 Apogon hyalosoma | reverse complement strand
CCCCAACCCACCACGGTGTAGCACAGCCCTCTTGTTTAAAAGAGAAAAAGAAAGTCTACCTAATAAAGTTGGTTAGCTTAGTATACAGAGAGAGTTGGTGATGGTCACATACACAAGCACAGTTTTGTTTTAAAAAAAAAAAAAAAAGGGAAGAACAACTGCTTGCAAGACCAACATTGCATAAATCTTTGAAATAGTCTACCTCCTTTGTGGTGTTAACTGCAAAGACCAATGCAGACAAAAAAACAAAAACAAAGATATCTAGAGGAACAAGAGGTTAGTTTTCTAAAGAAATGATAAGATCACCAGTAGTCTATATAGAAAGAATGGCAGAAACTGTGAGTTCCTGTTGAAAAACTTTCAAAGACCTAACTTCAAGCTGTGATTTTCTTGGAACACCACCAACATAATATGATCATCTAATAATAGTAGTGAGAACAATTAACCAGAATTCTCCACTTTGAAGAGAGATTACATTGGTCTTGATAAAGTCTCTTGCAGGTTTTCTTTCCCTTATTGAAATTGACAGATAGGCCTAATAGGTTGGTGTTTTTGAACAATGTTTTAATACAGTTTTGCTTATGACGTTTGGAGACCTCCATATTCATGTAGAGGAGAAAAAAAATAATCAAGAACTAAAGAGATGTGTTCAGTAGACAGAATGACAATGAGATTCTATATGTAATGTGCCTCATTTCTTCAAGCACATATGTAAAAAATGCCAAGTGCTTATAGTTCATTACAGAACAAGGTTAAACATGTCCTCCAACAAAGACCGATTTAGGTAGCCTTGAAATAATGCATTTATCAGCTGAACTTGTGAGTAGTCTCGGTCATAACTTGCAGAGTTATGACTCCAAACTTGAGGGCTGTCTTATGCCAGTGTACTTTCAGTTTTCTTTTAGATAAATCCCTTTCCATTTCTGTATAGGACATCTGACTTCCCTTCCGTTCTTACGGAATATGCATTATATGCATTTCTTTGGCTATACAGGAATTCATTAAGGGCTCTGAGACTCATGATTGGATTATGGTGAGCTTGTAATTTTGGGGAACGTTGACTTTTATTATCCTCTTCTCTTTAAACAATTAAAATCTTTGTCCTAAGCATTTATCAGGTTGAAATTAACTACGCTCAGACTGCAGGCAAATCTTTTTTTCTTGGTCTTTGCTCATGTGTCAGATCTGTAGTCTTTTTTTTTTTTTTTTTAAATTTCCAGGACAGTGTGAACGAGACAAACCACATTTCTGATTTGGGCCTCTTCCATATAAAGAGGCACATAAATGTTTTTCCTCCCCAGGGGGAATTTTCATGTCCATCGTTTCAAAAAAAGAAATTAAAAGTGGGCATATCAAAAACAGGTTTGAATTTCATGATACAGTCTGAAGGGTCACAAGAATTTCCAGTGAGTTTACACTGGAATGGGATACTGGACACATTCAAAAGATAATACAGGAACAGAAGAACAGAAATGTGGATTTTAGCAGTAAATCTGAAATGACACCAAACCTGAGATGCTTAGTTTGTCATTGTAATACACCTCTGCTACAGACAAATTTCCATTTCAGAAATGTCCAAGTTGATTACTTACTCTACTCTATAAGTATTGATATTATTCTGAAGTACAGATCAACCAATACTGGAAATGTTAGAGCTCATGTAATAAACCGGCTGAAGCACAGAAAAGCTATTTCATCTGCAGATCATCCCTCACTGTGAAATTGAAAATGTATCACATTTATGTAATTAACTCTCATAGCAGTTCGACTGAACATATGTCAAATTCATAAATGGCCAAGTCATTAATCAAAAAGCATGAAACCTAACATTAAACTGATCACAATCTAGGTGGAACAATTTTAATCTTCTGCACTGTTATCTTCTAATAAAGTCCAATATTAACCATTGGTTACCATTAGCACCAATTTCTACTGATACCACTACCATAACCAATAATACCAGTAATTTGTAAAATGTTCTATAAGTCTATTGTCTAAAAATAAACACATAAAATGCATGATGAAGTTTTACATTTATCCAAGTTCAGATAGTGAGATGTCATCTGAACCAGTAAAAAAGGATAATTTTAAACAGTTTTATGAATTCATAAAGATGCTCTTAATAGCCTTCACTTAATGAAATGGAAATACTGAATAGTGAAAGGCATGAATTTTGTGCCATTACATTGTTTATGAACTGTGGCTTGATTAATTTGTTATTGAGTCTATTCTCTCCTCTTTCAGTAGCAGGATGCACTTTGTCCCGTATAACCATGAGAATCAAAAATAGTCTGTAAAATGTCAGTGGAATTGATGAAAGACAGGCCACTTTAAATAAAAATGTATGGTAAACTTATTCCCAACCCTCTCCTGCTCTGTAACCAATGAGCTGACAGCACACACATGAAATGACAATACAGAATCTGGCTCATCTCACTGGTCAAAGTACTGTTCCTTGCGAGGAAGATAAGACAAGAGTTGACAACAAACCAGCATGGGTGACACAGACAACACCGATTTCTGGTCTTGGAGACATACACTGCCGAGTTGATGTTTGGCGATGACTGATCACTGTTCTCGGGCATTAAGCTACATTAAGAGTTACAGAATGTCCCTCCTCTGCCGGACCAAACAGTGGCCACAACCACTTGATCTTCCTTTTTGTCTTGCAGCTATAGCAGAGAGTAAGTAACTTTGAAAAACCTTTTACTTACAATGTACTGTTGGCAAGGCAACAACATGCACTGTTTACTGGTGAAATGCGTGAAAACTAGGCAATTTAGATTTATTATGGGCTCTATTTATCAGTGAAAACTTCACTGGAATTATCTGAATGTCATTTTTTTCCCCCAATATCAGACCGATAATTATCGGTGCCGATAGTCATTATGCATCCCTAGAATTTAACAACCTTGTTCAACACCTGAAGACAAAAAGATATTACAATTGTAGGTAATGGTGTAAAGCAAAACAATATTTCCAAAAGGTCCATTAAAACAAAACTATCTTAACTTCACAAACAATAAAACACAGCTGCAGTCACACAAGTGTTACAGTTTTCACACAGCCTGTATCTATGAATATAAATGACCATCATCTATATAAATGTACAGTACAGCTCCATTAGATATTCCCATACAAACAAGGCCCTACCCTGGGCAGCAAAATCACTGAGTCTCTTGTCCATTAGAAGGATAAAGTGGGCTGGAGATAGGACACTGCGATAGGCATGGCCTGTCACATTTGTCACTATAACAGGGTTGTCAGAGCTGAGCTGAATGGCAAATGTACTACTCAGGCGTGGGTACAGGATATGTACTGGCACTGGAGGAGCAGAGGAGACGGGCATGTCTGTACGAGGATGGTACAGCAGAGATTATTTATTCAGCTGCTCTTCCTCATGTGCAAGCTTCTACAGAGACAGCGCATATGCTGCTTTTTCAGCAGTCAGCATTCTACAGGCTTATACACTTCAGTAGCATTCATAATGAGAAGGCTCATGAAAAATTAAAATTATTTTTACTCATAACTAAAAACAGCTTATGTGGTCTCCTAGTTCGAATAGACTCACACAGGTTGATTACTGCTATAAAGTGTAAATAGAGGATTTCTCCTAGATTTAATGACTATTCCGCATGTTTTGTTCAAGTTTTAGGATGATTTTCCAAAATTTCGCACGAGGGCTGCAATGACTAGTCACAAATATTCAATGACTAATTTAGTTATCGACAGGTCATTAATGACATCAGGCACTTTGAAAAATGTTCTTTTTTTATTGCTGACTGCAACTCTTGTAGTTTGTTTAACTACCTTTATTAGACATTGTAATTAGAGCTTGACTGATTAATCAGCCTGCCAATTATAGTGTAGCACTGATTAATCAACATCAGTCAATATGTAACCAATGTATTAACTTTTTTGCTGCACGGAGATTCTATTGCATTCTATTGTGTGTCTGTGCTGCTTGGAGAGTTAGAGGAATAGGTACTGTTAATTCATATGTCTACCTTTATCTAATAAAAGACTATTATATCCTGTGTATATCAGTGTTCTTATTTCATATAATCGGCCAATATATCAGTTCTCGCCAATATATCAGATATCTGAAAAGTCATTAGTTGCAGCCCTAGTTTGGAAATATAATAATGGTCCAAAATATTGTACATATTTCTCATTTCAAAACATACCCCCCCAATTTATTATCTTTAACTCACCAAGTAATGGTTACGGTTACTTACTGTTGCAATTAACAGGCCCTTTTCACAGCAGATTTTTCAACTGAAGAACAAGTCTTACTAGCTATTCCTTTCCTCACAGCAAACATTTTCACCTGCAACATCTAGAAAGTTCTGGAAAATTAATAATACTAGTGATAGATCTGTTAACTTTATTTATGCCACTAAGCTCTATTTACTTTACTGCAATGCTACCTTGCATCCTGGCTGAAAGTTTCAATTAAGCCTGAAAGCTGAAATAAGCAGTGAAGAGAAGCAGGCACATGGGCTGCAGCAAAACATTGCTGGAATATAAGTCAGCATGTCCAGCCAATCCAATAAAGACTTAACAAGTCTCTGGGGCCAAGGTCGAACCACCCACCTCAAATGAAGGAAAACTTCATTTGCAAACCTAATCAAGTGTGAATGTCACAGAAGCAAAGTGAAGGAGGGTCGGTGAAGGCTAATTTTGTTCAGGGATGAAGAGGGAGCTTTGAAGTTTCCCATATTTGTAATATTGGAGGGTGTGAAGTTGTAACGGTGGCTATTAAAACAATTAACCAAGACCTTGTGCATTCACATTGGGTAGTAAGACTTGATGGCTCTTACGAGAGTGAATGCAAAATGTCTGCCTTGGGACACTTCACTGCATAACTTTGATGCACAGAGCCTTTCAATTATTGAACACCATGAAAAAGAACCGAGTCATAAATACTTTGTCATTTAACTTGCATGCTAAATAATTCTTCTTTTGGGCTAAAACGGAGCTATACCAGCAGGGTTAACTTCTCAAAGTGTGGATCCATGTAATTTTTTAAACTCAAAATAACCTTTCTTAGTACACACCATAGTAAATCATCTTTTGACAAGAAGACATTTTTCCAAGGAAAAACCATTTCAAGGTTATTGAAAGACTTACATTTACTGTTAACCTATGCCTGTGGTCAAAGTGTGGCATCTGAATTACGGATGTAACAATTACCGGTATAATAATAAACTGCGGTAAAATTCCCGACAGTATTACCATTTCAAATTCTAGTTAGCATTAAAACTGTGTTTAATTACTGCACTTTGAAAAAAAATCATGGTGATACTGCTCATTTCCTGGAGAAGCAGTAGCAGCACTCCAAGCACGCATGTGCAGTTTGCAATGTTTGGTCTCTGAAAACATGGCGGAAGGCAACCACACAGACAGTGCTCCCCTGGTTCTTGGTTCTTATCTACAATTTGCACAAAGTGCAGTTATCTCTTATGCCCATAAGCTGCCATCTTTAATGCACATTTGTATGTTTGATGCTTACATGTTACTATTTTAATGTTTCTGCCAACAAAGTACATTGTGCATGTTATTTTATTTGTTTTTTCCATTATAAAACTTGTTTAAATTATTTCAGTATGTGTATAAGTACTTTTTGTACATTTTGAGCACATTTCAATAATACCGTGATACTGATAACCGTGATAATTTTGGTCCGATTAACTGTGATGAAATTTTCATATCATTATATCCCTAATCTGAATAAAGAGCAATTATTTATCTGACTATAATATATACAAGGACTTTGTTCTCCTCTTTTTAGCATTTAATGCATCATAAATTAAATGTTACAAAGGCAATTCACACAGACTGTTGGCACAAAACACAGCAACCATGGACAACAAAAACAAACATTTGTTTTTGGCAGATGCCAAGTGAAGTTTTTTTAGCCTCAGTTCCATCATAGACTGTTTGAACAAGCAAATAGCGCTATATGTTTGTATTGAGTAAAAATGAAGTGAGAACCATTCAGCCTGTTACTGTAACACAAAGGCTATTTCTAACTTCAGCTGCACCGACCACAAACTAATAGACATTGCGCTGAAGTCACCATTTACTGCCTTTGAATAGAAATTTGCACGTCTGAATGCAGCAGTACACAACCCTGGCTGAGAACAATGCAGGGCTACATCACAGGCCAAAATTTATGGCGACCCCATAAAATGTCAAGAGTGCTGGGGTTTCTGAGGATCAGGTACTGATGATGTGACAGATCAGACATATGGCAAAGACACAAACTCTTCACACATGATTATGTGATCATGTGTGAAGCCAACCAGAGTACTTTCTTCTAGTAGAGCGCTACATTTCCTTGGAAAGCATGCTTGCACACACATTTTTGTCAAAGCAGAGGCATTATTCCATTGGTCTGCTTGCCTGGGGGCAACTGGGGCCACTTTCTTTTGTTCAAGGGGACTATTGGTATTTAGCATAGACCGGGGGATAAAGTGGAAGCGGTCTGGGGGAGGGGTTAGGACCCCTGAGTATACTACCATAAACTGTCTGTTGTTGTCTTTGATGTGGACTGTGGTTGGTTGTACTGTGGAGTTCACAGAGCAACGGTTTAGAGTTTCATATAGAGTCCAACCCTTGTCTCATCCTACATCCAACTGCCATAGAAACACTAAAATAAGAATTCAAATAACATGTAATCTGCTTAATGTCACTATGAAATTCTATTTTGCTATACACTTAATTTTACAGATATTTTAGGTAGAACTAAAGTCCTTCTTTGACAACATGGTGCAGGTTCAGTTTGACTTGACTGTATCTACCTATCTTTTTTTGGTTAAAGAGTTAATGATAGTACCTGGAAAGGAAAGAGAGGAGAGAATCATTACTAAATATCTGAAGTTAACATCCACCATGCACGTCAAAATTAGACTTGAGCAAAACAGAATTTTAATCTCCGCACAGACAGAAATAGGTTTTTCTTTAACAGAAAATGCAATTATTATGTACAACATGCATGCAATTAAACTGCTACTATTATGTGCGTAAGATATACCTGCATGATCAGTTTATAATTTAAAAAATTGATTTGTTGTAATCTGACCAATATGATATAATATACATATGAAATGGTGTTCTATTCTATTACACATTTCTATTTTAGTGACAAAACCACATAACCACATTGCCTAAAAATTATGATTTTGCATGTGAATAACTTGACATACTTCACATTGATAAATAAATGCCACCTCTTACTGAAAGATTAGTCAAAAAGTTTATTTCCCATCTTGGGCACCATTGTGGGAGACCGTACTGAACAAATCCAAATTCATTTTAATCCTACGCTACTCACTATTGCACGTTATATTTATATTAGATCACTTTATCATTCTATATCCTATGGAGAATTACCAAGAATTAAGACCTTTTTTTTTTATTATTATTTTTGTGTGTGTGTCATGTTCAAGATGATGGCACAGCAGTTTCATGCTGTGGCTGCATTGATGGGGTACTACATTAAGTGTATGAGGAGAAAAGAGTCAAATCACTGGGGAAAAGTGACAGAATCTGCCAAGAACTAGTACTGTATCTGCCAATTGCAAACACATCGGACTTGCACAGTTATTAGCAGTGTAGTAATTCTTGGATGTTTTCTTAGGGGGTTGTCGGAACAGAATGAGACCAACAGGGAATAGGACTAAAAAAAACTCTGTAGGAAAGGAGATTAACTTCATGCATATATAAAATAATTTGTGAACATAAAATAACACTAAACAAAAAAATTATTTTCTTAAGGCTACTGTGGCCATTTGTATCACAGAATTATTCTTCAGAATAGTTAGACCCTTAAGAGGAGGCAACAATGGAAAAGAACAGAACAAACCAAACAGCACACACTGATACAACAGTAATCATAGAATTCATATGACCCAGTGTTTCTGCTGGTAAGGTTTTGCTATGGCGCAGCACCACAGCAAAATCCTTCCCGCCACACCTTACATTTCATTAAAAAAAAAAAATCATCACCGTCACATTAGACTTATTATACGTATAATATATAATGGGCCAGACAAATGTCCTGCCCCCTCAAATGAAAGTCTGCGAAGCTGCAGGAGGTAGGAAAAAGATAAATGAGCATCACGTTTCACTTTCACTCCTGCGGGGTATGGGGACACCACCCCATACCCCCACAGTATAATAAGTAGGCCGGAAACTGATGCACGCACACCGTTACCGACCAAAACACACAAATGCCGTTTGTCGGGGGGGCATGCAGGTGCATTTCAATCAGTAACCACGTGTGCAACTTTTTGAAACCTGGTCCCAAAGTGGATAAATTTGAAAATGCCGGTTCCATATCTTCGTCTGTACAGCCAAACCACAACTTTTCTAAAACGATGATGTCATAGCCCCACCTCTCTAACCTTTCACCCTAGAAGCAAGACACCACTTCACAACAACAACAACAACAACGGTGGACTACAGAGTAGTGCTTGTGTTACACCAGCTACTGAGCTTCCTGGAAATACTCAATCAAAATCTTCAGCTACTCTTTCATTACCATGAGCAACAAACAACCATAGCCATATTCAGAACATGCTCTTAGATCTAGCATTGAGAGGGGCAACCAGAAGGGCAACCAGGAGGAAATATTGGATCAGACCCGGTAGAACCAGCAGTCGGTGGGACAACTTTGTGAATGGCGTTATCATGGACAATGAATGGAGGGAGAACTTCTGCATGTCCAGAGCCTCCCTTGTTGCGCTGAGCGAAGAACTTCAACCACACATCGAAGGGCAAACAAACATGAGGGCACTGACAGAGGTACTGAAAAGGCTGCACTAACATTGTATTATCTGAGCGATGAGGGAAGGCTGAGAAAGACTGCCAACACCTTTGGCGTACTGAGACAGGTTGTGTCTGTCTACGTTCAGCAGACGTGCAAAGCAAGTGCTGTCCAACTTGGTCCCAGATACATTCAGCTACCTTTTACAGACACAGAGGCCAAGTATCTAGTTTTGGGCTTCCGTCGTGTTCATGGCATGCCACAGTATTTGGGAGCGGTCAATGGCACACACATCAAAATCAAGCAGCGACCTACCAACTCCATTGACTACATAAACAGAAAGGGCAGACATTCCATCAATGTTCAGGATGTCTGTGATGACAAGTACAGGTTCAAGGATGTCATGATGAAGTGGCCTGGGAGAGTACACGATGCACAGGTCTTTGCCAATTCAAAGCTAAACGAGCATTTCAAGACCGGCAAGATTCCTGCTCTGAAGAAGTAGATTATGGAGGATTTTTCTTGTTGGTGACCCAGCATACCCTCTGCTGCCTTACCTGATGAAGTATTCAAATGGTGGCGTCACACCTCAGGAACAGTACTTTGGGCTCTGTCTGTGTAGGGCTTACATGGTCTTTGAGTGTGCTTTTGGTCATCTCAAGGCCAGATTTGCTGCCCTGAAAAGGCTTATGGATATTAACCTGGATGACCTACCCTGTGTTTTTTTAAGCCTGCTTTGTTCTCCAAAATTTCTGTGAGGCCCGTTAGGATACCACAGATGATCACTCTGTGTTAGGAAAAGTACAAGGTGATAAAGACTTGCAGCCTTTCACACAAAGCAACGACTACCTCACTTACCCCTTTTCCACCAAACTGGTTCCAGAGCTGGTTCGGAGCCGGTGGCTGACTTAGCACCAGTTCTTTGTGTTTCCACCACCCAAGCACAGGCCAAACCGGTTCTGAAGTAGTTCCAAACAGGTTCCAGGCAGGCACCAACTTCGAGCTGGGCTAAACCGAGGCCAAACTAAGAACTGATGCATCATCGGTGGGAGGGGGTTAAAAACTCGAACAGGAACAGCGAATGTTATGAACCGGTATTTTTAAAACTACAACCAGCGAGTTTTTAGTTTAGTTTTTAGAGAAAGAGTTACAGACATAAAAAACAAGCAGCAGTGGACTGAGGAGGAGACCCAGTGCTTTCTGGCACTGTGGGCTTCATCCAAAGTCCAAGACAAGTTAGAGGAGCCTCTGGAACAAAACAAGTGTTTCAGATGGATACGACCAGACCCGGACCAGCTTCTAAACAAACTAAAGAAGTTCAAGATGGACTACAGGGACCAGAAAAGACAGCTTGGACACAGCGAACAGCTGAAAAGAATCCCTATTTGGACCTGCTGGACTGGGTTTTAAGGGACTGGTGAATCAGACTACCAGTGCACTGACCTGGGCCTCAGCAGACACGGACTGGAGGCTTTTGATTGTGGACGAGTCTGTGGTTCAGACACCAGCAAACAATACTGGTAAGTTTTGTTTCTCAAACGCATGGTTACTGACTCACAAAAAGTTGACATTACAGATTAAAGTGAGCTACAAACATTACGGACCTTAAAACGCTAGCTAATGGGATGCTAACAACAAGCTAACATCATTTCCGTGTTGTCTCCGAAACACCGTTTCCTCGGTGGGTTGATAAAAGGCAAAACTGAACCAAGTGGTTAACCATGTTCCAGTAGACAGGGTTATTGTCCACACTGGGGAGAACATGTCAAATGAAACCACGGTGTCTTTGTTTTGTTCTTTACAGTTGTTCCCCATGGATTGCGGGCAAGATTCACGCAACAGCACCTGAATTCTTCTTCCCTTTTGTCAAGTTTTTAAAGCATTTTCTTTATTTGAGCTTTTTTTTTTTTTTTTTTACTTAAGTGTGAATACACCCCTTTGAAATGCATGAAGTTCATTTTGTCTGTTGTCCTGTGCCTCACATAAACTTGGTTAGCAATACTGCTCTGCTGACTTCACTAATTAGCAGTTTACAGACTATCCTTGCATTATGTTTCTACGTATGTCATATAGGAACCCACATATTTATGTTTATGACACATGCCACAGAGTGAATATTTGTGATTTTCACCTGTGGAGTCCAATTTAGGCTACTAAACAAGAGCAGCGCTTGCTTCTGGGCGAGCATCTTCCACACCAGACCCAGTCATGTGATCATGTTTTACGATGACATAATGATGCGGCTCTGACTTGGCTCTTTCCTGTGGAAAAGCAAACCGGTTTTTTGGAGGCACCAGGTTGGAACCAGTTAAGCACTGGCTCCAGCACCTGCACTGAACTAGCACCAGGTTCTTTTTGGTGGAAAAGGAGTCACTGACTCCAAAGAAAGAGAGGGAAACAGTGTGGAAAGTGCTCACAAAGTACCTTGATCCTTAACACCAAATCCTGCCATGTGTTTGTCCAAATTAGAACTCTCCTTATAACTTGGATATTACTTATGAGTGTTTTGTGAAATCTAAGTTCAATTAAAATGAAAGCTGTAAGCAGCATTGGGCAGGACCTCGCGCGTTCCACCTCCCATGACCGTCGACACCTCAGCTCAAGTCACACCTCTCCATCCCGACACCAGCTCCCACCCTTTTGTGTCCGTCCTCCTCACATCCCTACAGAACATCAGCAGCCCTTTATGAAACCACCATCACCTTTTAATGAGGCTTTTAGTTTGAAAAACCCCACTGTGTGTGTGAGAGAGAGAGAAACAGAATAATGAATTGAAAATGTATGAATAATTGAGCATAAAACGCATGATCTACCACATTCAAGGCTTTTATTTTGGAAAAAAGCTATTGTGTGTACATGTGTGTGTCTGTGAGAAAGAATAATGTTTCATGAAGTAAAATTGTACAGTTGAGCATTTGGTCATAAAAATGAAAAAAAGTTATTTAATACTCTATTATTTTTAATAAGGGTTTTATTTTGAAAAAACGTACTGTGTGTACTCTTTCCTCTGTGTGCAAATTGTCACATACCCACAATGCAATGCACCAAACCTCTGTTTATGAATGTAAAGGGAAAACCATTCAACTTCACCTGGTAATTGAACCCTGGTCCTCTGTGTGACAGTCCTATTCCCTAACCATTACACTATTTAGTCAGACAGGCACCAGCCAAAAAATAGGTCTTTTAACATGGATGCAATGTTAAAACCAAAAGTAAAAGTACTCTTCAAAATAACTGATTATTCCATAACTGTGGGTCCCATCTCAAAAATCCGTGTGTGGCTTCTGCAGACTCTTGTGAACGTAGTGATGTATAAGATTTGTGAAAAAAAAATCCGAAAGGAATAAGCAGTGTTCATCAGAACATGGAGTTACTTTGAAAGCCAAATTGCCAACTTCCTGTTGGACTTAGCGCATGGCTGTCAGTGTATGATTTGTCGGGCTCGATGAGACCAACATTTTGGTGTTTGTTTCATGTCTGTACAATATTCCTACTGGCTACTAGGGTCATTTTTGTGTAGGTGGCGCTACAGAGCTCATTATGACATCTAAGGGGTTCATTTTGATATTTTATCAAACTGTTTGTCAGACATGACATATATGACAAATTTGGTGAATTTTGGAGCATGCTGAGGGCATCAAATTGCAGTTTAAAGTGGAAAAATAAACAAATTTCAATAAATCAACTGTACAGCCCGTCTCAAAAATGTTTGCATGTGAGAGTTGTGGTGAGTCCTGTGAATGTATAGATATATAACATGGGGGAAAAGGCCGAAGTGAAAAATGAGTTCCAGACTTCGCAACTTTCCGGGCCTATACAAAAAAAAAAAAAAACTAAGACTGCTTTCACAAAATTATATAAAAATTTTTTTGAAAAGGACTTACTCTATCTTTCGGTGCTATTTAGAAGACAATACGACAAACTGTTTTAGAGGAGATATAGATTTTATTTTGAAAGGTAAATTGTAAACTTCCTGTTGGAGTTAGCTCATGGGTGTCAGCATATCATTTGTAGTGGCTCAAACAAAAATTTTGGTGTTGGTTTCATGTCTTTATGATATTCCTATTGGCCACTAGGGGTGTTACCTTTTTTTTTTTTTTTTAACATAGGTGGTGATAAAGAGCATATTTTGGCACCTCTTTTTACATTTTATAAAATTTTCCACAAGACCTGACATGCATGCCAAATTTAGTGAGTTTTTGAGCATGTTTAGAGGGTCAAATTCCGGTTCAAAGTGGCACACAAAAATAATAAAAAATGAACAAAAAACAAAAACACACTACGTGTGAGTGGGACTTACCTTCCAGGCTCGGTCCCTACTACTAATAACAACAGCAACAACAACATTAAAACGAACAAGAAACAATAGGGACTTGCCGTCCTGGCAAGTCCACTCACTGTGTGAGTGGACCTGCCCTCCCAGCTCGTTCCCTAACAAACAAATTACTTCAAGAAGATGTTGATAAAGAAGACTGCAATGAAGACTTGTCTAGTAGGTCACGCGTTCATCATTGATGGCGAACGTAGTGGGCAAACCACCCCAGATCTCCTAACAAAGCTAAAAAAAAAATTTTTTTTTAAATTTATGAGCACCACCCATCCCTGGCCACTACAATGCCCTGTGTCCACTACTTGCCTATACTTCAATCGGATGTTCTTCAACTTGGTGGCGACTTGAGTTTTTAAGGCTCTAACGCAGTGAGGAAAATCCTTCTCTGTCAGTAGTGTGGGATACAGTGCCTAAAACACTTCCATTATTTTGGAGTATTTAGACCGACACGATATCCAGTCGACATTCTCCAATATTTTTGTGGCTTTGTAATCAAGTGTGACCCGTAATAAGAGCTCAACTTCATCTTTGGTCTACAGCAATGTCTCCGATTTGCTTTTTTTTGTATTGCTCGCAGTTGTGTTTGCCATGTTGTTCTTATTCTTCTGTAGAGTATGGTTTGTATACAGCACGCATGCACCATGTCTTCTCCATTGTTTGCAAGAGCTTTAGGACACCACATACAGGCCTGGCATTTGTACTACATTGTTTTTGGTCATTTTAAGTGATTTTGTGTCAACACAGATTTCCTCCATGTTTACATTTCCATGCCATGGCTCAGGTGGTAGAGCAGGTCATCCAATAACTGAAAGGTTGGCAGTTCAAATCCCACTCTGTCCCAGTTATGTGCTGCTGTGTCCTTGGGCAAGACACTTCACCCTACTTGCCTCCATTGCTGCTACTCACACTGGTGTATGGATGCGTATGAATGTTCGGTGGTGGTCGGAGGGGCTGTAGGCACGAAATGGCAGCCACGCTTCTGTCAGTCTGCCCCAGGGCAGCTGTGGATACACACATGTAGTTTACCACCACCAGAGGGAGAATGTGTGAGTGAATGAATAATGGATCCACTGTAAGAGCTTTGAGTATGTGTTCATAGAAAAGCGCTATATAATCAAATCTGTTGGTTTTTGTTGTTTGTTGTTCACTTAAAAAAAAAAAAAAAAAAAAAAACACCAAAAGAAAAAGATTAGATAGGCAAAAATGCAGTTTCGTGTGGACATGGCCTTATTACCACCAATGTTAAAAAGCCACTTATTTGAAGCACTGTAACAGCTCTGGCAAACATGGATTTTGGTGCTTCAGGCATTCGGAAGTGTCATGCGGCTTGCAGCCAAAGCAGAAGCAGCCCATTGTCTATTAGTCTATTATTACACCACGGGACAACCTGGCTTTGCCTGCATTAGAGACTAAAACCTCAGCATGAGCAAGTTCAAGCAGCTCCAGCAATGGGGGAGACTGGTACAAACAATCAGCTTACTGCAGGATGTGAATAGCATTTCAGTTAGTTAAAAGGAAAATGGAATAACAAGTGTTGAATCATTCATTTGCTTGACTCTTAACTTAAACTAAAAGACCTGTCCTACTTTTCTATTTAGTCTCTCAGGCACCTTTGTGTTCTGAACATTTAAGTTGACATTTAATATGGCTCCTTATTTTCAGTGTCTTGAGGAGAAGAACACACCCAGGAGATCTGAGCTCTGAGTAATTTGGGGAGGGGTTATAGGGTGTGGATAGCACAGCTGATCTCAGTGAGGAGAATAACTGCATGCTGACATCTATTTTTCAGCATTATTTTATACCTTCATTCCAATTATCTATGCATCTTTTATGGAACCTGTATGCAAATTCTTGAGTAGAGGTGCTCTTCAGTTTTAGTCATTCTTTAAGAGC
Organism: Apogon hyalosoma; assembly: GCA_037367295.1. Lineage (NCBI taxonomy): Eukaryota > Metazoa > Chordata > Actinopteri > Kurtiformes > Apogonidae > Apogon > Apogon hyalosoma. Next base: position 14,517,474 of record JAPQRP010000019.1, on the reverse strand, counting down.
TGACATGTTTTGTTGGGTACATCTGCCTGCCCTGCCTACCAGGTATTAGGCAGAAATGGAGGAACAAGGTCTGTGAAAAAAAAAAAAAAAAAAAAAACACAAAAAAACACAACAACAACAATAATAATAATAAAAACAGGGTGTGTACTATTCTGGTGGGCGTAAAAGTAACACATATAGCGCCTTCCCAGTTCCTGGGAAAATTTTGAAAAAAAAATAAAAAAATTGACCTTAAATGCTGCATTCTAGTGTATTTTGGTATGTTAAATGTTATATTTTGACATGGAAAATAAGTTTAGAATTTGATTAAATATATTTTCTTTCCTATCAATTTTTGTTATTCATTCTATCAAGTTAACCTTATTTCTTTCTTTTGAATGTTAATTTTTATTTTCAGGTAATGGCCTTGTGTGTTTGCCTTTTGGTAATGGTTTCCATGAACAACTACCTGTACCCTGCCTGACTTATCTCACTCAAACCTTCTCTGCACTTGCTTGTCTAAACCCCTGTAGTTGGCACACTGCTGCTATTATCTGCACCCATATGTAACTACCAATGGTATTGACACAACACACTAATTACACACTCAAAATAATGCTAAATATGCACAAACCTCTGAAATCTTGAGGTTTGGTATTTCTATTGCTGTCTGTTTTCCGTTACCTTTACTTCCACAACTTTCATTGTATACTAGATTACACACAGCACAGTATGGACATCTTTGATTGGTCCATGTGTTGCACTTTTCCACCAATAGAAACATGGTGATATGTCTTTTTTCATGCAAGCACTTCATGCTTGCAAGAAATTCACCTGGAAGCCTGTTTTTACTGTCTCTACTTGCACCGAATGCACACCAAACATAATAACACTATCGCTGAAAATGTATGCTTTTATTGTCTCATAACTTTGGTTTTACAAGTGTTTTCAGCACGACTGACTTCACAGTATTAGGTTGACATCAGCAGTTTCCACACAAACTGAAATGGAGTTTCAGCAAGGCCCCATCTTGCTGCCATGTCATCTTAAATCACACGTCATCAGGATGCGCAGAAACGTCCAGGGACCCGCAAGACTTAATAGATGACTCACTTCATTTTTGTGAAAAATAGATGGATTTAGCCAAAATTAGGCTTTGACAAGATAAGAGAAAAATATACTGATAATTAGCATGGCTTTGAGCAAGCCATTCACTATTTTTTTGGCTGTGCTTTTCAAAAATGAACCATACAAATCAATGGTACACAGCTCACTGCCTAATACTATGCTGCTTACATATCTACTTTCCAATTTGGTAGGTACATTAAAAAAAAAAAAAAAAAGTGAAATGCCTCCACAAGCCATCAGACATGAGGTTAAACAGACCCAGATGGTCCCATCCCATGTTGAGAAAACCGATCTAAACACAGACCCTTAGGATAGAAAGTGGATATAGAAATTGCTCCTTTTATCAATATCTAATATCCACTGTGCAGGCGACTGAATAGCATAAGTAAACATAGGAAATAAAAGGTTTCAAACAGTCACAAGTCAGCAGGCTTTAGATAGTTGAATGTAGGGAGCAGGGCAAAAAAAAAAAAAAAGACTAATTTAAAGAGGATTTTCTGGTCAACTTAAGCAAGCAAAGGAGCATCAGCAGTAAAATGGCCAGCTGGCAGCTTAGTCGCAGTCAATCCACATCTGATAATTCTTCTTTTGCTTCTACTAAGTGGCAACACAAATAAGGTCTTTGTATGCATTTCATTAATCACAATAAATCATGTGCAATATAATTTTAGGGATACCTAGTTGATAGACTGGTTAAGTAAACGCATAGGAAAGCCAACTCATTGTGAAATGGGTAATAATTTTCTTTTAAATGCCCTAAAACAGTAGTTGACCATTTTTTCTCTTCTCAGGACCTAAAATAAAAACAGGACCCTGTATCTCAGTGTCATGTTGTATCAAGAATTACTACCAAGTTGAATTTGCGAGGTTGTCAGCTTCTGCAGCTCTGCTCTAGTCCTGTGGTCTTGATGCAGGAGATCAATCTCCCAATAGAAGTGGGTGATACTTTCACTGGAAGACAATTCAACTAATTAAATCAAAGTCCATATATGACTTCTTAGCAGTGCTCAATAGTAACTATATTGATATGTCTAACCATTTCCACGTTATAACTCATCAAAATCAAAGTCAAGACACACGGCCATCCTCCAGGATTCAGGGTCTGCTTGAGGTTTCTGCCTGTTAAAAGGAAGCTTTTCCTCACCACTGTCACCAGTCACAAGTGTTTGCTCCTGGAGGATTCTGTTGGGCTTCTGTAAATTGACTTGAGAGTCTGGTTTCAACCAACTCTACATGTTAAGTGTCATGCAATAACTTTTGTTATGATTGGGTGCTATATAAATAAAATTTGATTGAAAATATGGACTATTAAAAGTAATGGCACATTTTTAATATTTCAAAAGTTAAAATTATCTAAATTTCTCAAAACTTTGTAGACACTGTCCCAAGGAAGCTACATAAAAAATTTGAAATGATTCCAACCAGTAGTTAAGCCAGAGAAAATGTGTGAAAGAAATTGCTAACGAAGACAAAGACAATGGACACCGTGCCTTCAGAATAGCTCATGGCCTATCACTTGGTGACTTTAAAAATCCTCCATCTAGACTTTAAGTGACTCTTGTACCACTTTAACAGGACAGAATTAAATGCACTTATGATCAGGTTAAAACATTATTCATGGATGAAGATAACGTCAACAACTGCTTCTAATGCTGACAAATAAGATTAGTTACACTAGGCAGCAACACACTGTTGTCGACTAACAGACATGACTTCAGTGCTACTGTATACAAATACAACTAACTTCCTTTTCCAGTCAAAACACTGTTAAAGTCTTTTTGTGTCACTCTGTGATCTTTATATCCCTTACACCTTGTTGTGTCTGGAATCACTTATCATCATGTTGCATCCTTTACATCATACTCATCTTGTTACAACTTTTATGCCATTTTTGCCTTGTTTTTGTTCCTAAACTCTTCCACTCTTCTATTTTATGTAACAAAATTAATTCACAGATCATATCACTGTTAAATAATGTACACTGCCAACTGGTGATGTAAATACAACATGACCCGTTTTGAGTGCTAACTTAGTATGAGAAAGTTTATTTCTTTCATAAAATAAAAGACAATCCACTTCTACTTGTCAGTAAACTGACCACACCATGAATAAAAACGAGGGGAAAAAAGAGCAATGTAATATTTCCTGCCTCTTTAACAAAATACTTGTATCTACAATAGAAATTCGAAACTGAATTGTGACGTCAACCTCTTAATACAATATCTGCCACCACTTACAATGGCTTGCAGAAGTATTCATACCCCTTGAACTTTTCCACATTTTGTCACGTTACAACCACAAATATAAATATATTTTATTGGAATTTTATGTGAAAGACCAGCACGAAGTGGCATACAATTGTGAAGTAGAAAGAAAATGA
>JAPQRP010000019.1:14465387-14491516 GCA_037367295.1 Apogon hyalosoma | reverse complement strand
GCTAGTGCAGCTAACGCAGAAGCGTTTACTAAGTGTTTGACTGAGCTCCAACAGCCACTATAGTCAAATACAATGTTTCAGTGCATATGAATAAAGAACAGAAGCATTCTATACCTGTGTAGAAGGAGGAGGGACAATTCCAGCTCTGTTTTCATTCCTTTAACTCCATTAGTTCTGTCCATTGGTTCAATGCAGAGGTTTACCAGTGTTTTACTCTGTCATCTCTCACTCTCCTATTTATCTTTCTTTTTCTTTCTGCCAGTCCAGCTCCAGTTCCAGTGTCACTACAACTAAATAAATCCAACAAATCCATTTCTTTAGGAAAAAGGACAGATCCTACTCCTCACTCATTTAGTTTACTTCTCACTGAACTCTGCCGGTTGGTGTGGCGTTATAGTGATGTACGTCTGCCGTACGTAAGTCCAGTCTTGTCCAACCTGACCAGGGAAGCTGGAAATAGCATTTGGAAATAACCTATTTTGGTGCTGATAATCTCATTTAAAATTGTGGACTACAATCAGGCATATATATAAAAATGAGATTTTTTCAAGATCATAAAAAAAAGTCTGTATAGCACCTTTAAATATGAGAAAGGATTGATTGACATTAACTAATTGATTGGTGGTCAGAGTCAGTCAGACATGACTACTGTGCAACTCCATGGTTTGATGTTCATACTGACATGAAATGGCATCAGGTTAATTCTATACTGATATTTAGTCTTTTGATTTTGACTTAGAGGAGAGAGCTGCTGAGGATTTCATATTCATTTACCATATTTCATTGGAGTAATGAGTGAATGCTCCTTTAGTTTCTCTTAAGTTAAAAAAATGGTTAACTGGATCCAAAGACACAGAACAAAACTCAGAGGTACGTTACACCCTTCTTAATGACTTCAGGGAAAAGGAAAAAAAAGTTTTTCAGGGAAAAGAACACAGGATATGAACAGCACAATTCTAAAAAAACACAAAAAAATCTAGAGGAGGCTTCAGGGTCGAGGCTCCAGACTGTGGTCGGGTAGTGGAGGTGGTTGGCTCAGCGAAGGCACAGGACAAGTCGGGTTGGCTATGCGGTTGGACAGAGGTTCTGGATCACAGAGGTTGCTAAAACAAACGGACGAAGAGTGTAGGTCGGAGGTGCAGATAAACCATTCCCTCTGATTACCTGATGGTGAGCAGCTGAGACCATTACGAACCAGCTGCACCTGAACCAGCTCCACCCTGAAACACACTCAGACACACACAATTCTGATGTTGATGGTGGCTAGTTTTGGGTAAATAGGCTGTCGTAAATGCATTAAAAGGCCTCATACTTTTTTTTTTTTTACAGCTTGCTTTTTACAGCTATACAATTTTGTTTTTAACATTCTGGCCAGAAATGATAGATAGATAGATAGATAGATAGATAGATAGATAGATAGATAGATAGATAGATAGATAGATAGATAGACATAGTGCTTTTAATGAACAAGTTAGAGGGTAATGAGAGAAATAGCAAACTTAGATGTAAATAAAATAAAGATTCACAGCTCATTTCTTCAGCTTTCATGTGAACACACCCTTTAAATCTTTTCTGTTCATGTTTTATGCTCTCCATTTCTGCTTTCAGGGAAGTTGTAAAGCTTGCAAAAGTGCAGACATAGGAATATAAATTTGGGATTTCACAGGGGCACTTAAAGCACATAATTTCTTTTTTCATTTCCTGCAATGTAAAACATGTAACAAGAAAGGGAAAATATATAAACTGCTTTTGGTTAAGACTCAGCAAGGCATCTATATAATTTATAGAGAATATGTCACAGCTTAATCATATTTTTGGTTGACAAGTAGCAGACTGCTTGTCAACTCCATCAAACCAACTCCATCAAATCCCTCTCTCTGAGAAATTCTGATGAAGGTTAACACAGGCGCGCTTTTAATTATCTCCTTTTAAACACTGACTAGAGACTCCTTGAAGCAGATGAGATGAGATTTCAGGCTGTTTTGTTTGGCTCAAGTTCTCAAAGTTAACTTACCTCAAAGTTCAAGATCTTCAAGAGTTTTTAAAGCTGTTTTAAAAAGACTTAAATAGGACACCAGACTGACTTTGAATCACCTACGAGACAAGTGACAGAGGCAGAAAATAGGAATTAGTTGGCGTAATGCACTCTCTTAAAAATCAAATTTCTGCCTTCAAATTGCTCACACTGCACATTTAGAGGAAATTTTTTCTTAAATTCTAACAGCAGAGGAAGGAAAGCACGAAAAAGATCACTAGAATGAGAACATTTTACTCTTCAAACTGACACAAATGGATTATGAATTATTGGAATGAAAATGTAATCAATATGTGTGCAAATGTATGTTTCTACTACAGCTAGAGGCAATGCTGGGAGTATCGTTGAGGTCATAGTCCTCTCTAGGTCTTTTTAGCAGGTGCCAATTCCAAACTGACTGACTGAGAGAGATAAGGCACTTGAAATCTTCACCATTCATTTGATCTTTGGCTATTTGTATTCTAGGTCTATTTCTTATTTTAGCTTTTGGAAAAGGGGAGTAGGCGAGCCACATTAATGTGCTGCTCTCTGTATCTGATAATCAACCTCGGGCACAAGAAAGAGAAATGAGCTGACTGACAGCACTGTGTGGACAGAGATAGCGGAGGCGTCGATTTCACTATGGATGAGGACATTTGAAGTAAACGTCTCTGTAACAGCTACATCATTGCCACAGCTTCTAACCATCTCTTCTCCAAAGCTAAGAAATATGATTTGTGTGCATAGACTTCAGATATGGTAACCACATGCTACCACTTTATACTTTGCACAGGATCAAACTTTGCAAGACGACTTACATGAATGAGATAGAATAGTGACAGGCAGATACTGTATAAACCTGTTTTGTATTGTGCTGCAGTCACATTTTACTTAGATTTGCAGAAACTGTATGAGGTGTATGTGGCTCTTGAGTCCCTGTCCCATGGCTTTGTCAAAAATATGAGGTTCAGTCAGATGTGCTCACTATTCTTGCATCAAATTTTTGTGCAGTTCCCCTATTTAATAGCAGATATACCAAAAATGTGTTTAGTGAGGTTACAATACTCTTGACCTTTGGCCACCAAATCAAATTAGTTCATTCTGGACTCCAAAGCCCTGTTTATATGGGACTGTTATAGCCTGTGGATCTCTGCTGATTCACAAATTAATCCATACATCTGTGTTTCTTCCATGCACACAGCAAAATTGAAGTCTGTTTTTTACTTGAGTTCTGATGTCAAGGCTCATTTTAAGATAACTGTTGAAAGACAGAAAAATATCCCTTACTGTGGTTGTTATCTAGAGCTGTCACAAAACATTGACACCAGGATTAACACACAGTAATATGTTAGTTCCATATTAAGTTGTTAGTAAGTTAGTAAATTGGATCCAAATGTGTTGAAGAATGCAGTGCACATATTGTTTGTATAGCTATAGATATTTTTTATATATACTTTTATACTGTTGTTATTGTTGTTATTTCTATATGTGTATATATATATATATATATATATATATACTTTTACTTTGATACTTTTTGTGGTTGTCGCTTCAGTTGGGTCTGGAATAAAGGACAAGTTGTTTTAATTTTCACATGTTTGTTTCACACTTTTGCAATATTTTTCACCTATTCAAACAGTCATTTAGTCAAATCCAAGAAAATAATCAATAGATTAATTGATTACAAAAATAATGGATAGCTGCAGCTCTACTGTCATGCATGTTATCATCTTATCCTCTCTCAGTGAATATCCACGCTATAAAGTTTATAACTTTTAGAAGCAGTGGAGATGGTCTGTGATAAGTGTGGAGTGTTGTTAAGGCTGGATGTTATCTCCATTGCCTGGAGAGGGACAATATTGCCTGTGATGTGGATGAAGTCCTCTGGCCAGATAGTGCACAAAGACATGATGCTGAGGCAGAATGAATCTCATGGACGGACGGACAGATAGATGTACTTTATTTATCCCAAAATGGGAAAAATTAAAGTGTTGCAGCAGCATGACACACACAATAACAACAGAGTACCAAAGTAAACATGAGTAAAAAAGAAATACAATACAAGAGCAAACACTATACACTGTACACCATTTGATTTGAAGATGTATAAGATTTTGGAGTGTTTTACACAGTAATATGCTTTTCATTTACAGTTTTCTTTGGTCTTTTAAGAAATGCTAAATGTATTTACAATATGTAATAAACATATTCTGCATGTGCTGGATGCAGTGTTTTCCATTTTGCTGTGTGGTGTGTGATGGCTGCTCTGTAGTGTCTACATGTTGCCTGGTTGTGTGTGTGATCTGAAAGCAGTGTTTGCTTTTGAGTGCAGGTAAAATAGGTTTGAGGCAATTGTTTGATTTTGCAAGAAGAGTGACAGATTTTGTGAATGTAATTTGAATACTGAATTTTGTGTTCACAGTTTTGACAGTTTTGAGGGGTGCAACTTTGGAAAAATATGTCTGAGTGATTGTGAAAAACTGTAATAACTTTCACCATTCTGTCACCCAAAATAAAAACCATCCACTACTTTAAGTCCAGTGAATATGATTGAGGGGGATGTAGTAGGGTCTAATGATGGGAATAGATACAATATTCACAGTTATGTTTACCTTTTGTACGAACTTGTTTGTTACCTTAGAATGAGTTTAGGTTGACAAAGGGAGGAGGTCATCATTCAGAGACTCTACTGTTTCTACTCTAGCTGTATGTCTGAATACAAACTGGAGTTAACATTCCTGGCGCAGACAAAATAGACACTGACTAAAGTATTTTTGGTCCCCTCTGTAAATGAGGGTTGTGGGGGTTTTCAGCCCTGTGTGGACAGAGACATGTATGAAGATGCACTAGGAGCAACCGCTAAAATTCTTTCTATCGCTAAAAATAGCAGACACCGTCCTTGAGCAGTGGAGTAGTAAAGCCAACCTTAAAAGCTATCAGCTTTTCATTAGCAGCATAAACCATCCAACTTTGCATGAAATCTGTTCAAAGATTGATTGTAACCTATGTATGTGGTCTATAATAGCACTTGTCGCGATTAGCTTACCTTAAAATATATTTCCTCATGGAAAGATTTAAGATGCCTCTTCAGATTTGTAGTATTCTCCCCAAGTTTCAGGCCATAAACACCTCTGTCGCTGTCGGCTGTCTCCACAATACGTTCCTTTTTCCCTTCAACAGGACAATATATAAAATGCATCCACAGATCTATTCTTCTCTTACGACCCGCGCACTCTTTTCTGGATGCTGCTGCCATCATACAGTAGGCCTACTGCAGTGCCCGCCGCAAGATCAAAAAAGCATGTGCCAGGAACATGGACGTATTAAATAGTGAAGCAGAATATATTTTACCTATCTTTTGAACTTTTAACAGATATTCAGTTTGTGGAAATAATTTATTTTAATTTTTCATTAACATTTTTGTCCTCGTCTCGTCAAGACGAAAATACACTTTTGTCTCATCATATTTTGTCATCAAAAAGTTATTTTTAGCTTGTCATTGTCTTGTTTTTGTCATTAAAAAAATGGTCGTTGACAAAAATATTTCGTCATCATTATCGTCGACAAACTCTATTCCCTAAAGACAGAGTCATTGGTAGATAGTATAAAAAGGTGGTTTGATGCAATGGAACTCAATAAAGAGAAGTCATTCAGCCTAAAAAATTTCCGAAATTGAGCCCATATCTTTAAAGACTGAAAAGTTCGGTGGTTAAACAAAGACTTAAATGAAGGAAGCAAGGATTCGAGTAGTGCAACCACAGACAGATTGTCCTCTGTGTGTAATTCCATGGCCACCCAGCCAGGGCAGCCAGGATGGCCATGGAAGTGGGACCAGAGTGAAAGATAGCGCAGGTTAGCAACCCCATAATAGAAACAGAAATTTGAGAAAGCCTTGGTCTTCTGAAGGGAAGCTTTATTGAGACATGCCACTTTACCTTTCCATATATAGGAAGAGATAACTGAGTCCAGGTGATCAAGAAAGGACTTGGGGATAAAAACCGGTAAGGCCTGGAATAGATACAAAAACTTTGGTAGAATGGTCATTTTGACAGAGTTTGTACAGCCAAGAGACCATCAATGGGGTGACCACTGCATTAGCGTTTGATCTGGTTTAACAGACTGACAAAATTCTCTTTAAGAATGTGCTTGTATTTCCTTGTAACTAAGATGCCTAAGTCTGAGAGTTTGTATTTTTCAATTTGAAATGGAAAGTTGAGAAAATCCAGAGCCTGTGCATTCTCACTGATAGGAAACAATTCACTTTCATCAAGGTTAAGTAAGTAATTTTTATTTATAAAGCACTTTTCACTGACAAAGTGCTTTACGGTGCAAAACAATTAAAATACAGATAAAATACTGTTGAAGTACAGTTAAAATGCAATAAATACATTAAGTGCAGTCGGTTTGTAGCAGCCCTGAGTCAGTTTGGGTTTAAAATGCTTGCTTAAATAGGAATGTCTTTAGATGTTGTTTAAAAGTCTCACCTGAGTCCATGGACTGGAGAGCTAGAGGGAGGTCGTTCCATAAGCGTGGTGCCACAGCTTTAAAAGATCTATCACCTCGAGTAATAAAACAAGTGCGGGGGACCATAAGCAGGTGTTGCCCTGAGAACTTCAGGCTGTGAGCCGAGCTGTAGGGCTGGATTAGAGCAGTAATGTATGGTGGGGCCTGGCCATGTAAAGCTCGGAAAGTGAGCACCAGAATTTTAAAATGAAATCGATACAAAACAGGGAGCCAAAGGAGGGATTTAAGAATAGGAGTGACGTGAGCTTTCCTGTTGGTGCGGGTCAGAAGCCTTGCGGCAGAGTTCTGGATGAATTGCAGGTGGGCCAGCTCCTTTTTGTTTGGACATGTGAACAGGCTGTTACAGTAGTCTAAGTGTGAGGAAACAAATGCATGGATGATCAGTGTAACTCAGTGTTGGACACCATGGGTCTGAGCTCACAGCTGAGCTGATCAGCTAAGTCAGACTGGATGTTACTAGAGACACTGAGGCTTCTGCCAGTCAGGTAGGAGGAGAACCAGCTCAGTACTGGACCTGACATCCCGACCAGGTCCCTCAGTCTGTCAATCATTATGGTATGGTCCACTGTGTCAAAGACCGAGGAGAGATCTAGCAGGACCAGGACTGTGGATTTTCCAGCATCAGCAGACATCATGATGTCACTAGTCACTTTTAATAGGGCGGTTACATTTGAGTGTTGTCTGAACCCAGACTGAAAAGTGTCATAAATCTGGTGTGTCTCCAGAAAAGCTGAAAGTTGTTTGGACACCGCCTTCTTAAGGATTTTGGCCAATAGCAGGAGCTTTGATATTGGCCTGTAGTTTTTGAGTACAGTGGGGTCCAGGTTGGTCTTTTTTAGTTTTGGTTCCACAATGGCCTGTTTGAAGAAGCTAGAGAACATACCAGTCGAGAGTGATAGGTTACAGATCTTCGTGACCCATGGCCCAATTGTGTCAGAGACATTAGCCACCATCTTAGGGGGCAAGATCTCTACAGAGTTTGAGGAGGGTCTCATTTTAGCTAAAAGTGCTGAGATGTCCTCAGGTGTCACAGGATTGAAAGAGGACCAAGTTTGGGGAGGGGGGTCAATTTGTGTCAGACAGCCAGAGGGTGGAGGAATATTGTTTTTAATATCCCTGATCTTGTCTATAAAAAAGTTCATGAAGTCATTGCTGTTGGGGGACACAATGGAATGGATTGTGTCAAAAATCACTTCGGGATTCCTCTTGTTTGTGGCTATGAGGTGTTGAAAATAGTGGGATCTTGCTTCTTTGATCGTTTTATTGAAAGAGGTTACATCCTACATCCTTAAGATGTAGGCTATGTACTTCAAGCTATGTACTTCAAGCTGGGTGGATTTCCAAAGGCGCTCTGTTTTGCGATATATTCTCCCGAGGTTTAAAATATTTTCATTAATTCAGAGACATGACCACTTGCGAGTAACATTGTATTTCAGAGGAGCCACCTGGTCCAGGATAGTGCTACAGTGTGTGGCAAAGCACTGCATAAAACCATCAACATCAGAGCACTCATTAAAAAGACATGGCTCAAACAAAGCACAGAATTCCTGTGCTGTGGACTCTGTAATAATCCTCCTCTTGACCCTTATAGGTGCAGGCTTGGATTCAAGAGGCACACACAAATCAAAAAACACACCACAGTGGTCGCTTAAGTGGACATCCTCAACACACACATTTGTGACATGTAAACCCAGTGAAAAGACAAGGTCCAGAGTATGTCCCTTTCTGTGGGTGGGGCCAGACACATGTTGCTTTAAATTAAAAGTGTCAGTCATAGATAAAAGTTCCACTGCTGGGCTGGATGAGTTATCATCAACATGCAAATTAAAATCCCCAAGAATTTAAACCTTCTCCAACTTTATTATTGATAGTAAGAAATCACTAAAATCATTTAAGAAGGTACCAGCAGGGCCAGGGGGGTGGTAGATTATGTCGTGTTCTTAAAACATATTAAAGAAGTTATAAGCTTCAGACCAACTGTGCAGTATGCAACTCTATTTCTTTTTTTATTTTTCTTCTTTGCAGCCAACCAACCACAATACAATGCAGCCTGACACCGCAGCGCCCCCAACTGGTAATATGACATAAGAACTCCCATAGCAATAAACTATACTATAAATCACCATACAATAACACCACATCTCCCTTTTCTAGAGAACAAAGGGAAGACTACCTTTGTTTCATCAAACCTTAGATGATTATTCTGTCTCTTTTAAAGAAAGGTCTGTTCTTGTCTAAATCTAAATAAACATAGGCTCTTAGTGGTTATTCAATCTAATGTAATCACACAATTACTGTTCCTTAAATTCTCAAATATTAACTCAAAAGTGGTCAAAACTACCTCATATAGCAGTAACATAAAATGTCCGCACATAAAATAAAATAGGGGTTTCTTTCTTTTTTTTTTTCTCATATTGTTCATATTTCAGGTTTTATATTGTCTCTTTGGTGCATGTCAGTTTATAAGTTAAGCCTACTAGGTTTAATGATGGCTCTCCCAGACCTGGTTCTGGGAAGAGGAGTCTCTGCAGGTGAGACTTGGGGTACCACAGCAGATGACCAGGACGCCTGTGTTGGAGATGCCTCTGGCATCTGCTGCATTGGTGTTGGTGAACCTCTGTTTTGTGCAGGTGTGTGTAGAGGTATTAGGTGATGATGATTTCGTCTCACCACCCCCTGAGGTAAATCCACCATGTATGACCTTGGAGTGGTGTGGTGCTGGAGTACAGTTCCAGATACCTTCATGTTGGTTACCCATACCCGCTGTCCTTGTGACAAGTCACTGAGAAGTTGGGCACGGTGACGCCTGTTGTAGTTCCCAGCATCTGCCAACTCCTTCTCCTTTTCTTTCCTTTTGAGCGTGACACTGTCAGGCAGTGCAGGGTCCAGCTGAGAGGGAAGAGTCGGCACCATAATGCAAAGTCATTGGCCCATGAGGAGCTGAGCCGGACTGTATCCACTCTGGAGAGGTGTGGCCCTATAGGAGAGTAAAGCCAAGTAGGGGTCTGTTGACTTTTTCACAGTCTGAACCACCTGTTCTGCTTCACCATTACTCTGCGGAAATCCTGGGCTGCTTGTGATGTGCCTGAACCCATATGAAGTTGCAAAAGAAGTGAAGACTTGTCCAGACAACTGTGGCCATTATCTGACATAAGGACATCTGGGATGCCATGGCAAGTGAAGATTGACTTCAAATGGACAATAATGTCAGTGGACCTGGTGTGAGATAGATGTGAAATCTCAACATACCTGGAGAAGTAATTGACAACAAGCAAGTATGTTTTACTCCCCAGGACAAATAGATCTGTCCCCAACTTTTGCCATGGTCTTTCTGGGCATCTCATGGCTTAAATGGCTCTTTGGGATTGAGTTGTTCCTGTATGCATGTCCTGCAGTTGAGCATCATTTCATTCACTTGCTGGCTGAGACCAGGCCACCACACGGACTGACGTGCATGTGCTTTACACTTCACTACACCAAGGTGTCCTTCATGTAGTTTAACAAGAATGTCATTCCACATTGCTGAAGTTATAACTAGCCTTGTGTCTTTCATCAGTAAGCCATCTTTCACTGTGAGTGTAGCTTGCTCTGGCCAGTAATTTTTCAGCACTGGTTCCTGTTTTACATGCGCTGTGCATCCTTCTGTGCACAGCGTCATGATGTGTGAGCAGACACTGTTGGCTTTCAGCTGCTCTGTCAGATTGTCTATGTGTGATGAGCTGACAGGTAGACTTTCTATGACACAGTCCACGTAAATATTAGTGCTCTCCTTCAGCTCCTGTTCATCAGTGGACATGCATGATTTCACGGGTGAGCATGACAGTGTGTCCGCTGTCCACAGGGACTTTCCCAGTACATGCTCGATGGAGTATGAGTAGCGCATCAGCCTCATCCTGAAGCGCTGTATTCTTGGTGGCAAAAGATCCAATGACTGTGATCCAAGCAGGCTAAGAAGAGGTTTGTGGTCAGTCTCCAAGCAAAAATGCTTTCCTATGAAGAAATCCCGGAAGTGTTCGCAGACCCATGTGAGGCCCAGAGCCTCCTTCTCTACTTGTGCGTATTTTTGCTCAGTTGGAGTGAGCGACCGAGACGCATAAGCCACAGGCTTCCATTCTTTCTCCCCCCTCTGGAGAAGAATGCCCCCCCAAGCCATATGATGATGCATTAGCAGATACTTTGGGGTCTCTACCTGGGTCGCACATGGCAAGTACAGGAGGAGAAGATAGAGCCTTCTTTAGCGCTGCAAACGCTGCTGCCTGGTCCACATCCCAGATCCAGCAGTTTTTATTTGAGAGGAGGTCACGGAGCGGTTTATCTTTTTCCACTAGCTGGGGAATAAACTTTCCCAGCTGGTTAAACGTACTGAGATAACTCCTTAATTCACTCACATTTGTGGGCTCTGTTATGGCCGTGATAGCCTCTGTCTTTCTTGGGACAGGGCGGATGCCTGCAATTGTGATCATGTGGCCCAGGAAGGCTACCTCACTCTTATAGTGTTCACACTTGTCCACATTTAGTGTGATGCCTGCTTTCTCCAGTCTATATAGCACAGCATGAAGTCAAGCGTCATGCTCTTCCTGATCCTGCCCCACACCAACAGATCATCGATGTGGCAAATCACACCTCCGAGCCCCTCTGTGATCTCTGCCATCCTGCACTGGAAATGTTCGGGCATAGAGGCAATGCCAAACAGAAGATGGTTGACGTGGAATCGCTTGGCTGATTCCTCTGTTAGTGGAACACTTTTGCTCCAGTAAGCGTTCCCAGGCTCTGTTCCACTGACAGCAGAATGTATTTTTCACAGCACACATACTCATTTAAGCCGGTCAGATCCACACACAGCCACACCTTTTTACTGTCCTTTTTAGGCACGACCACCATTCCGGCACACCAGTCTGTGGCCTCCTCCACCCTGCTGATAATACCCAGAGCTTCCACGTGCTGGAGCTCTTTTTTTAACTTCACCCACCAGAGGTAGTGGTACAGAATACAGAATACGGCACAGCACCCGGCTTGAGCTTGATGGTGTAAGGTTGCTGTAGCATGCCTAGCCCGCTGCACAGCTTAGGGTAACTTGTCTTGAGGGTCTCCATGTCTATGCTGTCGATATGAATGAGCAAGCCAAGGGCTTCAGTGGCTGGCAACCCAAGCAAAGGCGTGCTCAGGTGTTTGACCACATAGACCTTCTCCATAGTCTGCTTGGCCCCTTTTCTGAGCATCCGTCTGGCGAACCCTGACACCTCCAGAGGGATCCGTCCTGGGCCAAACAAAGGTTTTTCTGGCCTTTGGAGAACAGGCTGCTATGAGTTGGAAAAGATGTTGTTAAACTCTGTCTGACACAGCGGTGACATCTGCTCCAGTGTCAAGTTTGAATGTGATATTTTTGTCCATTATGTCAATGTCAGCAGTCCACATATTGGCATCTGATGTCACAGAGCCCAGAAAGAAACTTTCCTCCTCTTCCCCTATACTTTACATGGCTTTACCTGCACAGCAGACATGCTGGTAGTGACCCTTTTTCCCACAGGAATGGCATTTGGCATCATTGGCAGAGCACTCATGTTTTGGGTGATGTGTACCACCACATTTGTAGCACTGGGAGCCTTTTTGGTTTCTGCTCAGACTGCTGCGTGGCTTTGCTCCATTTCTTTTGAACTTGTTGAATTTTTGCTTTTCCTTTTGCTGTTTGCCTTTAAATGCTGTCCACAGAGCACACATCCATCTGTTTTACACCACTGGTTTCACTCCTCAGTGTGTTTTGCTGCTTTTTGATTTCCTCTGATTGTTTTGCAATGTTAATGGCTTTTTCCAATTCTAAGTCTTTTTCCATCAGCATGTGTTCTGAGAGTTGTGTCAGCCAGTCCAGCCACTATCCTGTCCCTAATTAGCTCATCATGCAATGTCTCATAATTGCAGTGCTCTGCTAATGCATACAGAGCAGTGACAAATGCATCAATCGTCTCATTTGGTTCCTGTTTGCGCATATTGAAGTGCGCACATTCATAAACAATGTTCTTTTTCACTATGAAAAACGACTGGAAACCATCTCTTACTGTAACGTACTGGCGCTGGTCTGCATCACTGAGCTTCAAGCCCCTCAAAACATCATCTGCTTCATCTCCCATACAGTAAATTAAAGTATTCACCTGGTTTTCTTGCGAGCTTGCAGATAAGTTGCTTGCTTGACAAAATCTTTCAAATCTTCTTATCCATTTTGTCCACTTGTACGGCTTGGAAAAGTTGAAGGGGCCAGGTGGCTGAATGCTAAACATAGCACTGGGTGTGCTGGCCATTCTGCTAGCTTCTTCCCCATTGTGCTTGTTTTCTCTGTCACTCATTTAACTTGCCCACCAAAACTCCTTTTTTTCCATCAAGATGGACCGTTTACTTCTTGGGTTTTAGTTTCACGGCACTTCTGACACCATGTCGTGTTCTTAAAACATATTAAAAAAGTTATAAACTTCAGACCAACTGTGCAGTATGCAACTCTATTTCTTTTTTTTTTTTTTTAATTTTTTTTCTTTGCAGCCAACCAACCACAATACAATACAGCCTGGCGCTACAGCACCCCCAACAAGTAATATGACATTAGAACTCCCATAGCAATAAACTATACTATGAATCACCATACAATAACACCACAGATTAAAAAACAGTAAAACACATTTCACATTGAAGGAGCCAACTTTGATCATTTGTGCTTCAAATGAGGGAAACTCATCAGTGCTCATCATTCTGTATGTGTACTTATCCTGGTACACAGCAGCAAGACCACCACCACAGCAACAGGGGCGGGGCTGACCAACGGCAGAGTAGCCAAGAGGGCACAGCTCATTTAAATGAATGAACTCCCCATCTCTCTGCCATGTCTCCGTGAGGAATAGTGCATCCAAGTTTCTGTTGTGAAAAGCTCATTAAGGGAGAAAGATTTATTGGTGATGGAACATGCATTTAATAATCCAAACCGACTTGGTGGTGATGATGTCACAATGTCCGTGTCCGCAGTAATCAGAGGGATTGGCCTCAACCACCTCACACGGTCACGTGATGTCCAGCTGGACCGGCAGGTCAGGTGTTGCCTGGTCCAGTCCACACGGCGAGGGGAGTGTCGCTGGGATAGTATTTCCACACACAACTTGATGAAGGGGGACCGGCTTCAGCCACCTGTGTTGGTTTGGGCGAGGGGCACTGGCTGACCATGCAACCCACCTTGTCCTGGCCTAGACACCAGCCCGGCGGCCTCTTCTCCTCTTCGAATTGCCTGGGGGATGTAGTAGCAGCAGGTATTCCAGGGAGGTGGGTGCACAGATACACGGCGGAGGGAAAGTTTGTTTGTAGCTTTCCCAGTCGATGAAACAGTGTTCCATAGACGTTTTGATATTGAAAGAGAGCCGTGATCATATGTCCGAATAGCACAGACACTAGACGTGAGGGCAGATATGACTGCATAAATTGTTAGGATTAAAGCTAAGAATCGGCAACATAGTAGACCAGTGTCGGTGGACCCACACACAGGCGCCATCTTGGTTTATCTTATACCCTGAAAATTAACTGAAACAGCCAGGCAGTGATAAAGGAGAGTGAAGAGAGGTTAGCTGGGTTCAAGACTAAGAACAAGAGGTTGTCAGTGTGTCTCCCCTCCAAATACCAGCAATATCCTCACAGCTAAAGATGGCTATAGCTAGTGTTTTAATAGCTGAAGCCTCAGTCACAAGTGCCATTACAAACAGCTACGAACACCGTGCAAATGATTTATTGACCATTTCATATGACCTTCTCAAGGCGGCCTTATAAGAATGGAGTGTTTGTAGACTGTTCCTAAGTTCGTAGCAAGGTGGATCTTGCGCAAGATTTACTACAAGCACGCTATGAAATCCCCTTTTGTAGGGTGCCCTAATGAATGCCTTATGAACAACTGAAGAACAACACACGATGCTTGTTGATCAGGATGCCATTCCAGAACCCCATGTTCCTGCAGTGGCAGCAGGTGGATCACAAGAACACATTATGTTGTTATTAGGGGTCCCTTACAGCGTTCACACAAACAGACAGATTCACACAGCTTTCTTAAGGTGGACATAAGGTGTTTCTATGGGCAGAAGTGTGTCTTTCATGCATCATTTGTAGTGTTCTTAGAGAGGGTTGTATATAAACTTTCAAGACAGAGTGACTGGATTCAAACTCACGGTGCTGAGGGGAAAGTGTTTTATTAAGAGATAGATAAACATGAAGAAATACCTGGAGAAAGATAATGCAAAGTCCACAGGGACGGGGATCAGGGTGATGGATGTGTGTGACAGATAGTTAGGGTTATGCACTCAGTGTCGGACAGTTAGTGTTTTTAACGTTCACTTCCCTCAATTATTCTTGTGTATCTTTGTTTTACTCTCATATCTACTACTTCAAATTTCTTCATCTGATGTCTTATTATGACTCCTAATTTCTAACAGTGCAGGTCAGTTTTCTTACATATTTTACAGGAATGCGTATTTCAACACCATGGATGGTGCACGATTCCAGATTTTTAAAACGCACATTTACATTCTGAAACGCTTTATTTAAAAAAGCTTAACATAGTTTAATGTCTGAAAAGAGCATCAATCATCACCAAATTATGCGTGGACATCTCTAATGCTGGGATAGCCCCCAGCACCCCTGTCTGGAGGATAAAGCGGTTCAGAAAATACATGAATGAACAGTACTCTAAGATTAAACTATGCTAAGTTTTTTACAGAGGTGAAAGTGGACATGACTATAGATGTCCACATAAACTTTGGTGATGATTGATTGCTGTTCTGGGGCATTAAACTACGTAATTTTTTTTTTACGGTAAGCATTTTCGAATGTACCTCTGCTTCTGCTGCTGTCAGACTGCAGCAGCCAAAACAACCACTTGATCTTCCTTTTCTTCATCTTGCAGCTTTAGAAGTTTCTGTCTTGTGGGCATTATTGCCATCTTGAATGTGATGATCATGACACAGGACTTTTAGTACACGGCCACTGTTTATATACCGCTCTAAATATTCTGAAACAATGTAGGATCTTTCTACCATCGACTTGAGAGTGTGTAACTTGGCTATTGGGGTGCCATACATCCACCTTACAACAAAATAATTCATGAAGTGGCCATAGGTCTGATGTAGGAAGGTCCCAATGCACCCTTATGAAAACTGTGACAACTGCACGGTGGTTGTATGACACAAAATCACATCATTTTCTCACAGAGACCTCAAGTTTCTCTTGCATTTGAACGGTAGCTGTACCAACTTCATAAGATGGCCATAAGAAACTACTGCTTCCTCCACAAATGTCTAGGAACTCCAGATCTTGTACAAACCGGGTGATTCCTACGAACCCATCATTTGTAAGATGCTTTGTGACTGGGGCTTTAGTTGGAAAGTGTGGGGGTTCAGAGAACACCCCTGTTGGATTCCACAATGCAAGTCAAGTGGCCTTGACAGCTGGGAATTAGTTCAAATTTAGGCTATGGGATGCGAATATAATAGTTTGACCCATGAAATACAATTTGGTCTGAAACCAAATCTTTCCAGAACCTCACATGAATAGACCCATTCAACACAGTCAAATGCCTTTACTGCATCAGTAGACACTACACACTCTGGTACATCCTCGGAACAGGGTAAGTTATATTTAATAATTGGCGTATATTGAAGAAAGAATGCCTGCCCTTAAAACCAGTTTGGTCTTCAGATATTATGGTGGGGACAGCGCCGCCCCTCCCTACACGCACAATATGCGTGGTGCGTATAGCCCCAAGATCCATGGGGGGCCCCACTTCGCGCGAGCTGTGAGGGGATGCATTCTCTGCAAATGCATTGCAAAGGATAAATGCACACGCTGCCGTGAGGTGTGCCGCATGCGTACTGTAGAGTATCAAGTCAACCCAAAGCAGCTGCAGGAGACAAAAAAGATGAGTTATCTGACACCCCACGTGTTTCTGCAATGATTGACAGCACACAGCATCTGACCAATCAGCGGTCAGATGGGCTGACAGGTTGTTGGATGCTGGAGCAGAAATGGTTTTAAACAACAGTATGAATCTGGAACAAGCAAAAGAAAAAAAATCTAAACAAGTCTTTCTGTCTCTCCGGTCAGTCTGTCGTTCCTCTTTCCTCCAATTTATTAGTCTTTTTCGGTGATTGTCATCTTTTAATGGGGAGGGGGCCTCAAAATAAAATTCTGCTTAGGGCCCCAATTTGTTCAGGGGCGGCCCTGGATAGGGAGAGCATTTTCTAATCACTGAGCAAGAAGAAGATTTTAGCATCTGTGTTTATGAGGGAGATGGGTCTGTATGAAGAGTATTGGGCTGGATCTCTGCCTTAGCAATAAGAGTGATGCAGGCTTCAGCAAAGGATGGTGGAAGAGAGCCTTGCCTAAAGGATTCAGACAGAATGGAACACAGCTGTGGGGACAGAAGTGGAGGAACTTAAAAAAAAACTGGGCTTGGAAACTATTGGGGCCCGGGCTTTTGCCTGACTACATTGAAGAAATGGCTGAAGTTATTTCAGCTTGTGATATGGGTTCATCCAATCTTTTCCCAAAGTCTTTTGAAAGTTTGGCTACATTAAGACTGCTCAGAAAGTCTAGCATTGCCTTTGGGTTTGGTTGAGATTCCGAAATATAAAGATGGGAGTAAAATTTCCTGAAAGCATAATTAATTTGCAGGTGATCGGAAGTAACCTCACCATTGGGCATATGAATTTTAGTTATATTCTGCCTCTTTGTAGAACCTTTGAGTTGGTTTGTAAGTAATTTGTCAGTTTTATCACCATAGATATATTTAATGTGACTATTTTTCAAAAGCAAATGGTTGACTGAGTAGGTCAAATTTTGTTTTGAGTTCCAATCGCTGTTTATAAAGGCTCAGTTTTTAGTTTGCACATATTGGTTTTCAATTTCACCAATTTTATGAGCTAGATCCAAACACTGTTAGTTTTTCTCTTCATTTGAGCAGTGTAGGATATAATTTGCCCCAAAAGTAGTGCAGTTTTAAAATCACTTGTGTGTAATAATGTATTTATACAGGTTACTAAGCTGTTGCTGGCAGTGACATGCCCCCCACCCCCACAGAAAGTGTCACACCCACTCAGTCATCCTTTCCATTGCTACTCCTTTCACCTGCTGCTCATCAGTCTCACACCTGTCCTCATCACCACACACTATTTAAGTTCTCTCTTCTCTGCTCTCCTTGTCGGTTTGTTTTTCATCACTACCACTTCACACTCCCCCCAGATCTCCCTCCACCAGCTCCCAGTCAGCCAGATACTTCTGGTAATACCCCCACGGTTGTGGGACTTTGTATTTTGTTTGTGCGTGCTTTAACACGCTTCACAGCCTTGTCTGCAGCGCTTAGCTGTCTCTATGTTTTGGACTCTGCGTGTCTTGTCATGCTCCTAGCCTTGTTTATAACTCAATAAAGAGCCTTTAGCCTGATCCTTCGAGTCTGCTTGTGGGTCCTTATTCTACCGTGACAGAACAAACCAACCAAGAAAGGACTCAGCAGACTTGGACCTTCTGAAGACCGCCCTCCACAACCAAACTCTCCACTTCTGTGCTCAAGAAAAGCAACTTAACCATCTCCAGCAGGCTCTACAGGACTCATTCGACCGGCATGAGCAAATCCTCCATTTATTTGGTGAACAGATGCAGAGTCTGACGGAGAAGGTTCCAACCTTGCCGCCACGTTCCTCCAGGATGAAGCCCTCACCTGCCGCCGCTGAGTCTCCACCTGCCCTGGTCTCCTCTACTTCAGCAGCCGCCTCACCTCACCTGTCCCATCCAGAAAAGTTTTCAGGAGACTCTGGTTAGTGTGATCTTTTTTTACACAGTGCAGTATTCACTTTGAGCAGTCTCCATTCAGTTATCCCATGGACCCAGTGAAGATTGTTTTTGTTATCATCCACCTAATGTGATGAGCAGTGGCGTGGGCCACCATGGAGTGGGTAAGAGACACCCCTTGCTGTTGGTCTCTTCCTTTGTTCATCAACTCCTTCAGGAAGATCTTCCAGTGGGCAACACTAGGAAGAGAGGCAGGTCGCCAGGAGAAGAACACCGCGGCAGACTATGCAATTGAATTCTGGCCTCTGGCAGTTAACAGTGGGTAGAATGAGGCAGTTCTCCAAGGCTTGTTTTAGGAGGACTGTCAGGCACGGTGAAGGACCACCTTGCAGGAGCTGGGTAGGACCTGGCTTGATCCAGTGGAGAAACTGCGTTGCTTATTTGGGGGGGGGGGGGTCTGTACTGCGGAGGCTGTGGACACACTGTCAGTTTCTGTCTCTCCTGTCCATCTAGCTTGGCACAGTCCCAGCCTCCAAAGCCTGGTCTTGTAAGTCCTGCCCGTGCCCTGTTAACTATCACTGTATTCTCCCATTGTATCACTGTTTCTTCTCTTATTTTAGTAGACTCTGGTGCTGATGCCAATCTCATCAGTTTCACTTTAGCCCGTAAACTAAAGCTCCCCATTCACCCTCTCACTTTGCCTCATTCCACCACGGCTCTGGACAAGAGGCCACTGAGTCAGATTACTCATTGTACCTCTCCTGTCAGAGTCGTGTTCCCCCATGGTCACACTGAACTAACTAGTTTTTTTTGTTTCACTCCCTCACTCACTCGGTGGTGTAGGGTCTCCCCTGGCTTAGATCACGCAACCCTCACATTGACTGGAGGGGAGCTAGAGTTTTAGCCTGGACCGACACCTGCCAGCACAACTGCTTATCCCTCAGAGTGGGGGAGCCGGCATCCGATGTATCTAATCTGTCTTGTCTTTCTGCCTCTGTCTCTGAGCCTCTCGTTTCCTCAGATCTGTCTGGGGTGCCAGCCTGCTACCACGATCTATGGGAGGTCTTCAGTAAACAGCGGGCGTGAGCTCTCGCTCCCCATTTGGTGTATGATTGCACCATTGATCTGTTGCCAGGAACAACACCACCTCAGGGAAAAGTATACTCCCTCTCTGGCCCTGACGCACAAGCTATGTCTGAGTACATCAGTTCCTTTCTCCAGGCTGGGCTGATCTGACCCTCCTCTTGTCCCACAGGGGCCAGGTTCTTTTTTGTGTAGAAGAGGGACAGCTCCCTCCACCCATGTATCAACTACTGGGACCTCAATAACATCACTGTCCACAACATGTACCCACTTCCACTCTTCTCCTCTGCTTTTGAACAGCTTCAGGGCGGCCGTGTTTTCACCAAGCTGGATCTGTGTAATGGCTACCACTTGGTGAGAATACTGGAGGGGGATGAGTGGAAGATCGCATTCAACACTCCCTCTGCTCACTATGAATATCTGGTCATGCAATTCAGTCTCACCAATGCACCCGCCATTTTCCAAAGTTTTGTTAATGATATTCTCAGGGAGTTTCTGAATAGATTTGTTTTTGTTTATTTGGATGACATTCTCATTTTTTCCCCTGATCTATCCTCACATATACAGCACATACGCACAATCCTCACCTGTCTCTTAGAACACCAGTTATTTGTTAAAGAGGAGAAGTGCAAGTTTTACTCCCCCTCTGTCACCTTTCTTGGTTTTGTTGTGTCTGAGGGTTGGATGGCGATGGAGGACTCTAAGGTGAAAGTGATCCATGACTGGGCTCCCCCTCAGTCGCACAGGGAGCTTTGCTGCTTCCTGGGATTTGCAAATTTCTACCATCGCTTTGTCCAAGGCTACAGCTCAGTAGCTGCCCCATTGTTCACCCTGACTTCTAAAAAGACCCAGTTCATGTGGTCTCCTCAGGGGAACAAAGCCTTTACCCGGCTTAAGACACAGTTCACCTCTGCACTGGTTCTAACTTTACCCGACCCTCGCCTCCAGTTTTTGGTGGAAGTAGATGCCTCTGAGGTGGCGGTCGGGGCCATTCTTTCCCAGTGGTCCCCTAAGGACAACCAAATTCACCCCTATGCTTTTTTTCTCGCTGTCTCAAACCCGCCGAGCGCAACTATGACATTGGTAACCGGGAACTGTTGGCGGTCAAAGAGGCCCTAGAGGAGTGGAGGCATTGGTTGGAGGGGGCCAAACATCCCTTCCAGGTGTGGACAGATCATCGTAACCTAGAGTATATCGGGGGGCCAAGCACCTGAATGCCTATCAGGCTAGATAGGTGCTGTTCTTTACCCAGTTCAGTTTCAACCTCTCTTATAGACCAGGGTCTAAGAACGGCAAGGCCGATGCTCTGTCCCGCCAGTACGCTCCCTCTCCTCCACAGAAGGAACCTGTGAACATCTTGCCCCAGTCCCTTGTCATTAATGGTTTAACGTGGGAGATAGAGGATCAGGTGCGGAAGGCCAATGAGGGTCAGGCTGCTCACCCTGCCTGTCCCAAGGGTCTCCTTCATGTTCCTCTTGCTTTGAGGCCCCAGGACATTCACTGGGGTCACACTTGCTGGCTGGCCTGTCACCCCGGGGCCATAGGAATTTTAGCATTCATCTGGCAGAGGTTCTGGTGGGAGGGCATGGAGGCAGAGGTGAGGGAGTATGTTTCTTCCTGTCCTGTTTGTGCGCAGGTAAAGCCGTCTCCATCAGTGCCCAGTCGGCTTGCTGTAACCCGTTGATTCCCACATGTCCATGGAGTCATATCTCCATGGACTTTGTTACTGGGCTGCCCCTTTCAGATGGTAAGACGTAGTTCTGACAGTGGTGGATTGATTCTTTAAGATGGCGCGTTTTATTCCCCTGCCGAAACTCCCCTCTGCTGGGGAGACGGTAGGGGTTCTGTTGGATAATGTTTATCGGGTGCATAGGTTCTCCAGGGATATTGTGTCGGACTGGGGGCCCCAATTTGTATCCAGGTTTTGGGCAGAATTCTGTCAGCTTATTGGGGCCAAACCTAGTCTCTCCTCAGGTTACCACCCCCAGTCCAGCGGGCAGGCTGAGAGGACCAATCAGGTTTTGGAGACAGGACTGAGAGCCTCCTTGCTGCATCCCATCCCTCCACCTGGAGCCAACAGGTCATCTGGGTGGATTTTGCCCACAACAGTTTGCTCTCCTCTTCCACCAGGTTTCCTCCTTTCAATGTATGTTCGTTTTCCAACCCCCCCCCGTTTGCTGAGCAGGAGAGGGAAATCAGAGTCCCTTCAGTGGCAGCTCTGATAAGAAGGTACAGGAGGATCTGGGGTCACACCAGGCAGTCACTCCTCAAGGGCTTAGTCACCACCAAGAGGGCCGCTGACTGGCATCGCTCTGATCCTCTTCCGTACCAGGTGGGGCAGAAGATCTGGCTCTCCACCCGGGACCTGCTGCTCCGGGTCAAAAACCATAAGTTGGCACTCAGGTTCATCAGTCCGTTCCCCATCTCTAAAATCATAACTCCTGTGTCTGTCAGGTTTCTCTTACCTAGGTCCCTCCACATCCAACCAACCTTCCACATCAGCTGGATTAAGCTGCATCTGGACAGTCCTCTGGTTCACCACACCAGTGTTCCCCCCGGGTCACCTTCCACCAGCTTCCAGTCAGCCAGATACTGCTGGTAATACCCCCACAGTTGTGGTAGTTTGTATTTTGTTTGTGTGTGCTTTAACACGCTTCACAGCCTTGTCTGCAGCGCTTAGCTGTCTCTATGTTTTGGACTCTGCATGTCTTGTCACGCTCCTAGCCTTATTTGTAACTCAATAAAGAGCCTTTAGCCTGATCCTTCGAATCTGCTTGTGGGTCCTTATTCCCCCGTGACAGAAAGCTACTATTAAAAAAAAGCACCATGCTTCACAATACAAACATTTTACAAGACAAATCTTCTTGTCTCAAACAAACCTATTATTATTTTAAAAATAAAATTGGGTACCGCTATAATCATATTTGACTTATTCAAACAGCCCAAAGAGACATAAAGACTGAATACTGGATGTCAGCTTGGAATAAATTAACTATATACATGGTGAACCAAACAGTTGTAAGCAGAACATATCTCAACAATATGACTATAGACCTAAAACTCTTTAAAGGCTAGTCAAATATGTGAAGGCTAAAACACAACTGTTCATAAAGAAGACCAAGTCATGTGAGATGACAACAAACAGAAAAACAGCTGGTTGCTCCTTATTTAAAGTACTCATTTAGATATTTAGTAGCAATCACCTAATTAATACCTATAGGCAGTTCACCTGGCTACATTAAAACGTTCAGCTATGTAAACTAAGCACTGTGAGATCTGACCTGCCACAGACCGTGCAGCTTAATGGTGCTGCAGGTGGCATTACCTCTCTTCCAGTTGTTTTAAACAAGAGTTTTTAAGAATGTTCAGATGACTTGGGGAGGCTATCGATGTATTTCTGTGCCTCTTCAACTGAGCTTATCTATTTTCTGGCTCCACTGGTCAGTGTAAGATGAAGACAGGCTGGGTATAGCAGAGCAGGCCTTAGACCCAGTTTGTAAAGTTCTGTCATGGCATCTCTGTATTCTGCCCGGTGGCTGGGGACTTCAGGGCTGCAGTCCTCCATGATTCGGATCTGGTGGCCGTGAAAATCCAGTTTCTGTCTCTGCCACACTTCTCTGATTATGAGATCCTTTGTCTGAGACCACAGCACAGGCAGAGAATTACTGGCCGTGGTCTCTGTTCAGGGGCCAGTTTAGCATTTAAAGTACAGTGGCAGTGGGCTCTGTTGATGTCTTGTGGAGATGGCAATGTCTCGTCACCGAAGACCTCCCGCAGCAGATCTGAGAAGAATTCAGAAAGTCGCCTGCATTCAGAGGATTCCGGTAGACCCAGAATGCAAATATTTGGTTTCTGGCTTCGATCCTCCAGGTCTGTCACTTCAGCCTTTAGCTTCATGTTGTCACTGCGCAGTGTAGCGCACACATCCTGTAGGTCCATTACTCACTGAGGGTTTCTGCAGCAAGTTCCAACAACACATGCTGATCGTGGTTCTCCACTTTGAGCCCCAGTTGGTCTAGTTTTGTGTGGAGCTGACCAAATGAAGTTTGAAACTCAGCGGCTAGCACCTTACAGTGTTGCTCAAGCATGTTGTAATAGCATCCAAGGTTAAGCTAGCATCAGTTTTGTCTTTTTTACTCAATTTATTGCCTTTGGAAGCCATTTAGAATAGGACTGTAATTACTCATAAGGCTGTTAAATCCTATTGATTTAAGAGATTTTGTCCGAATATTGAAGATAGAAGGTGTTGTGAAAAAAGATCAATTTACCGGAGCTCTCGCTTAATATGTCTACTCCATTCACCACTCAAACCTGATGTCCGTGTTCCTAAAATTTAAAATGTGTTTGTTACGACCTTGAGGTCGTATATGTTTTGTGTATTTTGTTTAGCCTGTAGAGGGCCAGTGGTGCATAAGTGTGTATGTTTTGGAGTGCGTGTGTGAGTGCACGTGTCTGTGTGGAAGTGCATGTGTGAGTTCAGGTGGCTTTTGCTGATTGGCAAATTGGGAGCAACACGTGTCCTGTGGACTGGCTATTCTGGAACGACGTATGGTCCACTGATTGGTGGGGCGAGACAGAGCCAACCTTTAAAAAGGAACTCGATGACATCCCAACCGTCTTCCAACCTTGCCCTGCTCCCAACCAATACCGCACTTGTTTGTCTGTGTTATAGAGAGAATTTGTGTGTGAGAGAGAATTTTTGTTCTTCTGTATTTTGCAAATGTTGCAAATACATCGTACATAGTCATAGCAGCACCAGATCAGGGTGAGAAGCCTATTTCATTTTGCCACATTTTCTCCTGTTTCTGGTTTAAGTGTCCAGGTTAGACTTGTGTATTTTGGTTTATTTACTTTGTTAGGGAAGTTTACAGTGGTTGAGTTGGTTTTGTTTATTATTTTGGCATTGCTCACCCTGAAGTAAATAAATTGCTGCTCATTTTTTATTTAACAAATATTGTCATGGTCTTCTTTGGGAGTGGGATTTGAGTGGGAATCACTTTGTTATGCCCTTTTGTACCCTTGACTAGGGCGTAACAGTGCTACTATGTATTGAACAAATACTTCCTGGGCTGTGATGTTTTTCTTTTATCCTGGTAAAATTTGCTCAACCACTCATGAAATGTTTTCTTACTATAAGAAAACGTTAGTGAATCCCACAGATCTATGGGTTGTAACAAAATAAGAATATGTAGGATACGAACAACAATAAAAGAAAATTTACAGTATATGGTTTCTTGCACGAGGCCCAGTGATTTTCTGGACATTTGTTACTTTAACCCAAAAAGATCCAGAACAATTTTTGTTTAATGTCCAAATGAATTTTTCTCTACATTTAACCAGTATCAAGTGATTTACATATCACTATTTATTGTAATATCCTTTATTATTGTATCCTTTGCATTTATTCAGTGACAGTCAGGTATTTTCCTGTATTTAATTTATTGACGATGTGGGTGTTAAAAAATCTGACTAAATTCAAAGTTTGTTACATAAAAACAGAACACTGAAGAAAAAGTTACTTTCAACAAAATATATCAATAGCTGAACGTAAACTAAGTATGTCCATCTAGTACAACAGAGGACAGAATGGGTGTGATTTTGAGAGATGAATGAATGAATGAATGAGAGCAGTATGGGGGCAGAACCAGTGTGTGTGTAATGTGATATGAGTGAGTGGATGAGGGAACAGTGCAGAGTTAAGTTTTTCTATACAACCTGTTTGTCCTGTTGTTTTGTGTGGTTACAGCCAACAGTAACCATTTAGAGTTCTGGTAATAAAGTCACCAGTATGGAATAAGATAAGATATACTTTATTAATCCCAAAAGGGGGAAATTCAAGTGTGTACAGCAGCGCAAGACAGTATGCATCAATAGAATAGAAAAATAAAGAGATAAAAATATAAACAAGTTTGTTAAAGTGGCTGAAGTGACAAAAAAAGCAATAATAATAATAATAACAATAATGATAAAGTAGCAAGTGTGCAATAGATGACTTTTTACAAGTGTGCAAGTGACACTGACAGATGCAACAACTGCTTAGAGCAGGATTTAGTTCAAGCCAAGCTGCTGTTGTACAGTCTGATGGTAGTTGGAACAAAGGAGCACCTGAAACGTTCAGTCCTGCACCTGGGTGGGATAATCTTGGGTCATCCTTAGACGCCCAGCTGGACACATGATATATGTGTGTAAATAGCCTATAATAATTCTTCATTGTAACCATAATGCTGACAGAGGCATTCATTTGGGGGAGAGAAAAGTGTGTAAGGGGGAGGGTAGTAGAAAATCGATGTATGTAAATAATTCCACTTCTCACATCGGCCCATGTGAGTCCTGTATAAGTATGAAAATCTATAGCAAATAAAATTGGGTAATATATGTAGGTCAAAATGTTGTCAGTGGTTTACAAAGTGAGAAATAAATAGAGAAGAATATTGACAAATTGTTCCACAAATGTGTCATACTTACATTGAACATTTTCAATGCTTTCATCTGGACGACTGATGATTACTGACTGTCACATGAATGTAGCAGTTTTATACCCTTGAAACAGAAACAGTGGGAGTGGAGGTGTTTGCATTCTTTGCTCACATATTTGCAAATAGTGAGCTAACAATGGGCGGCACGGTGGTGCAGTGCCTCACAGCAAGAAGGTCCTGGGTTCGATTCCCACACCAGTCGGTGGGACCTTTCTGTGTGGAGTTTGCATGTT
>JAPQRP010000019.1:14443292-14456285 GCA_037367295.1 Apogon hyalosoma | reverse complement strand
ATTTTGGAAAATCAAACAAAAACATCATTTGCATAATAATTTGGAACGCAGTGTATATATATATATATATATATATACATATATACACACACACACACACACACACACACCTCAAACAAGGGCAGCATTAATTTTCTAATTTTGAGGCAGTTGTTGGTTACAGTTGAACAAAATAATAATAAAAAACAGAACAAATATTGTTTCTTCGCTTTTCTAATTATCTTAAGACTCTGTCAGTGCAAAACAGACAACAGCAGTAGCCATATTCCTATGTAAACAGAAAATAAATACATTTCTGAGCCACGCTTCTCATTTTAATGGACTCTTTGTACAGTACACATTAGGTTTTGACTCAGTAAACTTCATGAACTAACTTGACACCATGAATTAATGCTAAACATTAGGAATTAACTCAAATGTATATTTTCAGACTTCCTTTTACAAAATATGTATGTTTACAATGATCTTAAATCAACTTACAGAACACTTTAATCACAAAACAAAATCATGTGCTCACTTACACCTAGCTTGTAGCTTGAGAGCCTCACCCCTCCTTTGGATGTAGCACACACGGCTCTCTATCTCTCCTCTACATGGGTAATAACACACAATGTCATAAACAATATCTGACACTGAAAATATCTTAAACCATATGGGGTCACTCACGCTGACCCGCGGCAATCTCAGTTGGCTCCTGGTGCAGCAGAGACAAAAAACACACCCTCAACTGACAAGAAACCAGCCCGAAGTCTTCAGTCATGAACATCTGTCAGTTGGCTGAGCTACCCACTAATCATCTAACGTTGTCAAGTATTCTCCTGGTAGTACACTGTTTACCTGGTTCTCTTCATACATACACGCATATGAGAAATGCACCCCTTCACCATTACTTGCATTAGGAGGACTACTGTTCGCATGTGTAAGAAATCTCATAGGATTTTCGTGTTCTTGCGAGATTTTCGACCTGGCTGGCCTTAAAGTGACATTACACATTCAAGACGGCACAGCAAAAAAGAAAAAAACACAGTAACCCCTATCCACTTGGCTACATATACATTTAAGTAATGCACGCATGAATATTCATTCATCTTTCTTTTTCTTTCCATTTATTCTTGTCCTCTGGATACTTCCCTTTTTAGAATGATCAAATGTTGCAGTTACACCTCATTGTAATAATTCCAGATAAATAGGTGTTTAATTACAAATACAAGTGGAGGAACAAAATTGAATGGACAGAAATGTTGTTAAGGTTTTGTTATGAAAGCTTCAGTATGAACTGGATATTCATTCATTCATTATCTGAACCCACTGTATCCTCACTAGGGTCGCTGGAGCCTGTCTCAGCTACTTATGGGCAAAGGCAGAGTACACCCTGGATATGTCGCCAGTTCATCACAGGGCTAACATATAGAAACAAACAACCAATCACCCCAGGATGTTCTTGCTGTGAGGTGACAGTGCTATCCACTGCGCACCACCATGCTGCTGAACTGGATATTATTTATTCTCATTAGTTATTATAGAAACCTATGTTTCAACCATGTAAATAAAATGTCTGGATATAATTATGATAATAATGGAGAGGGTAAGAGCACACTATGGGGAAAATGAGGTATTATGTTTGTGGGAAAGTTATTACATTTGTGATGTGTTGTAGGTGAGAGGGTTATATTACAAATTGACCTGTAGAGGGCATTATAGGCTTGAAGTAGCAGATCTGAGAGTTTTGCTGGTTGTATGTGAAGTATTGCCGTCCCCCAAAAAGCACTGTTGGATGTGAACTGACTAACGTTCAGTAAAGAAGTTAAACTACAACCTGTTGTCCGTGCATCCTTCACTGACGAGGATATTACATTTTGGCGATGAGGAAACTGGTGAGCTCGGAAGATGCTGTTGGGGAAGAAAACAGCTTGAGGGTTTAACAACGTAGATTCTCAGCTAATGTCGGACCAAGAGGAAGCTAGCGCTAACGGTGGAATGGCTACGTCCATGGTAGGAACACTTACTACATTTGACAGTCAGACACAGACATGGGAGGAATATTGTGAAGTTTTGGAGCTTTTTTTTGAAGCAAATGGGATTACGGACGCAGGAAGAAAAGGGGCGATATTGTTGAGCTCAGTAGGCAGCAAGACATACAGTTTAATGAGAAACTTGCTAAGCCCGGAGAAGCCTGGTGATAAGTCATTCATGGACTTGACTGGTTTGCTTCAGTCACATTATAATCCAAAGCCCAGTGAAATAGTTCAGAGATTTAAGTTTAATTCAAGGACTAGAGCAGCAAATGAAATGGTGTTGGAGTATGTGGCTGTACTGAGAAAGTTGGCACAACATTGCAATTATGGAGATAAGCTGAAGGAGATGCTACGTGATAGGCTTGTGTGCGGCATTGCAGATGATCGTATACAAAGGAGACTGTTGGCGGAGCCTGAGCTGACATTCAATAAAGCCTTGAAAGTCGCGCAGGCCATTGAGACAGCGAACAGGGATGTCAGTGACTTGCAACCAAAGATGCTGGACTGTACCGTAAGCAAAAATGCAACAACACTGACAGTACATAAAGTGAATGTCAGACCTAAATGGCAAAGCAAGGGTGTTCCAGTAGCCTGTTATAGGTGTGGGGGAGAACACTTGGCACGAGACTGTAGGTTTCTAAAAGAGAAGTGCCATAGATGTGGAAAAAAGGGGCATGTGAAGAAGATGTGCAGGTCCTTACCTCCTGATGACCAGCAGCAGGCTAAGGGGGGAGGGAAGAACTTTGTAAAGGATGGAAAGGATAGTCGGAAAGAAAAAAGGCAGTACGCACATCATATCAACGAGTCCTCTGATCCACAATCCAGTGATGAAGAAGTGTTGTCAATGCACAACCTAAAAGATTCAAAAATGGCAAAAGTAGATCCCATTACCGCACAGCTAGAGATAAATGGGAACATAGTAAAATTTGAAGTGGATACAGGCTGTAGTGTGACAATTTAGACAAAAACTGAATATGGCAAGTTATGAACAGCTGGAAATGCACAGGAGCTGCAAAACTATTCATTGACTCTGAAAACATACACAGGTGAAAGAGTCTCTACACTAGGGATGGCAAATGTAATGGTAACATACAAAGACGAAAGTCAAGCAGTTACCAGTTGTTGTGGTAGCAGGCAGTGGACCAAACCTGTTAGGCTGGGCATGGCTAAGGGAGTTGGGAATGAACTGTGTATATGTCAGTAAGATTGAACAGCCCCAGCTGACTTTGCAGAATGTGCTAAAGCAGAATGAAGAGGTATTCAAAGAGGAACTGGGGACCTGGAGAGGCCCGTCCGTGAAAATGTATATAAAAGTGGACTTTGCTCCAAAGTTCTACAAGCCCAGGCCAGTGCCTTATACCATGAGAAAGAAAGTAGAGATGGAGCTGGAGAGACTCACCAAGCAGGGCATAATTGAACCAGTGAAGTTCTCAGAGGGGGCTGCACCAGTAGTGCCAGTGTTAAAGCCTGATGGTTCAGTGCACATTTGTGGAGACTACAAACTCACAGTAAACCTAGTCTCCAAGTTAGAGCAGTATCCAATACCAAAGTTGGAGGGTGAGAAGTTTACTAAACTGGACCTCAGTCACGTGTATCAACAAGTTACTCTCGATGAGGCATCAAAGCCATATGTCACAATTAACACGCACAAAGGGCTCTTTCCGTTGAATCACCTACCATTTGGCGTTTCCTCCAGTCCAGCCATTTTTCAACGGATAATGGAAGGTCTGGTGGCGGGAATCCCTAATGTGGTGGTTTATTTGGATAAACCTGCTGACTGGCCGGAGTGATCACGAGCACTTAGAGACTTTGAATGAAGTTCTGAGGCGGCTACAAGAGGCAGGTCTTTGACTGAAGCGCAACAAATGTGCCTTCATGGAGCAAGAGACTGAGTTTCTCGGACACAAAGTGGATACCTTGGGGCTCCATCCTTGGCCAACAAGGTAAAGGCCATACAACAGGCACCAGCCCCAACCAGTGTCACAGAACTAACAGCTTATTTAGGCCTACTCAACTATTACAACAGATTCTTGTCAAACCTGCCGACATTGTTAGCTCCCTTGCATAGTCTGTTAAGAAAGGAAACGCAGTGGACTTGGCAGGAGGAGCAAGAGAGAGCTTTTGAGGAGTCTAAGAGACTTATGCAGTCGTCAGAGGTGTTGATGCATTATGACAGCCATAAAGACTTAATACTGTCCTGTGATGCATCACCTTATGGAGTAGAGGCAGTGTTGTCACATCGCATGTCAGACGGGCAAGAGTGACCTATCTGCTTCATGTCAAGGACACTCAAAGCGGCAGAATCGAACTACTCCCAATTGGACAATGAAGGACTGGTGGTGATGTTTGGCATTCAGTACTTTCACAAATACTTATATGGAAGGAGGTTTGTAATTTGCACAGACCACAAACCCTTACTGTCACTCTTCAGTGAAATGAAAGCAGTTCCTCAAATGGCATCCCCTTGCTTTCAACGTTGGGCGGTGACCTTGAGAGCATATGAGTACGAAATTGTCTATAAGCCAGGTAAACACCACAGCAATGCGGACACTATGAGCCGACTCCCTCTGCCTCAGCCGCCCACCAAGAGAGAGCAAGAGGACCGTGTGCTGTTGATGGAGGAGGTAATGCTCGTGTCAACTAGTGAAATGAGCCAGTGGACACGCAAAGACCCAGTGCTGTCCTGAGTGTGGCAGTTCATCCAACATGGCTGGCCACCACAACACTCAGACCCAGCTTTTCATCATCCATGCATCATCCATTTTCCCAAATGTAGGAAACTAGTTTTACAGGACTCTTTCTGAAGAATCTGCTTTTGCCTTCACCATGAATAGTGGATCCTCCAGGTGACCTAAAGAGATCCTCAGCCATACCATGTTGCACTGTAATTTGGGGCACTATGAGATAAATATTTCAGGTAGAGTTTGATACTGAATTTTAAAACTTGCATGGCCAAGGGTAATTATTGCAGGTTTAGCAGTGATTGCTGCTGACAGGGTGTCTATGGAATTTCTGCAGTGGGATAGATTCTCCTGAAGGACAGTTACAGCCTCAGTCATGGGTGTAAGCACAGGATGAAGTTCCTTTAATATCTTGGTGTGATGATGTTTCAACCTCCATCCAAATGTTGCATTGATTTGTGTCCTCAGATATTCCAGCTGTGTGTCCGTGTGTTTAATTATTTCTTTCCGCTGTTCTTGAAATAAGTCCATCAGTGTATTGTTCACTTGTTCAATTTGGGATATGATTGAGTTTGATAATTGTTCCATTTGTCCACTTATCTCTTTTCTGTGGCATGTCTGCACATGTAAAACCTCCTGAAGCTGTTGGTGAATTCCATGAACAGAGACACTGTCCTGTAGTGTGGCCTGAGGTCCTCCATTTTGGTGGTCATTTGGACTGGTCACATTTTCAGGGGTTAAAGGCTTTACAAGCGCCAAGTCTCCAGTCAATTCCATGTTCAGTGAAGAATATGTGGGGGAGGAGTAGTTCCTGCATTGGATTTGATGGCAGAGATTCCAATCCCTCCATTTCGCCCAGCAATGAGTCAGTGGCCATTTTGTTCCTTTGTTCCTGTCCTTGGTTCCAGAAATCAAGTTTTTGTTTTCCAATGCAGTTGTAGTGCTTTTGTGTTTCCTTTTGTCATTTAATGCGGTTTTCAATAAAGTTCTATCTAGGATGCCACTTTTTTATGCGACAGTTTGAGTTTGGGCCTTAATTTATTTATTTATTTATATTATTTTGTTATATTGATTTTTAAGGGGTGTGAGCCAGGTCTCTCTCCTGGCATTTAAGATGTTAAGTCAGTTAGTCATTTAAATTCAGTCTTTGTCACATCTCTATCTTTTCTGTTGCTGTTTTCCCCTCCTGACCCCTTGAACTCTGCTGCTCCTTCTCATCAGTTATCACATTCACCTGTGAGCGCAGCTGCAGCTGATCAGGCAGGGTCTATAGATTCATCTCCGTGCTCCTTCCCCTTTGCCAGATTGTTCTCCGCTCTATGCCAGACTATCCAGCGGTTTTTACTTTCTGATTCTTTGTTTTTGATCCGGACCATCCCTGACCTGTTTTAACCGTTGCCTGCTCCCGGTTTGATCTGTCTGCCTGAGTACACCCGTCCGTCTGATCCCCGGTGACCTACCTGCCTTCGCCCCCGACCACGTCTCTCAGTCTGCCTCCTGGTATGTCGACCTGTCTTCTGTCTCTGACCACGTCTTCTGCCCCTTTTGGTTTTGCCTGGTTTCCCTGGTCTCGGACCCTTCGCCTGCCCCTCGACTCTGCGTCTGCCTGCTCCTCATCGGTTGTTCGTCAGCGAAAGACACTAAAGTACCTGGTCTGCGTTCTGCACTTGGGTCTTCTGTAATCGTGGTTACAGTCCTTTGTATATGCTTGGGTTTTTGTTTTTGGTTCTTTAGTTTGTTTTACCTCAAACCCACACAAGGGATGCTAGGCTAATTAAACAAACACCCTGCACATTAAATGACAAGAAAAAAAATCACACATTCAAACCCATTTCCAATGCAAAAACATATATAATTATAACAGTTAATGAAGAAAAGACCCCCCCCCTTACCGAAAAAAGAAAAAAAAAAAAGGCCAAACTCCAAAAAATCCACCAACCAAGGCAAAGTCAACTCAAAATTTCCACTCTGGTTTTTATATCAGTTTCTCAGAAAAGAAAAAAAAAAAACAGTTCAGTTCATTTTCAACAAAAAATTCCACTCTGGGTTTTCAACACTCTCAGAACAAAAAAAGGGGAAAAAATGACTCCGTTCATCACAAAAATAACAATGAAAAAACAAGCACAGTTCCATTTCAGGGCTTTGAGAATCAAAAAAATATTTTACACACGCTGCTGATGTTCTGCTCGAAGCAGACACTCGATTCCATGTTGAGGTTTCACACATCAGAAGTATCGCCACGTGATCTTTTGATGCTTCGCTTCATCAGGCGAACAACCACGTGACTCCCCAAATGAAGCTTTGTTTATTCCCTCGCATATTGGCCGTCACCGTTGATGTGTCACTCCAGCTTTGAATGAAGGATGGGGTTGTCAAACTTAAAATGCTTATAAATGGACACAATCCCTCAAAAGGTTGTGGGTTTTTGAGAGGAGAGTTTTGCTTGCATTTCATAGTTTCATTAATTTAGAACACGGAAAGTGAGGTTTAAGGTAAGATAAGTAGAACATTAGATTAACTTCCATTGGCACAGACATTCACACACTATACACTGATTTATATACCTGCATACACAGACTGTCATCACAGTCCCTAGTTGCACAAGCATTTCACTTTTTTTTTTTTTTAATTTTGTAAATATATTTTTGTATTTCTATCACTGTTACAAAACCATATATCTAAAACGTACAGTATTATATGATGGCACAATCACACAAGTATATTATTATTTTACATAAAAAAAAAAATCAAGCATTTCCAGATGCACTTACTATAGATCCTTTATTGTTACACAAACACTACGGTGCCTTACTGTTTCACGACCCTTTGCCCTTTGTTTAATGTGAATGCAGTGCATAATTTTATCCAGCAGATGTTACCATAATTAATTGTATCAAACGCTTCGAAACACTGAGCCATTTCCACACAACTGCTTCAGATTGATTCAGTGGTTCAGAAAGCTTCGGTTTCTCCATCACTATCTCACGCCCTGTCTTTACTGTTCAGTCAGTCAGTCCGGTCCAGTCAGTTTGGGCTCCGGTCCGGGGTGTGGCTACTGGAGTTCTGGCATGGGAAGATGACCGGCTTCTGTTACAGTGGAGTGGATGAGATGAACTAGAGGGAGAACTGAACAGAGATGTGGTGTGATCTGGAAGCATTATGGGCGAGCGGACGTAGATGAGGGAATTAAACTGCGGTGCTTTTCGGGTCTATGAGCGGTGGCTCTGACGCTTCCTACACACTCTCCATGCTGAGCCGACTGTGGAATGCGGATGTGCATGTATCTAAAAACTGTTGCTAACTAGGAGCAAATGGGGTGAGTAGGCCATTTTCGGATGTATACGGAAGATACCAGGCACGTTGCGGGTGTGTGTGTGCAGGTATGGTGAAACCATAGTTGTCACAATACATGGAAATGGATATTTGAAACTGCAGCCTTTATTGGTCCTTATGAACAACTCCCTTTTTTTTTTTTTTCAAAGAACTGGAATTTTCTGTCAATGATTTGAAACAGTAATCCTAATAATTAAGTACCTATTTAAGTGTGAAGGACATTTACATTTTTAATTAAGAATACAGTTTCAAATCATTGACAGAAAATTCCAGTTCTTTGAAACTGCAGCCTTTATTAGTCCTTCTGAACAACCCCCAATTTTTTTTCAAATATAAATTTCCATGTATGGGTTTAAATTTTGTATTCTATTTGATATATTTGAATAAGAGTGAATGGTTGGATGTAATTTTTTTTTATATATATGGACAGTTATAGAAATGCATTTTATACTGCTTTTGTATGTTTTGGTGTTAATTTATTATTTTAGTTTTTAGTGATAATGTCAGCCTGCCCAGGGACTACAGGTGGAAATGAGCATTAGTGCTACAGCCTGGCACACTCCATCTCTCCTGTTTAAGGTTAATGTATAATGTGCATTGTCCCTGCCTAGATAAATAAATAAAATGAAAATTGGGTCTCAGTGTTCAAATATTATCATTTTTGAATAAACAAAAACATGTCTAACAAATTGGTAATTCCTTTTCAAAATTGGCAAAGTTCTGCTTCCTTCCTCATTAATGACAGGCTTGTAGTGTCACTGGAAAGGCCTCTGTCACACCTCTATCTGTCTGCTGTTTTCTCTCTCTGGTCCTTTAACTTGGCCACACCTCCTCGTTCTGTTGATGGCACTCACCTGTGGATGCAGCTGCGTCTCATTAGGCTGGGTGTATTTAGGCTCCACTTGGCTTCTGTTCTTTGCTAGATTATAATCATTCTGTTCATAGTCCTGTTCAGTCTAGCTTCTGTCCTTAGTCTTGTCAGTCTTGCCTGAGTCCTTAGTCCTGTCTGTCCAGTCTCAGCCAGAGTCTTGAGTTCCACGTTCCCGTCCAGAGGATTCCATGTCCCAGTCCGCAGGTTGTTCCACGTTCCCATCCAGAGGGTTGTCAATAAAGACATTTTATCATACGGCTTTTTGTGTGTTGCATTTGGGTCCACCTGCTTCCCGCTTGACAGCCTCTGGTGGATTATCTGTGTATTGCATGTATCTAATTGTATACATCAGGTTTTTCAAGAAAAAAATATATTACACTGATCATGGAGAGGGCTTCAGAAGTCATGTATTAAATGTGATATGTTTGGTGGAATAGGGTTAAGGGTTATGTTGAGGCTTTTAAAACAATGAGCATTTAATTCGTTGGCCTAATTACCTTTAGCCATGTCTGGGCTAAAGGAACATGCTTTAATAAAGGGAATACTACAGATGTCATGATGTAAATAAAACACTTTTTTGTGAGAAGTGGAGACTAAAGTGTATCTTTATTTATGATTTATCACCATGGATCCACCATAAATTATAGAATGATTTCTTCTGCCTTGTGTAGAGTAACTGTGCTAATTAACAGTATATTTTGACAGCCCAGCTGCTGTCTTAACTTCTGACTTTATGGAAGCACACCTGCCTCTAATGTGAATCTAAAAACCTGATTGCTGCTGAGCCAAGCTGCTAAATTTCAATGCAAACTACTATAGAGCCAAGACTTCACTGTAGTCAGGTGTGTTTGGGGTTTCTGAAATCTGCAGGTAGCTGGTGTGGGATGGGAAAAGCTTAATTTACCTAAACAACTGAGTGATGGCGAGAAAAAGACTTAATGCACAAAACTTGCTCTGTGTGAGCATTTTATGCAACTGTGTACCTTGTGGAGGAAAGTGGATGAGCATGATTATAGTTCTGCAAATGTGTGTCATCATCATACTGTGAGACCATGTAATGTGTGTTAAATAATTTCACATTGGAATATATATATAAACTACAGAGGTATGGATATTTTATAAAATACAGTAAAACAAAGAAAAGATTTTTAGCATTTTCAATGACTGTGGCTATAGTTTTGATAAGAAGATTGGGAAAAACACAAGGATTCCTCATTAGGTATGTTTGCATTCTGAGTCTATGTTTTTGTTTTTAAGATTCCATGAATTAAATTTGCACCATATTCATTTGAGGTCTGTGCTCTAAGTCCAATGATTTTCCCAAAGTTTGTAGAACACTGAGGCAAATGGTTGGGGTCTGGGGAGTTCTCTTGCAAGAAATTGTTAAAGTTTTAAGAAGTGTTAAAGTGTACATCAAATGTGTTACCTCATGCTCAGCCCTCCACACCTGTCTGACAGATAATATGACCGATGTGTGCATCAACAGTGTTTCTGACGCAAAGACGCTGTTTTACACAATCCCTATTGTTTTATTTATGCTTTTGGGTTTTGAGGTTCAGACCATTTGCAACTAATCCCATAAATAATAGATGTGTTGCTTTAAGTGTCCCAGACGGTCCAGTCCAGTGGATCCTGTATGCACAAACCACAACCCTGAGCATGGACTTTGGCCTTTGAGACATAGCATTGGAAAGAAATAAATGTCATGAGTTCAAATGTCTGCTGTGAAAAAAACTATATAGTCACTCAGTGAAAACAATGAATGTCTTTTGTAGGTACTTTTGCCATTTAAAATGAATTAACATTTGATTTTTGTCCTAACTTCCCTGGAAATGGAGGTTTGTCAAATACACACTGTCAACTGATCTTAAAAGTAACACTTGAATCAACTTTTAATAAGTGTCTGAATTAATTGTCTTTTCCCATCAGTTTCTCTCTTTCATAGCTCTGTTATCTCTCTAGCTCAGGGGTCAGCAACCCTGGTCCTCGAGAGCCACTATCCTGTATGTTTTAGATGTTTTCCTCTTCCAGCACACCTGATGGTCATTATCAGGCTTCTGCAGAGTGTGATGATAGGCTGATCATTTGAATCAGGTGTGTTGGAAGAGGGATACATCTAAAACAAGCAGGATAATGGCACTCGAGGACCAGGGTTGCTAACCCCTGCTCTAGCTCAACGTCATGTCTGATTTCATCCAATGCCGCCCTCTAGTGGTGAATGAGCTGTTGTACAGGCAGGGTTTTATTTCTGAATGTCTCCTTAAATCTCCCTTTAGGCTGTTTCCTTCTGATCTTTCTACATACATATTTAAACATAACATGCCTGCACTTGAAAACTCTCGACCTTCAGTCCATACCAAAGTTTTTGCGCATACGGACAGACAGACGGAAGGACTACAAACTGATGACTTGCGGTGAGGGCCAAGGGTAAAAACTACAAGTCCTGTGGCGTGAGAACATTCTACAAATGA
Organism: Apogon hyalosoma; assembly: GCA_037367295.1. Taxonomy (NCBI): domain Eukaryota; kingdom Metazoa; phylum Chordata; class Actinopteri; order Kurtiformes; family Apogonidae; genus Apogon; species Apogon hyalosoma. The sequence goes on along the minus strand of JAPQRP010000019.1, from coordinate 14,444,914 downwards.
TGGTCCCTAGAGTCTGAACTTTGAGTTGGGTAAGAAGCTTTTAGATACACTGCCCATTCATCCTGGAATAATTTACAGAAGGACCCAAAACTGTCAGAAATTATTACTTGAGGGCAGGGGTTCCCAAAGTGGGGTATGTCTACCCCCAGGGGTACTTGGAAGAAGTGCAGGGGATATTTGAAATTTTTTGGGAAAAATACGTTAAATAAGTCAGCATGTATCGAATACAAAATAAATAAAGAGAATTAATGCTGAAATATAAAACAAAATAAATACATTCATTTAATAGTTTTTATTTGACTCATCTTGTTTTTGCTTTGGTAACATTTTAAGGACATTTCTATATTATATTCAGAATTAGTTTGAGTAGCTAAGTAGTTATTTTTTGTTGATGAAAGGTTCATTTATTAATTTATGACCAATTTATTGATTTTTCTTATCAATGAAAGAGGGCACTTTTCAGTTCATACTTTGCACACAAAATTTGCTTAAAAATGCTTTTTTATTTTGTCTATATTACAGGTAAATGTATTGTTTGTTTACAAAGTTTTGAAAATATAAACTGACACCTTTGGCACAGGAACAAATTTTGCCTCATTTTATTCAATTAAAAATGCTGAAGCAAGAGTTGGGGGTGCTTGGCTAAAAAAGTATAATTCAGGGGGTACTTTAAAATTTTGAGAACCACTGGATTAGTGGATCAACGGGTACTAAACATTTTCCATCAGCAGATGGATGTTTGGGTCTTAAAGTGTTGGATTTGAATGAGAACTACCCTGTACAATTTTAAATATGCACAAGTCATGGCTTAAATAATGAAACAACAACCTCAGACAAATTATTTCATATGAATGATATTTCTGTTGTATGTCGCTGGGTTAAAACTCTGTCCCAGAATCCAGATGAAGTATTGAGTTTTCATTAGGTTACTATGTTTAAATCTTTGACTCCAGGAAACATAATAAGACTTGTATTTGGCAAAAACACGTATGGATCTTTCATGTCATGTTTCTCTTTCTGGCAGGTTTAGCATGATTTACAGAAACAATCCTATCATCTACAGATGCACACTGACTGCAGCCAGAAAACACCACTGCTCGCTGCCAAGAGAAAACAGACAATTTATCTCACATGTTGCTGGGAAAATCCAGTCATATCACCAAACATGTCTGTCTTTCCATCTAGGTTCACACCAACACACCTGTTTGGAGAAAAGTGCCACTTAACATTAGGAATTCTGGTATTTTAAATTTAGCACACATGCAGGTTTGCAATACACCATAATATTTGATAAATTCTGAGCCACTATTTGTGTTCCAAAAGGCTGGTAAAGTGGAGATTTTCAGCATGATTCATTTCAGATTCAGCTATATTGTCATTACACATACTGTAAGTATTCATTCATTCATTTTGTGAGCCCACTTTATCCTCACTAGGGTCACTGGAGCCTATCCCAGCTACATATGGGCGAAGGCGGGGTACACCCTGGATGAGTCATCAGTTCATCACAGAGCAATGTATATAAACAATCACTCTCACATTCATACCTGTGGGCAATTTAGATTAACCAATTAACCTATCAGTGCATGTCTTTGGATGGTGGGAGGAAGCCGGAGTACCTG
>JAPQRP010000019.1:14401228-14429625 GCA_037367295.1 Apogon hyalosoma | reverse complement strand
CCCCAGCTCACATACCTGGATGGCTATGACAAAGACGACAAAGAGGCGCCAGATTCTGATGCTGAGGTCTACGCAGAAGGTCTGGATGATGATGAGGAAGATGAAGACGGTACGTTGTAGGTGGCTGCACCTAAAAAAATTTAGCTTTAAACACGTTTTTTTGCATGGTTTTCGTGGTAATGAACTTTTGGCCATCAGATGTAGATGAGGAGGAGTACGATGAAGATACAGCACCAGGAGATGAAGAGGAGGAGGAGGGAGAGGAAGATGAAGAGGAGAATGAAGACGAGGAAGAGGAGGATCTCAGTGGAGAGGTGAGATGTGAATGAAGGAAAGATTGCTTGACTGAAAACCATTACCAGGTCACGTAATCTATTGACTATCTCTTTAGCTGCGTTTCCACTACGTGGTACCAGCTCAGCTCTACTCAACTCAGCCTTTTGGTGTTTCCATTACATTAAAGTACCTGGAATCTGGTACCCAGTACTATTTTTTTTTTTTTTTTTTAGTATCAGCTCTGTAGCGGTTCCAAAACGGGTGAAGAGAAACTAAAATGTGACGTGTAAACACTGCAGACCACTGATTGGTCAGAGAGTTGTCATTGCGTAACTGTTAAGTTGACATTTGATATACCGGTAGGCTAAATACATCCATGAGGACAGCCCGTGAAACGACACTATGATTGGTCAAGGAGGTTCAGACATTTCTGTCCTTGGTGGCCAATGAAAAGATTCAGTGTGAGCTTGACGTGGCAACATGCAACGAGCAGGTTTATCAGCAACTTTCAGAGCAGATGACAACACACGGTTACCAAAGGACCTTCATCAATGCAGGGAGAAGCTTAAGAAATTAAAAAGTGGTTATCGTTCCAGCATCGCTATCACGACCAGGCACTCTAACGTCGGTACTATCCTGTAAAGGCAACGGCTTCGAGAAATAGTACCTGGTAGTCGAGCCGAGCCAGTACCACGTAATGGAAATGCAGCTTTTAACACTTACAATTTTTATTTAAAATATTTCAGACAAATGAAAAATATGTTTGTCAAAAGTTCTCGGATAATTTTTTTTAAGGAATGCAAACACCTCCCTTATGGCAAAATCTGCCATTTTAATATGAAAACACATCAGGTTTTTCTTGACCCGATGCAGATCCACATTTTGAAGCTGACATTACATTTTTTTTCTCCTTTAGCAGAACAGGTCTGTCAGATTTAGAGGAGGAAATTATAGAAAAATTAAAAATGATTAAGGTTGAAGTGCTGTGGTAGCTTTTTGTTGAAGTTATTTGACTAAAATCAAGGTGTTGTTGCATAGTTGAGGATGCACATTACTATAATCCCAATCAAGGAGCTTATTAGCTTTGTAGTTTTTCTGAGTATTTGAAGTACATGTCCAGTCAGACTTCATTATTCTGTTGTTTCTGTGTTGCTTAACAAAGGAGGAAGAGGAGGAAGATCTGAATGACAGAGAGGTTGATGATGAGGATGATGAAGGTGAGTATAGCTGTGGCCACAAAGAGCTGGATGATTTTTCAAATTAATTTGAGTAATCGTGTTTGTTGACTGAAAATCAGGAAAAAAAGGCCCAAATGAGGATGAGCATTTCTTCTGGAGACTTTTTTTTGCTCAACAAAAATTGAAAATACAAATATATCCTTTGAACAGTTGTCTCCAGTCACTGCTCATCAGCAGAGCTGTATCTTACCCCTTTTCCATCAAAAAGAACCTGGTGCTAGTTCGGTGCTGATGCTAGAGCCAGTGCTTAACTGGTTCCAACCTGGTGCCTCCAAAGAACCAGTTTGCTTTTCCATAGACCAAGAGCCAAGCGGAGTCAAGTCAGAGCCACATCATTCCATCGTCGTAAAACATGATCACATGACTGGATCTGGTGCGGGAGACGCTTGCACAGAAGCAAGTGCTGCTCTTGTGTTTACAAGCTTATATTGGAATCCACAGGTGAAAAACACAAATATTCACTGTGGCATGTGTCATAAACATAAATATGTGGGCTTTTGTATTCCATACGTAGAAACATAATGCAAGGATAGTCTGTAACAGGTGCATAAGTACTGAGGTCAGCAGAGCAGTATTATTACCCAAATATGTGAGGCACAGGAAAACACAGAAAAAATGAACTTTATGAATTTCAAATGGGTTTATTCACACTGAAGTTAAAAAAAAAAGGCTCAAAAAAATTAAAAACTTTACAAAAGGGAAGAAAAATCAAGGTACTGTTGCTGTGAATCTTCCTCCTTGTCCATGGGCAACAACTGTAAAGAACAAAACAAATGAACCATGCTTTAATTTGATATGTTCTCCCCAGTGTGGACAATAACCCTGTCTACTCCAACACAGTTAACTACTCAGTTCAGTTCTGCCTTTTAGCATCCCACTGAGGAAACAGCGTTTCGGAGACAACATGGAAATGTTATCGTTAACTTGTTGTTAGCATACCAGTAGCTAGGGTTTTAACATCCTTAATGTTTGTAGCTCGCTTTAATCTCTAAAGTTGCCTTTTTGTGAACCATTAATCATTCGTTTGAGAAACAAAACATACCAGTATCATTTGCAACCGTTTGAACAACAGACTCGTCGGTAATTGAAAACCACCAGTCCATGTCTGCTGTGTCCGAGTTCAGTGCACAGTAGTCAGATTCACCGGTCGGTCCCTTAAAACCAAGTGCAGCAGGTCCAAGTGTGGGATTCTTTTTGGCCATCCACTGTGTCCAAGCTGTCTTTTCTGGTCCCTGTAGTCCTTCTTTAGTTTGTTTAAAAGCTGGTCCAGGGTACGGTTGGGGCCATCTCTCTTTATATTTTTTCGAACACCAGCTTTTTGTGAGAGGCTCCTTCCAACTTGTCTTGGACTTCAGATGAACCCCACAGTGCCAGAAAGCACTGGGTCTCGTTCTCAGTCCACTGCTGCTTGTTTTTGGTGTCTATAACTCTTTCTCTAAAAACTAAACTAAACTAAAAACCTGCTGGTTGTAGTTTTAAACATGCTTTTTAAACATGCTTTTGGTGTTCCTGTTTGGGTCTGTAACCCCCGCCCACGAATGACACAGGGGGACACGCCATCAGTTTTTAGTCTAACCCCTGTTTAGCCCAGCTCAATGTTGATGCTTGCCTGGAACCTGTTTGGAACCACTTTGGAACCGGTTTGGCCCGGTGCTTGGGTGGTGGAAACACAGAGAACTGGTGCTAAGTCAGGCACCGGCTCCAAAGCAGCCCTGGAACCAGTTTGGTGGAAAAGGGGTATATGAGTATTATAAGTCATCCAGATGGGTGCACTTTAGTTGAAAATCTGTTTTTTTTTTACATAAATCAAGCAATAATTGGCCAATTGAGATAAAATTTGGCTCATATTAATCATCTTACAAATATCCATTTTCTCACTACCATCCAGAGTTCATATGGTGTCATTTTAATTCACTAGGTGGAGTTTTGTGGTGAAAAATTGGTTCTCCAACCATTATTCTGTCACTATCAGTTTGATGTAGCTCAAATTGAGTTCATCTCAATTGTCTAACAATAATCATTCTTCATGTCACTACCTTTAGTTTACATGATGTCATATTTTGACACCAGGTGGTGTGTTTTTTCCAAATGGTTGGAGGAGCTTCTGTTGAAAAATCCATTTTGTTTTTGGACATTAAGGAAATCCAATCAAGCTCAGACTTGGTTCATATTAATCATCCACCAAATATCTAGTATCTTTTCTGAGATTATTCAGGCTGGATACCCTTCGTGTGAACGTAATAACTATCCCCCTTTAGCTCCAACATAGGTGACCCCTAGAGGAAGAACCCTATTGATTTTGGGTGTTCCATGAATATTATCACTTGTCCAAATGTTTCCGTTGAAAAATCAGGTTTTTTTGGACATTATTAGTAGATATAGTAAGTCAATCAAGCTCCAATTTGGTTCAAATCGATCATCCAAAATTAAGTTGGTATCTTTTGTACATTGTGTCATTTATTTGCTTTATTATATAGCAGAGGATTTGGGGGATTTTGGGGCTATACCTCCCGGCAGCATCGGCCCCTGGCAGCATAAGCCTCATTTAAAGGAGCTGTATGTAGGATTGTGGCCAAAATTTGTACTGCAATCACACTGAAAATACTATAGAGCGTGGTATCCCCTCCCCCCAGACTAGGGGTTGCCAGATCCAGCATGAGTGTCTACTACAAGGAGCTACCATGGCAAGCAACAAGTCCTACACTGGTACTTATACCAGTACTTATACTTATATCTCTTCACCCGGGCCACGGTCTCTTCTTCTGGGACCAGCCCAGGGTGCCCAGGGAGAAATCACTGTGGCCCGGGCCTGCAGTCTCATCACCCAGTAAGAGCCACTGAGAGCTGGGGGAAAACCACGGGAGAGCCAGAGTCGGTCTTCAAATGCTTCTTCACTTTCAGCCATCTCCATGTTTCAAAAGTGTCTCCTATATATATTCTTGTTTTGTTTCTCACTTTGTCATGACATATTTGGGAAAAACAAGAGGCCTTTTAGGTTTAGTAACTTCAGACATTTGTGATCAGAAATGTTCCCAACTGCAGCTCAGTGGGAACTGGCAACCTGGATGCCCAAATGTTACTGATCTGGTGATTGGGAGATAGGTGATGGGCAGTGCATCAGACCAAAACACAAAATGACAACATAAACATTATTTAGGGGCTGACACTTTGCTTTTCAAATGCAAATATTCTAGCTGGACTACTACTGTCAGTCAAATCCCTATTTGAAATGAACATGATTCCTTAATGTCTGGTGGCATTCAGGGCCGTTTTATGATTACTTGGATTCTCACATACAGCTCCTTTAATAATTGAAGGAATAGTTGCACGTTTGATTGTGGTTTGATTAATTGAGCTGCTCCACTTTATTAAACTCTACTTTTTCTTCCTCTTTAGAAGAAGAACGGGGTCAGAAGAGAAAACGGGAACTGGACGAAGAAGGCGAGGAGGATGATGACGATTGAGACTCCGTACCATGTTAAGTTGTGAACTGTTTTGAACTTGTATTCCCCAGTCACTTCCCAGCAGCCCCAGTGTATCCCCCAGTTTTCATATTACAGTAGGAGTGGTTTTTGTTATTGGCCAGTCAGGTAGACGGGGTTGTCTGGAGAAAATAAGTTAAACTTCCGTATCTTTGATGCTCCCATGTTCCAGTCTTTACGGTCCACTTTTAAACACTATGTGGACACTGATTTTTGTAATCTGAAGTAATAACAAAGATGAACCTTTTTAAGAAACATTTTTGTTTTCTCACTGAGACCAGTTTCTGATGATTATGTATTTTAAGGCTCCCCTTGAAAAGAAAAAAAACAAGAAAACCTAAAAACAAACAAAAAAAAGAGTGCATGTCTAATACATTTTAAAGTCAACTACTGGATTTCATGTATGGCTGTCCTCTCCTTGTCTTAAACTTATTTTTGCATTGTACTTTTTTAATGTAAGTTATGTGTGTAGTGTCACCAGTATGCCAATACTCTCTGCTGACCTGGTGTGAAACTTCTGTCTGAACCCTCACAGGGCATATTTTTAAATCATAGCTAAATAATGTCTGCCCTTATCAAAGCTTCTCCTCCTCCTTAAACCCTCAGCTTTGATAGTTCGGAAATTACGTGTTCTTGTAAATAATGACCAAATCTATTTTTTTGTATTCTCTTTGATGATGGCAGACATTAAACAAGACAACTGAGGTGAAACTATGAATTGTAATATGATATTAAATATGTATGCTGCTTTATCTACAATACGCAGTGTGAAATTTCTTGAATTTGAGCATAACTTTGTATGCATCATCTTTCCATGATGAGAAATGTTCAACATCAGAATCCATTATTGCTTTTTCCATGTTGCTTTTTTTTTTCTTCTGCTGCAACACACAAGGTGGAAACATCTGAATTTGTGCTGGTAGTGTAGAGAAATATGTGATAAAAATGGAGGTTACAACCACAACTATGTGCATTGAAAATTTATTGTTTCAAAGTGTAAAACTCTGGAAACCGGTCAGTTATTTTCTGGACTTTGTTTTCACCATTAAACGTGATGGTCAAATTGGCCTACCTCAGTCACTTTTCACTGTCATCAGCCAAATTCTGTTTTCTTTTCCCTCCCAGTCACTTCAATAAATCCCTTTTATATATGTTTTGAGGTGTGTCATTCTTGTGCAACAGCAGTGGAAACCTGGCATGTATACTGCGGACTTGAAGAACCTGGAATGGTTATGAATTCAAGAAAATAAAATTCATCAGTTCTGTAGGGCGTTCCCTAGCATCTTAGGGTATATACTGGGGTATGAGCTGAGCCAAATTAATGTGAAATCATGATGGAAGAGCATCAAGACTCATCTCCAAGATAAAGTTGATGTAATTTGACCACAGTGATTTATTTAGCAATTTTATTTTTTATGTTTTTTTAAGCATTTTTTGTGCACTCTAACTTTTCTGAACTATTTTATTAAGATATTGTAAGATAAAATGATGTAATATTGCATTTCTTTTAAATGAAAAATGTCCAGTTTTCTTGCCCTTGTGCCTAGAAACACAAAATGAAAAATCCTCAGGTAGAATTAGATTTTTAGGCATATGAACTCCTCTCCTTTTGCTGAAATTAGTCATTTTGAAATCAAAATAGGTGGCCAATGAAGAGAAACTGTCTTCAACAAAAGTAAAATGTCAACAGTATAAGTGCAAGTAGAACTTAAGAAGAGCTAGAAATAATTTCCAAATTTTAAAATTAAGACTGAGGCTAAAATATGGACAAGATGAATTTACTAAGATTGGTTTTAACAGCAAACATTTAAGTGAAATAACACATTTCTTTTGTAGCAGTGATCTTGGGGGAGAATCTGTGACATTTGTCTTTCAGTTAATTATCTTCTATTCTTTTAGATACACATCTATACACACACACATTCACACACATAGCATTGTCAGACATAGGTGATAAGTAAACTCATTGTTGGCGTGAGTTTATTTAGAGTTGAGACCCCACATCTGTTTGATCTAGATAGATAAAGCTAAGACCAACCCATTTGTAAGGGTGAGCCCACCCATAGGGAAATGTGGAATTCATGTGATGTTTGGGACTCATTGTGTTGAGTCCTCTGCCCATCTTATTTGTGATCAGAATAAACTTTGTCAACTTTGAGAACGAGCTGAATCCAGACTCATCCCTGGAGCTGCCGACAAAAGAACACGCTTACACACTCCTGATCCGTTCACTTCCTTGAATTTTGTAATGTATAAAGCAGAGAAAAGCTGTAAGATTTAGACGCTGAAGAGAGATGTTAAAAATGGGTTTGGAGATTACTTTTTACTGTTATTATTTGACTAAAAATTTATTTAGAATCAATATTACAATTATAAAAGGAAAAAGCTTATTTGCTGAATATCTTTAATCTTTCTTTAACCACACCTCTGTACATGTACTTAACAGTTGTGAAACATCACCTCATGTTGCAGCAGTCTAACAGGCAATAAAGAGGTAACAACACTAAACCAAAGATGAAACCAGTTTAAGCTCAGGTTCTCTTGTTTTTCACTTAATCACAAGTTTAGTCCTAAATAAATCCAGAGGAACCAACACTGTAACAGTAGCTTGTTCAGTTAGTATGATAAAAGGCTGTTCATCAAGTGTACAGAGACAATCCCAGTCATTTCACAAGCATAAAAATGCTTCTGCCTTGTAATCCTGCCCTCACAAAAATGAACAGTGAAGTGGCTGATGTTGACACTCCTGCCACAACCTAAACTTCCACTAGTTGATCCTTATCCTTTTCCCCAAATGAGAAACAGATTGAGAACAATGGAAAATGCAAATTAATAAACACAGCAGCGATATTAAATGTATTTTGACTTGTGTTTCTTTGTAGACAGGATGAATATAACATATTTCAATTAATTTCATTTGTAAATACAGTATCTAACAAAAGTGAGTACACCCCTCACATTTCTGCAAATACCATCTGAACCAAAGATGATGCACAAGAAAGCCAAACAGTTTGCTAAAGACAAGCAGACTAAGGACATGGATTACTGGAACCATGTCCTGTGGTCTGATGAGACCAAAATAAACTTATTTGGTTCAGATGGTGTCAAGTGTGTGTGGCAGCAACCAGGTAGGAGTAGAAAGACAAGTGTGTCTGTCCTACAGTCAAGGATGGTGGTGGTGTGTCATGGTCTGGGGCTGTATGAGTGCTGCCAGCTCTGGGGAGCTACAGTTCATTGAGGGAACCATGAATGTCAATATGTACTGTGACAGACTGAAGCAGAACACGATCCCCTGCCTTTGGAAACTGAGCCACAGAGCAGTGTTCCAACATAACAACCCCAAACACACCTCCAAGACAACCACTGCCCTGGTAAAGAAGCTGAGGGTAAAGGTGATGGAGTGGTCAAGCATGTCTCCAGACCTGAACCCTACTCAGCATCTGTGGGGCCTCCTCAAACAGAAGGTGGAGGTGTGCAAGGTCTCCAACATCCACCAGCTCTATGGTGTTGTCATGAAGGAGGATTCCGGTGGAACCTGTGAATCTCTGGTGAACTCCATGCCCAAGAGGCAGTGCTGGAAAATAATGGTAGCCATGCAAAATAGTGAGACTTTGGGCCCAATTTGGACATTTTCACTTTGGGTGTACTCACTTTTGTTGCCAGCGGTTTAGACATTAATGGCTGTGTGTTGAGTTACTTTGAGGGGACAGTAAATTTACACTGTTATACAAGCTGTATGCTGACTACTGTACATTGTGTCAAAGTGTCATTTCTTCAGTGCTGTCCCATGAAAAGATATTTGCAGAAATGTGAGGGGTGGACTCACTTTTGTGAGATACTGTATATACCTATTCCTCACATTCAGGCTGCAACACATTCAAGGAAATGTTGGGACAAGAGCCATTTAGGACTAATAATGAGTTAAAATAATGAAGTCGCATGTGATATGAACAGGTGACTAGAATCATGATTTGGTCCTAAAGCAGAATCCAGGACAGGTTTAGTCCTGTAGGAGCAAAGAGGGACCACCAGTTTCAAAACAAATGTGTGAGAAAATTATTGAAATGTTTCAAAACAATGTTCCTCAAAGAAAGAAAGGAAGGGATTTTCATATTTCAGCATCTATAGTGCAGAATAATGGGAGGAGATTCAAGAAATCTAGGTGGATTTCAGGCTTCGATTCAATCCTAAGATGAATACGGTGATCTCTGATCCGTTGGATGAAACCGAAACTAGAATCATCATTCATCTAGAACTGACAGAACCACACGGGTCAGGGTTACTGTGAAAAACCTCTGTCCAGCCCTACAATATAGAGGTAGAGAAATTAATGCCAGGTGAAACTTCACTGAGCCAAAAGGAAGTTTACATTAAAAGGAATGTTACTCATGTCCAGAGGTGCTGTGGACTTATTCAGGCTTGGAGGCATCTGGGCCCTACCACAACTGAGTGGAAATGTGGATGGTGGCTGTGACTCCCAGATGCCTCCAAACCCAGATAAGTCTACAACACTTCTGGACACAGTTCACATAAGGCGGTTCTGGTTTGGGTGTCGACTTTACACAGAAATCCATCCAGATTCCTTGAATCTCTTCACTCTGTTCTGCACCATAGAGGCGGAAATATCCAAATACCATCCTCTTTCTTTCAGGAACATCATTTTAAAACATTTAAATAATTTTCTCACATGATTGTTGTCAAGCTCTTTGCTTGTAAAGGACCAGACCTTTCCTGGATTCAGTTTTTGGACCAAATTATGATTCATATCACCTGTCCATATCACTTGTTTAATATCATATTGTCATTTCATTTATTTATCCCTCCATTAATTTTAAATTGTTTCTGTTCCAACTTTTTTTAAATTTGTTGCAGCCTGAATGTGAAGAATGGACGTATGCAAAGGAAATAAAGTGAAATATGTTGTGTTCATTCTGTAAACAATTAAACACAAGTTACATTACAATTCAAGATCCCTACATTACTTTCTCTTTTGCATTTTTCATACTGTTCTTAATATATTTTTTTATTTGGGGTTGTATCTACAATCAAAGCCTCTATTTTCAAATCCACATTTTGCAGCTCTCCACATTGTACCTGGTGTGTTTTCAGGGAAGACTTGTGACCTTTTGTCCATAACTTATTCAAACCCATTTTCCACCAAGAGCAGCATAAGTAGCAATGGTAACTAGTAAATAAATATTAATCGGACTGAATTACAGTGACACCTGCCACACTCTTGAGGTTACCTGCTTGTATTTGCAATCAGTGGAGTAATAAAACCCTTGATTCTCTGAAATTTCAGACTGAAGGAAAAAGGATAATTATAATAGTCTAACTATGGTGATATTACAAGTTGAGAAATAGAGGCAGATCATCTCACAGGATAAAGAAAAATGACATATATAAGTAAACATGGATTATTACCTGTGATATACCTAGTTCAATGTAAAAGGATAGTTATAATTACAAGTTTGGGTGCTATTAGAGTAGGCAGGAATGTATTATTATGCCTAAGGTGAATTTATGATGCTGGAAATAAATTAATAGCATTTAAGGTAAAGTTTTACACAACTCTTTGTGATTTTGAAACATTCAGCAAAATCTATAAGCATCACAATCATTACTTGCATAGCCACATTTTTACAAAAACAGTGGGATTAACAAAAATACATGTTATTGGCTAAAAAGGTGAAATGTGACAAATAAATAGAAGCATATATACACAACCCCCCCCATCCTCAAAATTAGCCCTCAATAAAAGCTTCCCTTAAGACTTAATTTGCAAGCCAAGAGACAGCTGAGAAATAAAGCAAGTCCACCACCTCTGGATCTTCTTCACTGCTTTACTACTTAAAGAATTAAAAAAGCGAGTGTACAAGCCACTGTTCATTGGGAAAAACTGCATACAGATGGCTGTGTGTCAGTGCTGTCAAAACTATTCTAACATTTCTGGGTGAAAACAGATGTTTTATGATGAGCAGTTCTGAGAGAAAGATTATCCATGTTGGCAAAATCTCTTCTGGTCTTGTCAGGACCAAACTATTTCACATCAGCCAGTTTGAGATGATGCCGCAGCTGCAGTGTCTGTAGCAGGGTCTAAGGCCTTAGGGAAGGAAAAGTAGGACCAGTCTCAGTCTTTTCATCCTCTGTTTCTGCCTCTGCTGAAGGTAGGAAGTAGGAGGAAGATGCGTGTGAGGGGTGTCTTTGCTTTGTGATCACAGTATTGCCACATGAATAAGACAAAAGGCATGGTGGCTAAGACTGAGATGAGCACAACACTGGGATGCCTTGAAAGACAAAAAAAGAATGCATCTTCAAATTTTAGAGAGCAATAGATCAGAAACAACCCTATCATTGCTTTAATAAAAAGGTGGCAATGCACAAACACTGCTTTGCCGCTTTTGAAACATCTTACTATAATATTCCTTTATTCAACTTGTATCATATTATGGTGTGCACTATGCAGGGCATCAAAGATTAAGTTATGATATTGTGTGAATTATCACAAAACATAGGAGGGAGGGGGTCTCAGAAGCTTATTGGAGGTCAGAAGTGGTAGCAAAGGAGCAGCTTTGCCAGTCCAGGAGGCTAAGAGGTCAGACGTTGTTGGGGCTAACGTTCTTCAGGTTGTTGAGCTCCAGCTCCAGTTGGCGTATACGCACATCCTTCGTGGTCAACTCCTCCTTCAGCCGCCGTAGCTCATCCTGCTGCCGAAAAAACATCCGCAAGAGCTTCGAGAAGGCAAAACAAAAAACATGGAAGAACAGGCATAAAAGAAGTTGTGATGAAGAGAATTTTCAAAATCAGAAAAGAGGCAGAACATTTTGTTCTCACTCCCAAATCCTGGCAGGTTCTGTATTAATCCTACACTATCTTACAACAGGAATGCATTTAAAAATTACACCTGTTGTTTGACCCAGTCAAGGAGTTTATCAGTCCATTAATTATTTGCACTCCCACATTCTCATAATGGGAGAATTTCATGTGTCATGTGTGAAATTCCCCTATTCCATTTGTTTATTTTATTTGTGACCTTGGTAGCATTGGCATTATCATAAAACTTACCCAGATGGACAGCACTTTGTATTGTGCAGTATATGATTACCTAATGTGCACCATTCCATTTTATACAATGAAGCAACAGGTACAAAAGTAAGTGAGCAGCAGAAAAATGAAACCAGAATCCATAGTTCCTTGAACGTCCACTTGAGTCTCACAAAGTGACTAAATCCCTGTAGATCCCTATGTTAAAATGTCAGCTTTACACAAATTAAAAAAAATAAACATGTTTGCAGTTTATGATCCATTTCCTTTCAGCTACAGCAACCAAAGCTGGGGTGAATTTTTATATTATTTATTTATGACTTAGTATTATACAGAATTATGGGGTTTACCCCTTTTCGTCACAGATGAGTTGATTTCATACAGTATATAAGGAGTGGACAGAATCACTGTTGCCCATTTGTGTCTACGCTGCTGTTTGGAAACCAGGAGTTTGTGTTCCGTTGCCATGTTACCTTTTCTGGAGGCAGAGATGACCATATATGGACAAAGGGGTGGAGTGAGGGGTTGAGCTAAGGCTAATTTGTAGCTTACTGCTTCAGTAAAATGGTAAACTTAATTAAGCATTTCAATAAAGTCCTTTTATGGTCTTCTTATAGAAACATTATAAATGAAATTACCTCACAGCATTTTGCGAACTTTTTACACACTTTTTTCTGTTGAACCCAGTACAGGGTCCGTTGGAGAAAACAGATTTAATATCCACAACTACAGTCAACGTGTCTGTATACATGTAAATAAAAGACTAGCAGCTCTGAGGGTTATAGACACCTGTCAATAAAAGCCCCATACGTATTAATGGAGCAATAATTCAAAGATTATATATTACATATTAGGGTCTAGATCAAACACATTAAACTAGAAGGACTCCTAATAACAAATATTTTTGAAGAGAAGTTAATTGTAAGTCTATGGGACCCAGGGCTCTTTAGAGCAACATCTAGTGGCTATCATAAGTATTGCACTTTAAGATACTTTCCATATTGGCTTTATGTTGCCGCAGAGGTCTTTGCCCCCTTTGAATCCAAGTTATTAGCCCTGAAGGAAAATAATGTTATTATTCCTGTAGGGATAATAACATTCATTTGACCCATTTTAGTTGAGAGGAGCAGTAACGGCCCCTGGAGGTGCATGGGGACCAAGTTCATATCTAAACCAGTCCCCTGGTCTAGGGCACTGACAGGAGAATTGAATTCAAAGAAAGCAAAGATATGTTTTCATGCCGGGGAAACTAAAGAACCCAGAGGACACCTGTGTTCACAGGGACAACATGCAAACTCCAGACAGAACGGCCATGGTCCAACCAGGAACTGAACATTGAACTGTTTTACTGTGAGGTGACAGTGCTTGTCACCATGTGTGATTGACAGCTTGCTTATGAACTTTACTAAATACAACATATTTGTTTCCTGACAGACAGCTCTGCTGAAAAAAATGTTACCAAAATGTTTCCTAACATTTATCATTTGTTGCAATCTAGCCTATTAACATAACCTAACTAGATTAGTTAATATTAGCACGAATTCAGAATTGCATTTTGTAGCCTATCAACTAGCCAGCTACCCATCCAGGGTCCATACATTTATGTATATAGAAGAAACCATTATTATGAATCAATACTTTTTATTGTCACTGTATTGGCTTTTTTCCGTTATTTACTGCATTATCGGTGCTATGGGTCTGGTACAACCCACCAAATTGTCAAAATTCAGTTTGATTCCCAGTGTTAGTTGAACATGTGGACTATCCTCTGCTACCTCATTCTCTGTCCTGGGTGGTACATTCTCCAGCAGGTCGATCCCATTCACCACTCTCTTCTTCTCCTTCACAGGGGCTTTAAACACTAACTGGTTTGGTCGGTTGAAACCGTCCTTCAGGGACATCAAAACAGGATCTGGTGGTTCAGAAGGAGTAAAAATTAACACAAGTCACAAAATACCAAACTCTAACCTTCACTGATGGAGGCTCACAAACATAAACAGATGAGAAACTGTAAAGAGGCTGTTACTTTATATATAATAGTGACTCTAGTATGTGCAAAAGCAGTGGCCAAAATAATGATATAAGTGAGACTGAAAGTATACATTACAAAGACTGAGTACTGAGTTACTTGGATGCAGTTTGTTCTTTTGAATTATCAACAAGCTTTTGTCTGAGGAAACAAGATACAAAGGAGCCATATCCATTGTTAACACTATTGCATATTTGCCGATTAATTTTGATTATTTTCATTATAATTTCATTAAAGTTCTGATATTTTTCTGAATGGCCACACCAAGTTAACTATTACTGTAAAACTATTCAATAAACACCAACTATGTGGAAAAGTTATAAAAATGTAAATGTGCAACTATACTGAAAATATGTAAATAATATGTATATGTATACAGAAGTCATTTAACAGCAGATACTCTTTTAGATTTCATGTTTCACTCATATTGTTTGCCTCATAGCATAACTGCCTCAGCTATATTTTTTCAGTTCATAGCCAGTGATGAAAAATTAATCAGCAGTGTTAGGAGAGTAAAATTCCATCAAAAATACGACCTTGGAAATTATGCTATGAGACAGTTGTTTGTATGTTGCTGCTATAGACACTGCCTTTCCCCCTGGTGGAAACAATAAAGTCATATCTTATCTTAAAGACAACACAACTGTATCAGAAAAGAAAATTGAGCAATAAAATCAAAACAAGTAAATCATGAATTATTTGCAGAACAGTCATAGTCATAACTGGAAATATACAACACATTCAAGTCACAGTAGTTCACAACACAACTCAACCACATGCATACACATCAGAGATCTACCTCATTATTCAAATAGTTCTCTTTGAAATTCCCAAACATAACATGCTGCACACTTTCAATACTCCTCGGCCAAATATAGTATAAGATTCTGTTGAAAGTTACTGCCCTATAATTTAGATGAAATTGTCTTTGTGTCATACATATTTATATTTGAAAGTACTCAGATATTATAACTGCAAAAGGCCATTTGACCTTGACAAAGTAGGTCATGGTCACCTATTTTCAATAGGCTTCTGCTCCATGCCAAGATGCATCCACAGTATAAATTTGGTGCAGATATTGCAATGCAATCTTCAGATAATGCGATTATGTCGTTGAATGGACAGGCAGACAGACGACAAAACGATTACAATACCCCTTGGCCGAGGGGTAAAAAAGCATATCATTTAAGGAATATTTCCTCTCATCTACAAATGAGATGAGCTGTTATTGCTCAGAATTTAAAAAAGTGAAAGCAAATTTACATGTTCAGTTTTTTTATGATCTTCACATTGTTCCACTTTCTAGTTTTTGTTTTTTTTTTTAAATTAATGGCTTTATGAATTTCCTGGACTGAAATGAAGGATGATGATGCTTTTTACAATGGATCTTGCCATTATTAACCCCCTGAGGTAGCGTCCAGTGGCCCAGTCCAGTGTGTGTAATGTGATGTTTACCTCTATTGATGCCACTTAGCCATTCGCTGGCAGACAGTGCAGGTTCTGTTCCTGCCGTCATGGGGTAGATGTCCTCCTGGTACGTGTCAGACTAAGAATCAGGAGACACCATGCACATTCTTCATTAGCTTTCAATCAGCTCATATATTGTAGCTGAATATCTAGTGAAAAGGTGATGTCAAGTGGTTTTGTAAAGTAAACAATAGCTAGATATTTCCTTTGGACCAATGGTTACTTACTCCTGTTTGTTTGCCAGCTTCCTAGCTTAGTTAGTCTATTAGGAAACTATTTCTGTTTTTTACATGATATAATATAGCTCTGTGTATGTATCAATCCATGTCATTAGATCTGGAGTTTGTCCCCAAGTGCCTTCAATGGCATCTCACTGCTTCTAATACACTGAGTGCTAATGCTGATGCTAATGCTAGCTGCTTTTCAAGGACCAATAATATCATTTCCTTGGCTATTCACAGAAGTGGAAATAAGACTTTTAAGACACTCACATTTCCTTGTCCTGATCAAAGCTGATCAGTTAATTCAATGCAGATTAGTTTTACTGAGTAAAAATAAAAAAAATCATTGAGATGAGAGATTTTGATTTATCATGACAAGTCATCAAAAGGCAGAGCTGCCATGTAGAGATATGTGCAAAAATTCCTACAAGGACACATGAACTATATGCATATTTCTCTAAAAAGCATTGCAGCTTCCAACAAGTGGTGCCAGGCACAACAAACCCCACCCTTTCCATGTACTGTAGCTCATTTTGACATCAATCCAGCTGATGTCATCATGTCTATGCCTGTGCTGATGTCAGCATATCAATTGCCTCTATATATGTGCCAAGTTTGAAGTAAATGGAAACAAAATTTATGTTTTTATAGACATTTGAAATTTTGCCCATCATAAGCAAATGGGAGAAGAAAAAAATTCATAAAAAAATGTGAACTTTGACTTATTTTTCCCAAAATGTAACCACATCTATTCTGGGTCACTGGCAATCTATAAACCCAATTTGGTATGAATTTAACAAATAGTTTTGTTGCTATTGACATGTGAATTTTTGCCCATTAAAAGTAAATGGGAAAAAAAAAGATAAAAAAAAAATCATAAACATTTTTTAACTTTGACCTACTGTTCCAAAAATCTAATCAGCTCTATTCTGGGTCACTTGCAATCAATTAACCAAATTTGGTATAAATTCAATCAATAGTTTTACTGCTAGAGTGTTAAACAAACAAACAAACCGAACCAACAATACCCCTTGCCTCCCCTTCAAGGGGCGGGGTAATAATAAGAGGCTAAGTCTAGCATCATTATTTTTATTAACAAAATCAGGTAGGTGCATATTATTTCTCCTGTCATTACCCCTAACCAAAATATTGATGATCTGGAGTTGGTCCCCAAGTGCCGTCAATGTCATCTCAATGTTCCTAATGTGCTAAGTGCTAATACTATGTGCTTTTCAAGGACCAATGATATAATTTCCTTGGTCATTCACAGAAGTGGCAATAAGACATTTACATTCTTTAATTATCAATTATTTTTATATTCACAGCACTCATGTTGCTGTGCCTTACATATATAATTTTAAGGGCAGAGATTCAATAGGTTTCAAGACTAATACACATCTAATACAAATTCAATTCAAGACCAATTAAATGTTTTATCATCTATTCTTCATACTAGAAGGTACAAGGGATCTGTGACCCCAAGAAATACTTATAAAATAAATAAATAAATTCCTATTGTAATTCAATAATTTAACTATTTCACATTTTTATGTTAGCAGAGCACAGTTTCTGCAAATTGGTACCTTTTTTTTTTTTTTTTTTACATTTTTCTTTACAGTATGATCACATTTTACATTTTTTCCTAAAACAACACTTAAAAAAACACAAAAATTAATGTAACTATATAAAACTTATGTTAACTTTAAGATATTTTATGGCCAAAAAAGCTGCAGAGGGGGAAAACACTGACTTGCTCTTTTACCCTTGTCCTTTTCCACATCAGGGAGACTCTCTCCCTCTCATCTTTTGATTTTCAATGCAAAAAGAAATTCCAAGACTTCACCAAAGCTTTGCACAATTTCACTTTGTTTCATGAGTTTTCCAGGCTCTTCATGACTGTGGGAACCTTGACTGAATTTCAGGGATATCAGAACAAAATCTTTGTTGTTCTTTAGCTCATTGTGTGCTGGATAAAATCCTGATAACAGGTAAATAATATGTGAACAGAGCAGATTTAGTTTGTTTCCACTGACCCTCCTTGGCACAATCATTGAAATGGGTTCAATCAGGCCCTTAAGGGTGACCAGTTTGTAGAAGCGAAACACCTCACAGGCTGCAACATCCAGCCCATGCTTTGGCATCACACCTGCAGACAGAAGCAGAGGGCACAATGACATTACTGCTATAATAACATGAAATCATTTATCAGGATGCATGAGTCATTTAAGTCAAAAAAACAAAAAAGAAACATTTCCAGATAGCAGTATGACAGCTTGGAAAAATTAGTCTAGCACATAAAAATAGACTGAGAGAATATCCAAATCCTCTTTGCATTTTTTAATAAATTTGTCCTCATATCCTTCCAGTCATGTCAGAGCAGTTTGTAACAGTACTAAGTCCATACACTGTGATTCATTCCCTCCTCCTGTCCATAAATGTTGCTAATGAAGTGGCTAGGAATCCTCACTCAGCCCTCAGCAGAGACGATTTGACTTACCAAGTCCTTTCTGTGGGGCTGGGGACCGGAACTCCATTAGGTACTGGATGTATGGCTTCTCTGTGGTGATCTCAAAATATCGGATGTTGCCATCACCCTGTTAAACCACAAACACAGTCAAAACCATCGCTTCACAATGTTGGAATTACACACATCTTTTGTGTTCAAGCAAAGAGTAGATTGATCTTGCATTGCCTTGCTGTGCCTTACATGTAGCTCCTGTTGTTTTATCCTCAACAAAAGTCCCCTAGATGTGTGAATCAAAGTGGTTCATGGTCTATGCTCTTCACCACTTCCCCAGCATTGTAACAGACATTTTCACTGCAGACATTCTGGCTTGTAAATGGAGGCAAACCACAGATGTTACTGATAACATTAACAATTGCTCTGTTCCATTTAATTTACCCAGAAGACCTTTTAAGCAGTTCCTAGATGTGAAACTGATGCTCCTAAATGAGATGCAGACATTTCAATGACACTGGTGCACACCTGTGTGTTTTCTGCCTTATCAAGTTGAAAAATCTGCAGAGAAAAATGCCTATAATACAGTATAATAATAACTACACAGCTTGAATAATGAATTACATACTGGTGTTATAGTGTCGAAGTTCCCACAGTAGAATCTTAAAGACACTTTTATTTAGCAGAAGCAATAAAATAATTTGCACATTCATCAAATCATTTTTATATCAACTTTTTTTTTTGCCATCAGTCATGTAATAACCTCATCAAGGTGAGAGTCCTGCATCATCCTGTCTGGTTTATGTCATCACAATGACTGATTCTATATTATCCCTTACTTAGTAATGACCATTAATGAAATACAACAGGCATTTTAATCTATTATAATAGTGTGTGTGGCATCCATAACTGTTCAAATGTTTAAATGTACTGATACACCAACTCAACCTACAAGTTTATGTATCCTTGGGCACAACAATACAGCTACACAACGATAGCTTACACATGTGATCCACATTTACCATTATAAAGGGTGGGTGCTGTCTCTAACAGGTTCGTATTTGGTTTTGCTGTAGGGGCATTTTTTGCTTCTCTTGACCCGATGAAAAAATAGATTATTATATATTAGCCTTTCACAGTAATCTCCCATATCATATCAGTATCAACATCAAGTTGATACTGATATGCAAATATGTAAATAACTTGTATATATCCACAGAACATGTATTATAAATAGAAGATTCTCTTCTAGATTTCCTGTTCACTCTTGAATGTTTCTGCCTATTTTTCTGCACTTTGTTCTTTTGTATTTTCTGCTGCTCAAAACACTGCAATTTCCCCACGGTGGGATCAATAAATTCTTATCTTGTCTTGTCTTGTCTTGTCTTGTCTTGTCTTGTCTTGTCTTGTCTTGTCTTAGGCTCTGTACTGAACATGGAAACACCACCATCTTCTACAATATTGATTCACCAGTAAAACCCATGGAGTTTGATCAATGACAGTGGATGGAGACACTTGTTTTCAAGTTCAGTTATTGATATCTTTGCTGAAAAAGTCTTTTTTTATTATAACCCTCAACTTTACTCTGAGCTTTAATGAACATCTAAATTATCAGTAAATAAAATATAGGAAAATACATGACTTACACTGAAAAATGCAAAATACAGAGGATAATATTATAATAAATAGTGATAAATCACTTAAGAAAGCTTAAATAGAGAGACACATTAATGTGAGGGCTTCCACAAAAGTAGCACTGGGTCTTTATGGGTTAAACACAAGAATTCTATTCCTATGTTTTGAATATATTTTTTTCATAAAACAGTGAATTCACCAGTGTGGATTTTAATCTGTTAACGTTATATCAGATAAACAGAAAAACTACACATGGACTGAAAATCAGTTTTGAGTAAATTTTAAAAATGTGAAAAGTTATTCCTGTGTTTTTGTGACACTGTAAACACTGACCTTTCCTGCCAGATACAACATATGTGTGTCAGCGTCATAAAATGGAAACAGCAACCCTGAGAGGCCATCGATGTCCTCATCAACCATCGGCATGGACAGATCCTCCTAGCAAGAGCCATGTAAACACAGGGAATTAGTCAACACTTGCACACACACTCACTCCTCATACTTTGGCATTATAGTCTGAGCCATATGGAGGTGTTTCTGACCTGATCCCACAGAGCGATCTGCCGGGTGTTCCAGCGAGAAACCCCTGTGGTGAGCAGCCGCTTCATGTTGCCCAAGAACACCACTCGGTTTACACGGTGGTTCTTACAGCTGGCTTGCTGATGGAGGCAAAGACAGAACAGTGCTATAAAAGCCAAGATCACCTGCTTGGAGAAGTGAATCTTACTTCTAATTAACAGGATTCATTTGCATGCTTGCATGTTCTTGCAACAATATGAGATGGGTGCAAGGTGAGCTTAAATAATTAATCATTTAATCAACTCAAATCAATTTAAAAAATCATTCGATTACTATTTTTCTCAATCAAAGCATTGTTTTCTTAATTTTGCCACTGCTAAACATTGGTCCAGCTGTTTTGAATCACTGAAAATTTCATCTCATGAATTTGTTTAATGAACATAAACAGCAAATGAGGCACACTGATGTCCTCTGTTGTATCATTTAAACAGAATTAGTAAGTGTGGTCCTGATCACCTCCTGATGCAGTAGGAGATCAGCTCACAGTCCAGTCAGAAACCACATCATGGTAATCAGGCAGCAACATTATCAGATCAATCATTTACAAACTGAGAAGTGGTGTGAACCAGCTGCAGCTATTTTACTTAATTTCCTAGTAGCCCAAACTTGCAGTACAAATCTGTAGGTTTGAGGAAGCCAAATTTATGTATATTTTTGTAGACATTTTTCAAGGCATCTGTGATAAAAATTTCACACCTTACATCTATAACAATGTCAGCACAATGGGCCTCATAGTTATTTCCTTGAACCAGTCTTAAACATGTTTCGATCCAGCTAATGTCATATTTCCATTTGTCCATGACTAATGTTTCTGTTGGTGACATTTAAGATGCTGAAGCTCATATATGAATCTCCTCCACCCATGAATGATTGTTTGAGGCTCCACTCACTCCCCTCTCCAGTTTACTAAAATGCTAAACACTAGTTTCACATTTGACAAATTCTTTACAAAGATTTGCAAAGCAAATATAGCAATATCATTTATTGTGTCTGGAATTTTTAAGACATTTGAGTGTCAGATTTAAGGATTAATTATCAATTTTAAGCAGAATTAAGGGTTTAATCTAAAACAATCACATTTAATACTTTTTAAGACAAAACACTGTCTTTACAAATGAAACTGGTGTAATTTTTAATACATTAAACCTATCAGTGCCAGTGGCAGCTAGTGAAATAATTTTTGGTAGGGTGTAGTATGCAAGTCAGTTTTCAAATACACTATACCCACATATCACAACTAGGACATGGCAAAGCACATGCACCACTATTATAACATATTAATTTAAATAAAAATACACAGTATGTGTTTTCAGTCATTCATTTTTTACATGTAATTCTCACCTATCTATTCTTCAAATATCAGGCATGTCCCTGACATGTGTCAAATTCCACTGATAGTATGGACAATGCATTTTGACCAGGGGCCAATGTAGTGTGTGTACAAAAAAAAAATAGAACTAAAAAACCATTAAAAAAAAAAAAAGAAAAAAAAAAAAGAAGTTAGCCTGTGGGTTAAATGACACTGTTGTAAAAGCTGATTATGAGAAATCAGATTAACACACCTGAATTTCTCCCCAATACTCCAATGTCTTTCTGCATGTACATAGGTTAATCTGATTCATTCCGTTCTTTTATGTCTGTGCATGTGTAAAGACAATTAAAATCTTGGAGAATGGAAGATACATAGACTGTTCTTCTCTGTTCTTCCGCAATTACAATCTTGTGAAACATCATCAGTTGGGGCCCAAATATAGTTCCATTTAAAAGTTCACTCGTGTGGACTCCCAAGATGCATTTTGTGCTATTCTCAAAAGCAATGGTGGTTTCTGTGACAGCTTAATTCAGATTTAGAATGTTTTATTGACAAGATGACCATCACCAGATGATGTGATACAATGTTGGAACATGCACCAGAGGCAGAATTGTGAGAAATACATCTTTATTATCATGATATCGGATTCAACAAAATTTGTTCATCCAGTTTTGAAGAATATTCAAAATGTTTAAAAATATAAATCACATGTAAATGTCAGTACAAATGTACTGAAATCAAATCAGTGACATATTGTGGTGGATTGAGGTAAATTTTGGAGCCAACAGCAGAAATACAGCAGGACCAGGGAGGAAACTTCACAAATACGCAGTTGTTCCAATTACAGATAGACAGGTGTTCTTAGAAAGTCCGTTCCTTGGAACCGTTCTTACCAAGACCGTACACAGCGAACTCGATATTGAAAAACAGTCATGGTCAAACGTAAGTTGAAGACAACAGGAAGTTAAAGTCTACCATCACTACATAGGTAACATACGTACGCTGCAAGAAATCTGATGGATGGAGCGTCTATATTAGGGATTTTTGATTGCTGCAGTTCATAAGTGCATGTAAAATCTGAATATTACAATTAACCGATTACTCCCAGTTATCTGACTTTTATGGTCATGGAAACAGGCGCTATATGGTAAAGGGAGAGTCTTGGGCTCAAACAGGATACACGTAACTTGACTGTTCAATAAATGACCGAAAACGTTTTTAAACTACACTTGAATGCAGATTATACACTATTACAGTACTAACGGGCTGTATCATGTATAACTCGTTTATTTAAATATTCATGTTTTTCAAAAATTATTTTATGTGATTCCTATTGTCTTCTTCATGTGACACAGGTGGGGCAGGCGCCCTAGCACCCTCTATTGATGAGCCGCCACTGATCATATTCAGTTCATATCTAGTTCAATATTGTCATCATTATCTGCTCATTGCCTCAGTCACTGGTATTTACAAAATCATTTACAAAGCAGTTTTGGGCAATTTTGGGAATAATGGTGTTAAAAAAACGGTGTTACTAATGCCATTTTTGTTTTTCAGTAATGGGTGATCTAATTAATTACTATTTGAAACGTTACAACGCCGTTACCATTACCGGCAGTGAAATGTGTTGCCTTACTGTGCACTGATATTTAATAGCTGTTATCCATCCTGGCTCGCTCATCATGCACTGGAGGTGTGACATTCGCGGACAAGTCGACTCTTTTGAACGGCTCTTTTAAGTGAATGATAAGAACCGATTCGTTTGCGAGCCGCTCTTATATTCAAATTGCCCACTGCCTTCATGCTTCACCTGTGTGCCCATGAGTCTGAGGTGTCCATGCTGCTTCATGTGAATGACTAATGACATCTCCAAGTTTGAGTTGTCTGCAGCACACCCTATGCACTTGAACGCAGCTTTCTGCACAGCTAACTTAGGGGAGGAGTCATCAGTGAGTCCAAGTGACTGGACTGAAGACATTTACTGCTGTATCCGTGGGGGGGGCCGACTGAAAAAAGTGGAGGTCTGGGATTAACTGGAGGAGCATCTTCATCTATAAATGCAGATCCCTTTATGTGGTTGAAAAGCCAGGCCCTGGTGGACCCCAGCGTCACCAAAGTCATGGTATAGAAGCTCCGTTTAGTGGGAACATTGGTTCCATCTGAGGGAGTATTCTCTAAGACAGAACTAATATCAGAGAGAAGTCGCCTCAAAAGTTTGATCACTTGTCTTCCTTAACACATGTCTTTGATTTTGTTCACACTCCAGTAAATATGAAGTTCAATGCAGTACCTGTCTATGCTGTTCTACTCTATGCAACTGCAACCGTCAAACACGCTCAAAAATCAGTTTTCTTTTACATATTTGAAAGTTTTTTTAAAAAAAAGTAATGCAATAATTACTTTCCTGGGTACATTCATGAAGGAGTAATTCCATTACTAATTCAATTACTTTTTTGGGGAAAGTAACTAGTAACTATAACTAATTACTTTTTAAAAGTAATTTCCCCAACACTGGTTTTAGGGAAATTTCCTTCTTATTTATGTTCACTGTTGACCTGGAATCATGGATGTTATAATCTCTGTTCAGTGGACACTTTGAAACTGTTTATTCTTAAGTCCAAAATCTCTGAAATTGAGAATGTTGGTCTGCAAATGTTTAGATTGATTGCTTTGTGTATGTGTTTGCAAATGCTTTTATATTGTAAACTGTAATGATGTGACTGTTTCACTGCCGTCTCAATCAGGTCTCCCTTGATAAAAAGATCCCCCATCTCAATGGGACCAACCTGGTTAAGTAAAGGTTAAATAAAATAAAAATACATTTTGACCACATAGAGCACCTTCTAGCCAATATGTGTGTGAATATTTATTTAAAAAAAACAACCTGAAGGACTCTGCCGGAGCGCGGCTCAATGACACGTAGCTTCTTGTCTTTGCAGCTTGTGGCCAGAAGGCTGCCGTCTGTGTTGAATGACATGCTGAGGATAACATCAGAGTGGCAGTCGATCATTTTCACCGGCTCGCCAATCTCCAGATTCCAGATCAGGATCTGACAGAAGTATTTTTTACATGAAGTTGTTAGAGAGTTCTGTTACTTAAATAACAGATATGCGAGTAGACTAGCAAGAAATAACTTTGGAAAACATCTTTTGGAAACAGTAATTCAGCCAGACACACACTGAGGAAATGTTGGTACATAGACTATTAAGGATGTGATGTAAAAATTACCATCATATTCAAACCATCACCTCGTCTGTGCTGATCAATAGCTCATAATTAACCCTTAAAGAATATTTTTTTGGTCTTTCCTAAGTGATTTATTACCATTTATTATAACATTATACACACACACACACACATGCACACACACACACACACACACACACACATTTAACATTACATATAAGATTAATAATGAAAATAATGATCCATTATGGAAATGTGTAAGGATGGGTGAATGGCCAGTGTTACTTAAATATAGCTTATTAATAGTATAATTTTAGGTTGTTTTTCCCCCACTAGACTTAGCTTTTTATTTTTAAAAGCTGCAATGCTATGATGTAAATATGATATAGTCCACATGTGCATGTAGGAGTTTTTGCACATATTTCTATATGGAAGCTCAGCCTTTTGATGAGTCAAAATCTCTCATCTCAATTGATAATGTTTTTTTTTTTTTAACTCAAAGTGAAAATAATCTACATTGAATTCATTCTGATCAGCTGTTTTGGACTGAAAAGTCACATGTCAGGAATCATCACCTTAGAGTTCAGGTTTAGAATCAGAGTTTTTTTAAACCTGCTTTCTGGAAAAGGGTCTAGAGAGTCACAGCTAATGGAGGTTCTGAACAATAATTATTACTGTGATTTCACCTTGTAGTCGTAGCCAGCACTGAAGAGGATGCCGCTGCTAGTGGGGTGCCATTCGATCAGACCCACCCGTCTGCTGTGGCCGTACAGTTCCAGCACTGCCTCTGTCATGTTGCGCCTCAGACCACCCTCTGGGATCTCCCATACTCGCACCTACCACATTCACACAAACACAGAACATATTCAACATCTACATCTCACACAGGTCAGTTTTATTCTGAAGGCCTCTGCATGTTTTTATAACTGATTAGTCTGAGCTCTAAAACAAACACAGTAAAAGATCTCTGATCAAAAATAGCTCTTGCTATCAGTGTAGCCCATGGCATTAGGATTAGATTAGATTAGATTAGATTACAGCTATGGCTACAGGCTCTGTGGTGGACCACAGGCGATAATCTGTCAACTAGTGAAAGTACTACCCAGGACACAGCATTGTGGCTCACAGCACCATGGCTTTGCACAGCACAGAAAAGCAGCAGGTGGATGTACAGAAAAGCATCATATATCATGTGAGATTAGAATAATGGTGATATGCTGTTTCATAACAGACCTCATGAGAAGATTTATGATCTCACAGTAAAACTATATTATTTCACAATTTCACTGTCATTTGTCAAAAGACGCATTTACTCTGTGACTATTCTTACAGATTTAAACATTAACAAAGGATGCAGTAACTTGCCGATGTATCTTCAGAGCAGGAAGCGATGATGTTTTCAAAGAATGGATTCCACTTAATGTCCAGGACATTTCCTTGGTGGCCACACACTTTTGGGTAATGAGAGTCTAGACGGCCAGACTGCAAAGGACAGGCAGACATTGATTTACAATTCTGTAAAGCCACATGCCAACAGTTGAAAATACATTAAAACAAAACAAACAAACAAACTACCATCAACAGAATAAATGAAGATCTGCCAGAAAAGAACACAATGGAATAAAATTATACTTGGCTTTTATTGACATTTTTACTGACAATTAAACACTTACCAAATATAAATTAAATCACAGCTTCATAAAACAGAACAGAGCAGAACACAAAACAGAACTGGTTATTGTACAGACGTGTGGTGCCAGTTTTTTATTGCAGTAACTGTCAGAGTCCACAGAGGGGCACTGGATCATAACAACACCAGAGAAGCTGTTAACGTCAGTCATGATGTCATGAATGCTTGATGCCACTTCAGTCCACTGACCTTTTTATTTCCTCTGGTATTTACTCAGGAGCGTCAGGTCATGTTTCATTGAAATCCTCTGTGTGTGTCCTTAGTGAACCCTGAACATCTACTATACATTGTTAGGTCTTAAAAAAACTTGAGTAAAGGTCTATAAATTAAAGACAAACAGTGGATTTAATAACCCATCTTATCTTTTTAGTGCAGGGTGGTGTCATTTTTCCTACAATGAAAGAACCACAAGTTAACATCTACCTATATAATTTTCTGCCAACATTATAATTGTGCATGTGTCAACTTGCCTCTAAACAGCACTAACATTGATGACTGTCATCAAGTGAAGTGATTTATCAAATAGCAAACAGTTTTCTACTTACACATACAGTTAATTGTTAAATCATTCCCATTTTTGTGATAAATTGGGTTTATTGCTATTAGATTACACATTGTCATCTAATCCATGGTTTGTACAAAAACAGTGATTTGAGGTGCTTTTAGCTTGTCAGATGTCTAATGGAGCCAAAGCTTTGATGAAACATTTTCTCTCTTTGCTGTTCAGTGACTGGGTAGTTTTGATCCTGCTCTTAAAACTAAATTAACATTGGATCTAAAGGATTTAATAGGCACTAATTAACCTGCAAAGAAATAATACCTGCTGGGAACCACAGGGTTCAATGAGGCCATGACGCATTAGAGGGGAATCAAAAGATATAATGAAACATAAAATTACTAAGAGGGGGGAAAAAAGTCTTCATTTCTCTATTACAGACAAGCGTACAAATAAAAATAAAACACAAACATTGCCTTCATCTGCCAAGATTCATCTGGAAAACTGTCAGGAAAAGGCTTAGACCTGCAACCTCAGTGTCTCTGTACAACTAATTTTCAGAGTCTGTGGGACATATAAGGACTGGCGTTCACGTACAGATGTTCTGGCCTGGTACCAACAGCTCCCAAAAAGGCTGTACAATGTATGTGCATCTGGCCCGTATTGATCTTCATTCATGAGACTTACCACTGCAGCTCAGTGGAGTGTAACCTATTATAGCAACAACAGGAGGTATGTGTTTTGAAATAATAAGCATTAGCATGTCTTTAAGTGCAACTTGCAGGTTGACAAGCACATAGTAGGGACATAGTTGAGTAATTGATTAAAACAAACCCTTGGAGGACAGCTTATTGGCGAGTGATTTCTATTAGTGTCACATGATTTCCACACTGCCCCGCCCCTTTATGACATATTTTTTACAAACCTAAAATCCTCTGAATATTGTGAAATTAAAATTCAACAAGAGGGTAAAAACAGACAGAGATAATTATGGTATGTATGGAAAGAAAATATGATAAGAAACAATTTCCTGTAAAATATTAATAAGAGTGGATTTAAAAGGTCACAGTGGTATTCAGTCTGGTTTGTTTGTAACCATAACCGGTCAGAAAGACAACTCTGGTCTGTGATGTAATTTGACAATTTAATCAGACCTAATTCTGAGATTTTTCACTTTTAATTTTAGTGCTTATGCATTACAACTTTATGCAGTACATTCATCCATGAATCTAGACACAAATTAACCTACAAGTTGTACTTAAAATTATTAAACTGGAGCAACAG
>JAPQRP010000019.1:14382578-14394860 GCA_037367295.1 Apogon hyalosoma | reverse complement strand
ATCCCAGAAGTTTGACTGATAGGTTGCTATACTCTGATTAAAAAGTGTTCCTCTAATTTTTTTGAGCAGTGTATGATACAGCCCATGATTGCCATGTATAATCTGCATTCAAGTGTAGTTTTAAAATGTTTTTGGTTGTTCAGAGTATGGTTCAGAGCAAGTCAGCAGTCACATGACGTCACATATTTCCTCTTTTGGGAGCAGAAATGTGATGCGTGCGTATGGACCCATATATGGACTGCCCAAAGGAATAAACATCACTTCCTGAAAAAAACCAAGAGGTTCCTTTGACATATAAACTCATTAATCTAACTTCCAAATTGCTGAATAGTGCAGTGGTCACCCTTGATTTGTGATCAGTAAATTGTGAGTTCCAGACTTACCAGGGCTAGTAGTTTAAATTTTATTCTTTTGAAGCCCTGATCTAAATGCATTGGCCATACTATCAATGGAAAAGACCCCTGTCATGGACATCTCTGATTGTATTAATATAGCAATAGAAAAATGTGCATTTTTGAAGGATAATTGGGTGAACTTTACATAGGAAAAATAAATGACTAAACTGTGTTTTATTTATTTATTTATTTTTAAATAAATTAATATTTTAAAACAGTTTTGCATGTGCTTTAGTGTATCCTAGTGGTGATATGTGGTTATAGTGCATCTCAAAACTGACTTAAACACTACTACATTATCCATAGTCCTTCATGCAGACCACAAAACAACAGTAAACTCATTCATTTTCTGAACCCGCTTTATCCTCACGAGGGTCACTGGAGCCTATCCCAGCTACACATGGGCGAAGGTACACCCTGGATGAGTCACCAGTTCATCGCAGGGCTGAACATATAGAGACAAACAATCACTCTCACATTTTTAGATTAATCAATTAATCTATCAGTGCATGTCTTTGGATGGGGGGAGGAAGCCGGAGTACCTGGAGAGAACCCATGCAGAAAGGTCCCACCCCCATCGACTGGTGTTGGAATTGAACCCAGGACCTTCTTGCTGTGAGGTATGAGTACTATTCACTGCACCACTGTGTCGCCCAACAGCAAACCCAAAAAATAAAACATCATTCAAAATTATCATTATTTCACCAAAATGTAATTTGGTATAAAAACAGCTCGACCAATTCCTCTTTTCATTTAAAAATTAATTCAGATATGCATGATTTGGCTCAATAACTGTTTTAATATGTGGTCCACTTGGCTAACATCCACTTTGTCTAAGTTGTGGCAGTTTGAATGTGGCCCAGATTTGGTTTAAGTTATTTGGGCTGCACCACCACTTTGGCATGTGGGCCACTTTTGGCTGACATCCGGTTTGGCTAAGTTAGGTCACTTCAAAAGTGGGCCACATTTGGTTTGAGTCATGTGGGCCACATCAGCAATATGACATATGGGCCACTTCTGGCTCACATCAGTTTGCCATTTGCCTCAAGTGAGTGAGCAATGCCTCAAGTCAGCCAGAGCTGGCCCACAGTTGCATGTTATCTGGGATGCCATAGAATGTACACACTTTGGGGTGGTGGTGGTTTGGGGGGGAAAGGAGGGGGTATTGATAGGAGGAGGGAACTTGGAGTGATTTACAGGGTTGGGGGTGAGAGCAAAAGGGCCACTGATGTAGGAAACGGGCATAAATCGCAACAACTCATTTTAATGCGTGTTTATGGTCAGAGGGATCAAACAACAAATTTATTGGGACTTTTTTTTTTTCTTTTTTTTGCCTTCTAAAATGTTCCCCTTGATCAACAGTGCCATTTTTGAGGTTATATAGAGTGAAAAAAGTATAACAGTTGGGCTTTAAAGTCAAAACTATCAGATGGATGAAACCAGAATCTCCGTCATACAATACATGGATTAAAAATTTTGGGATATTCACCAAATGGAGCACATCACATTCTTACTAAGGCTTCGGAAAGCCACCTTTACTTAAAGATGGGAACCTGTTACCTTTGTTGCTGCAATAATATTTTTTGGTGACGTAAAACCCCATGTTGTTTATCAAGGTGTTGTCATCCTGCTTCTGATGAGGATTTATACCTATAGCCTTATTTTTGTAAGTAGACATTATTTGTTTGCTGTGATTGTTATTGTTTTCTTTAATTTCCATCCTATGTTGCCTATGGGGGTTTGTAGGAATACAATTACAGCTGAAAAATAGGAAAATAAACTAACTGAACTGTATTTAAATGTATACATTGTATTGTACTCATAAAAAAAGAAAATCTAATAAATACTAAATTAAAAAAAAATACTGCATCTTATTGGTGTTAGAGAGAATTCGGCTAAAACCAGTTTTTCTATATGGTGTGTTCTGTGAAAACTCACAGGGGAAAACCATTCCTATTTAGCGATTATTGCAATTATAACAGTGGCCTTTTGTGTTGTTTATGGGCTGTGTTGTTCTGTGTTTATGTGCTTCTGTTGGTAATTTGGCTGTTTTACAACCAAGTTATGCTGGCATGTTTTTCAGTTGAAGGGAGGGTCCGTGTGGTATGGGTGAGAAAACAGTTCTCCAAATTTAAGATCTCATTTTGCTGTAAAGTAGATGAAAGGATCATAATTTAAAAAAATCTGCAACAATAAATAAAAGATCTAATTCCTAAAACCCTGTCTCATATAATACCTTGAAACTATAACTCTGTGTTTTTTCAAGTTTTTTCATTCAGTTGCGTTGATCTGAACACTTGATAAATTGTATCTGTGTGCACGTTTAAAATTTTATGTAGATGTTTATGCTTATTTTAAGCTTTTTAGTTCAGTTATTTTATAAATTAGTTAGATTAGTATTAGTATTTTATTATAGGCAAAAAATCTAAGATCTTTTGTTCTTTTTGCTCCTTTTCATTCATATTGTTTTCAATTCTCTGACATGTAAAAGCAGATTTCCTTTCATCTCATGAATGAAATAAATAAATGAACTAAACTAACTAAAGTGCACCAGTGCTCTGCATCTCTAATGAAAATTCTAATCATCTTGGCATGTATTAATGTCTGAGTGATACTGTCAAGAATGTTCTTCAGTTTTCATATCACACCATATTAATATCTATCTCAACAAATGCCAAAAATGGAAATGATTAAAAAAAAAAAGTAGTTTAAAGGCAACACGAAGAAGCGTGTCATTTACCTGAGGTACAGGTATGATGATGAACGAACCCCCTCCAGCGCTCTCGGTGACAACTGCCAGGAACTTGGAGTTAACGGCACAGAAGTGGTTGTCATGGACATTTTTGGTGATGGGGATGCCGTCAAAGCAGTTCTCCCGGTTGGCTACTTTTCCATAGACATTTCGAAACTTGGAGCTTCGGTAGGTTGGACGCCATGACATCTGAGGAAAAAGATTAAGAATAGGCATTTTCTTCATATCAGTCTTTAGCTCTCAGTATTAACAACCCCATCAAACCCCAGGGTAATAGTGCAACCATTCTATTCCCATGTGCAATAGCTTTCTTTTTATTGTTTACAATTTTCCACTTTTAAACTGTACTGAATAATTTGCATACCTTCTATTTATACCAAGGATGTCAAACATACAGCCCGCTGGCAAAAACCGGCCCGCCAAAGCGTCCAATCCAGCCCATGGAATGCATTTGTGAAATGCATAAATTATAACTGATGATATTAACAATTAAAAAATTAAAGATGTCAAACCCATTTTAGTCCACAGCTGGCTCATGGGAACAAACATGCCAGTGACACGGTCACCTTTCACCAATGTCGCCACTCACACACACTTTCACATTCACGGCAGTGAAACCTTTCCGAGCATGTGCATGTCATGTACACAAACCGCATACTTACTCCTGCTTAGAATGAATAGGAGTCAATTGGCCATGCCCCTTCGGGGTCGGTCACGTGAGTGTAAGTGCACGGCATGTGACATTGGACCCCACAGTGACGTGGGGGAGCTCAAGACCTTTAAAATAAGGCCAAATACATGGTTGTCATGGAAATGGATATATTGTTCCTACTTAGATTATTATTTTTAGGCCCGAGCCGAGTAATGCTGGCGCAGGGCCTATTTAGTCTGCAGTTGGCGTATGGGGACAAACATGCCAGTGACGTGGTCGCCTTTCGCCAGTGTCGCCACTCACAAACGCATTCACATCCATGGCAGTGAGACCTTTCCGAACATGTGCATATCATGTACAGAAACCGCATACTTACTCCTGCTTAGAATGAATGGGAGTCAATGGGCCATGTCCTGTGGGGGTCGGTCATATGAGTCTAAATGCATGACATGTGACTTTAGACCCCACAGTGATGTGGGGGAACTCGAGACCTTTCAAATGAGGCCAAATATGTGGTTGTCATGGAAACGGATATATTGTTTCTGCTCAGATTATTATTATTTTTCTTTTTTTTTTCATGTTTATTAGGCCCGAGCTGAGAAATGCGGCGCAGGGCCTATTAAGTCTGCAGTGAGGTGCATGGGGATGAACATGCCAGTGACGTGGTAGCTTTTTGCCAGTGTCGCCACTCACACCCACGTTCACATTCACGACAGTCATACCTTTCCGAGCTTGTGCATGTCATGTACATGCACTGCATACTTACTCCTGCTTAGAATGAATGGGAGTCAATGGGCCATGCCCCGTGGGGGTCGGCTACGTGATTGTGAGTGTAAATGTACCATTGCAAAATTTGCTTCAGTTCGGACATACGATCACCGATTTGGCTCAAATTTCACTCAGACGTCTGCCTCCCAGGTCTAGACCGATATATCAGACGAAATTTAAATTTCGCACTATAGCGCCCCCTACAAATACAAATTTACTCGAATTGCTTCAGTTTGAACATACGAACACCGATTTTGCTCAAATATGAATATGTTGTCAATCTCCCGGGCCTACACCTATTTATCAAAACAAATTTACATTTTGCACAATAGTGCCCCCTACAAAAGTACCTATACAAAAATGGTATCAGTTCAAACATACCAACACCAATTTGGCTCAAATTTGAATCACCTGTCAATCTCAAAGGTCTACACCCATTCATCAGACAAAATTCAAAAAATTTCACACTATAGCACCCCCTACAAATTTACCATTACAAAAATTGCTGCAGTTCGGACATACGAACACCGATTTGGCAAAAATTTGAATCAGTTGTCCATCTCCCACACCTACACTCATTCATCTGATAAAATAAAAACAAATTCGCACTATAGTGCCCCCTCCATATTTATGTAAAAGTGTATGTATCTTGCAGAATGTTGGATCCAGCCCACAAAATGGAGTCTTCTCACTGTCAGGTGGTGTTGGCGGCTGAGGGGGAGGCGGTAGCGTGGGAGGGCGAAGGCCTTAACACCTCTTGTGGTTTTAATTTTTTTTTCTTTCTGTTCATGTTATTCATATTTTTCTAATGGACAGTTTATAGATGTAAACATTTTCATTATGTAATTATACATTTTTCACTCTAAAACATGAGAAAAGTTTGGAGTTGACATTATTTATAGGTCATTGTGTTATTATTTTAATGAGATCAAATTGGGCTCAATGTGGAACCTGAACTAAAATGAGTTGACACCTGTAATAATGCTCAATATGTGTAAGGTTTGTTCTTTATTATGTGCCTACTATGTACAGGTATAACCAAACACATGTTAATATTCAAAACATTTTTCATTATTATAAATTATTTATTTTCACAAGAAAATTCAGGACTTTTTCTAAAAATATGAAAAACTATGAGGACATTTCTTCTTTGGAGAGATATGCCTCCGTCATACATGATTCAAACCATTATTTTTGTATCTGCGGTAACTGAGACTTTTTGCAAGCAAAATATATATAATGTGTTTTACTTGTCTGTTGAATGAATACACTGGATTGTACTGTTTTACATTAGCTATTCTGTTTTATTTAGGGACTAAAGATAGAAATTAGCCTTGGCTATAATTTTGCATATTGACACATTGTTTTTATTAACATGCACTGTCTCTTTGACAAAAATAAACTTCAAGTGCTTCTTAAATAAAATGAAACTATGAGCTATGAAAGTGATGCTATGGTTATAGAGACAACTCTTTAGCTACAAGCAGGTGCATTTCTTATCTTAACTAAGTGTAAATATAAAAATTCATACCATATTTTTATCATATTTTTCACCCTGAGAGGTGGCTTCAAACAACAGTG
Organism: Apogon hyalosoma; assembly: GCA_037367295.1. Lineage (NCBI taxonomy): Eukaryota > Metazoa > Chordata > Actinopteri > Kurtiformes > Apogonidae > Apogon > Apogon hyalosoma. The sequence goes on along the minus strand of JAPQRP010000019.1, from coordinate 14,388,712 downwards.
GATGGTTCCTTAAATTATTATTTAGGTTTTTAAAATGAATGAATAAGTTATCGATCAACAAAAAAGGGAATATGATTTCCAATATCCAAGGTTCCCTCAATGAATGCATGGTTTTTGTTTTGATTTTGCTTTGATTTTTCACTTTTGTAGAAATAGAAAAGTAGCTATTGTTTGCAGACACTAACACACAACAAAAGACAAGAGGATATTTTTGAGTCAAGATGCTTCTTTTGTTGTTATTTCACCACAAGGTTTCCTGGAGTGATTCTTGGAGGGAGTTGCTTCTGCTTAAGGACTCCATAAGGACTGTGGCTGAAGATGATGTCAGGCACTTTTTGTCCTGTGGGGAAGTTACTGGAATTCCTTGATAAATAATACAATACTGAAACCAGATCTATTTATGTGTGGAATTTCCGTGGCACGACTGATGGACTATATCAGTTCACAGGAACTGGAGAAGGGGATAAATGGCCAAACAGTGGCAGCAGTGTTGGATGACATTAGGCAGCTGTCGATTCAGTATTGTTTCTACAGACATGGTGGTGGGTGAGAGTGGAGTATACATGCAAACAGACACGTCCCTAGACCATGCTGCTGCCATTGTCTTCCCATTTCAAACCAGACTCAAAAAATGACATCCAGAGCACTATACACAACACTGGGTGGGCACTTCACATTCACTTCAGGACTAGATATGATAGTTGGAGCAACAGTTATACTGATATGTCACAACCCAGCGAAGCTGAAAAATTCAACCAATCCTAACAGAGCTGCATCTGTTGATTAGATTTTGATCAATTGATTAATCTATCAATTGTTTTATTCTATTCCATTTGATTAAGATTATTTGAATAGGCAAAAAAAGAGTAAAAATATAAGACATGTCTGAAAATGACATAATTTGTCCTTTATTTCACAACTGCTGAAAAAACAACCACAAAAAGTATAAAAATAAAAGGATACACAAACATATCTATATAGAAATAATGAAAACAGTATAAAAGCATGTACAAAATATATGTTGTTTATATTTTTAGATATAAACAACAACAAACAAGGCCAATAACATCTATAAACAATTTGTGCACTACAGTCTTCAACAAATTTGGATCCTGTCATGGTGGCAGCACATGCCCTGTGAGTGGTTTGAACCTGTATTCTTTGTTCTCAGGCTCTGGGCCTGGTGCTGAGTTGGAGTGACATGGTGAAGCATAGGCTTTGGCCTGCTAGCCTAGTTGGTCTAGTTATTTTGTTCCTGGTAATCATATTGTCATAATTTTTGCATCCTTGGAAATATTTACATATCAGGGCCACAGATTAGAATACATTTTGGGTATCCTAGTCTTTTTCTTTTGTTCATGGTCATTCTTGTTACTCAAATGGTTGTTGCTCCACTCCATGTTCACTCCATCTCATCACCAGGTTCCAGGCCTTTAAGTCAAACAGGAAGAAGGAGGATCCCAAACCTTTTATAGTAGAAGGCATGAGAGCATACCAAGTGTAGCAGCAATCAGAGGGGAGTTTTGTGAGTTTGATAGATATTAACCATTAAATACCCTAAACTGTTTCTGAGCTGTTTTGAAACATTTTGGGGGAGTAGTAAAAAATAAGGTTTAAGTAGGGATTCTAGTATATTTCCGGTAAATGGTAACTGTAAGGGAAAAGTAACATTCATGGATGGTTTGATTGTGTGGGAGGGGCATATAAGGCCTGATGTAGATGCTCCTTCAGAGGGAAGTGTGGCTCTGCTTGTGTGGAGCAGGCCAATGAAGCTAACTGCCCACAGCCATGGGCTGAGCTTTAGTTTCTCTTGCTGATATCTGAGTTTCCTTCTGCTTCTGTTTCAAGCTGTTTTTTATCAGTTAGTTTTTGGTTCTTTTGTTTTTTTTTTGGTTTTTTTTTGCACCAACACAGCTCTAACAGCTATGTTCCTTGAATGATCACTGTAAATAAGTTATACCATGGTGAAGATCCTTCCAGCCCCCGTGTTTCCTCCTCCACTCGGCCAATCGTCACAGATCCAATTTACTATCAACTTAACATGGAACTAACATACAACTTAAGAAAATAAAGACAAACATTTGTATTGTTTGTGTGAAAGCTTGAAAGTTGAAAGGAGTAAGTGACGGTTCCAATGTAGAAAAGTCAGCATATAGACATTTTCAGCCTTTTTGTCCTCGTCTCTTCTGAACTATGCTCCATGTTTGTGTTTATGCTGGCATCATGTGAAACACAGTAAGTGTCCATGTGAAACACAACAGTGGAACCAATGTTTAGTAGCAGTGAAATTAAGGAAACGAAGCTTCTATTCAGGAAAATTTCAGCTCTACTTACAAGCCAGCAGGGGCTGAGAAATGAAATCAGTGCTGTGTCAAAAATCTGCAGTAACTTCAATGTCCACAAGGGGCTGGTGTCAAAGGTGAGTCAGTTAACTAGTCCAACTTTACAGCAAATATAAACATGTCTGCAGCCTAGTTTTGGTCTCTATTATTCATAACCTTCTGACAACTGCAGGGGGATGCAGTTTTGTATAACTCACAAGTTTACATTTTAATAAGACCAAAAATTCTGCATGGTTCAGGCTGTGGCCACTGTGATTGACAGGTGACTCTGCCTGAGCCTGTGTGGGCTTTGATTGACAGCTAGCGTTAACTCAGGAGTTTCCAAACTACCTCAGAGTGGGTGATGGTGGAGTCCACAGACTACACTTCTGGAAGGTGTGAAGACAGAGTTGAGGAGATACTTACAAAGGTAATAGTAATTTGTTTATTGGTGTTTTGTTTTTTGTAGCGTTATTTTGTTTTGGTTTTTGAGAATTTATGTGATACTACCATTAAAATCTTTCATCTTTTACCAATCTATCCATTCTGATATAAGCTCCCTCTTCTATTACTATTCCAGAGGCTTTTTTTCCCCATTTATTCTTCTGTTCAAAGCATTTCAGTTTTGTTTTCTTTCACATGGCAAAAGCAGGGTTATTAGACTAAGAATAAAAGTAAAAGTAAAAAACTAATTCTATCAAATAAAATCCCAAATTAAATTTTTCTGAAACATTAAAATTACACCTACAATGAATAATGCAACACAAACCAAAGCCCTTGATTTGTATTGTGGTGTCACAATAACAAAAAGGTAAATAAGTTAAAGGTACAGTGTGTAACTCCCCTACCTTAGGTGGCAGCAAATAGACTGCTACTACGTTATGTCAAGGGTCATGTGGTTTATGTTTATGCTGCCATATTGGAAGACAAACCACGAATGAGAAAGAGGAGTGCCAGGCATGTTAGAGAGGGAATTTTAATCATATATTGTAGTTATAGTTAAGTTTTGTGCAGTCATAGGCTGCTCAAATAGAGCAGGGCATGGTGAAAAGAAATCTTTCTGCAGGATCCCTTCTGTTTTAACCAACCAGGGAGAATGTAAGGATCTCAGTGCCCAGAGACAGAGGAAATGAATTGCAGCCCTGAGAATAGCTTAACTGAATGCCAAGAACCTAGGCCAGTACCAAGTATGGTAGTAGACCTATGGTCACCTGTATATTACGCATAACCATTAAAAGTGGTGAACAATAGGGATGCAATGGTACGGGTTGTCCAGTTCGGTACATATTGCAGTTCTTGAGTCATGGTTCATGGTATGGAGCCCCGGGGCCCTGGTGCAGTGTCTCTGCAGCCCAACCGTACCATGAACCATGACTCAAGAACTACAATTCATACCGAACCGTAGATAACCTGTACCGTTGCATCCCTATTGTTCACCACTTTTAATGGTTTGGCGTAATATACAGCCAACAGGTGACCATAGGTTTATTTTGTGTAGTTGTAGTGATATGAGGAAAGGCCAAAAAAAAACATGTAAGATGAGTGATCCAGATGCAGTTACATTTGAATCAGGGGATCAGTGCATGGACCACAGCTGATGCCTGTCACTAACTTACATTGGTATCACTTCTATGGGCCCATCACAGAATTTTCAGCGATTAAGATATGGAGAAGCCTGCCCTGTTCTGCAGGCAGCTACTTCGATTTTTGTCCTCTGTAGGCTCATGTAGGGAAAACAAATGGCATTAATACTGGCGTTGATAATGGCGGCACCCAGCAAGCAGTATCCACACTATGTATATTTAAACGGGTTATTCTAGATTAAATGTAATCAAACAATTTTACTGATTGAGCATTATTTTTCAATTATAATCAATAATTAAACTGATTATTGGAAAGAACACTATAAAAATTCTGAAAACAGCACTTGTGACAACCAAGCACATACAAGCTGTTGTAAAATTTCATGAAAACGGCTGAAGAAAGTGGCATCGACAAAGATCCCACAGAATATTTTTCTGTGGTATGTGGATTTACTGAATCTGCTGATGCTGAAAACAATTAGGTGGTTTAACTCTGGGTTCTAGTTCTCTGAGCCCTGCTATGGGTTTAACAGGCTTATTTTCACAGTGTAATAGAATAAAACCTGTATAAGAGGCAATATTACATTTGATTGTTCTGTACTCAACCTCTTCAGCTTCTGTAAATCAAGGCTTTATTCATAAAGCCTGAAAATCTAATACTAAACAAAGTAATAATCACTTTGGTTCCTCAAAATTAGTGGTTGACCAGTTTTTAAAGATACAACATCTTATTTTTTTTTTTAAGTTTCACATATTTGACATATATTTCTAAATATATGTGAATCACTGAATACCAAAATGGTTTTGATTAATTAATACATGTTTAACTGAACATTAAACTAAATGTAAGTAATCAAGGTTCTGCTGATACTCATAAGTTGAACAGTGTTCGTTTGATTAACTCCTTACTGCATAAATTTATTTACAATTATATATTAAAAAAAAGTGTTTGTGTTGTTGCTGTGAAGCAGATGCTTAATTAAGTGGAGTTACGTCAGTATGGCACATACAATAACTATGATGCAAATAAGTGACATACTACTATGCCAGTGCATAATTGGCATTGTAGTAACTGAACATATTTTCCATTCTCAGCTATGTAGATTATTTTATTGATACTACTATCAGTGTTATCCCAGTCAACAATCCAAACAAAACAACAATGATCCAAAATCAGTCAAATGTCATGAAATTAATAACAACCGTTACTGAAACAGGGCTTTGACACTGATCCAAGAACATCAGGGCTCATAGATAACCAGGAAACATATGCACATTCAGAAAGAGCAATGAACAGCACCTTTTAGTAAGCTATAGAATACTGAGAAGAATTCACAACAACAGTGTACAAGGAGTTAGGGTCTGGGCGATAAAACGCTAACGATATATACCGTGATTTAACTTTCCTCGATAGAAATATGAGACATGCTTGATATAATTTCGATAAAATTCATCGTCTGTTTTGACAGACATAAGAACAGCCAATCATAATTAAGTAGCGCTGCAATGAACCAATCAGGCTAGAGCCACGGCAAGTTAGGTTGACGCCCACAGCACAGGAAGAAGAGCAGCTGTAGCACACACACTAATGTTAAGGCTATAGACGGAGTTTATGACTTCCCTCAGGAGAAAAGGAGACCGAGAACTGGATCGACTGGGTTACTGAAAAGTAGGGTACGAACAGTTTCGGTTTGGGCCTTTCAGTACAATACGAAGATACGTAGATACATGTGGACTATGTGAAGAACGCAAATGCTCACCGCAGTAGAATTGGCAAGAGATTCACAGATTCGCACTTCGCGGCTCAATAGATCATCATTTAGTAATCATTGAGACACAAATGATGGCTCTAAGCAGCTTTGGTAACACAGAGAGGAAAGTGCAACCTCGTTTTCATCCAAACTGGTCCTTAAGGGTCAGTAGACTGCATTACATTGAATGTGGAGCCAGTTAGTGAGCGCGAGTTTAGGGACCGTCTGAAAAGTGCTAACCGGAAAATTTATACATACTTAAAATTAAATAACTTTGCTTCTACTCAATGAAATGGCACCAGATTTATCTCACACACAGATGAACCCCTTCTGCACACACTACACCACTAAGATTGGACAAATATCTGACACAGATTAGTGAAATCATAATATGAGGTACATCTGTATTTAAATGGACCTATATAGTCTGTCACCAAATAATGCATTGTTTGCTTAAGGGTTTGTTTACATGTTTACAG
>JAPQRP010000019.1:14357737-14368313 GCA_037367295.1 Apogon hyalosoma | reverse complement strand
TGCCCCTTTGGTTTGCCTGGTTTCCCTGGTCTCGGACTCTTCGCCTGCCCCTCGACTCTGCGTCTGCCTGCTCCTCGTCGGTTGTTCGTCTGCTAAAGACATTAAGGACTTAGGTGCCTTTTACCCTCTGCCTTGTGGAAAATAAAGAACCTATCAACTGAGAACTTGGTCTGTGTCTGCATTTGGGTCCTCTGTTATCTCGGTTACATCACCTCTCTGCAGGTTCGTGAATCAGTGAGTGATTCACAGGACTAACGCGAGTCAGTACTCTGCAGGTTGAATGAATGAATTAATAGTTTATTTTTGGTTTTTACAGTTATCACCCCACACAGTACAACCACAACAATAAAAAAAAGGAATAGGCCAGAAGCAGAAATTTATTCTTTGCCTATCCTTCTCACCTGACTTACATTAAATTAAATTTGTACATCATCGAACATTCTCATAACAAAAGCATCAATAACAAGAAAAACACAACTAACATCTCCACTTAATATTCCTGAATGATCTTATACTTGACGTTTTTTAAACTTTGTCAGAGAAGTGAACAACTTAAATTCATCATCAAGTCTATTCCATAACTTCACACCCACAACCAAAATACATCTGGATTTCACATTTGTCCTCACTTTCATACATTCAAAAATATAACCTCTTAAATTATAATTACTCTCTCTTAATTTAAAAAACTCTCAAATGGTTTTTGGAGCAATATTATTTTTTACTTTATAAATTAACTCCAATATTTTGATATATATATAATATCCGGCAATTTTAAAGTATTAAGTTGAATAAATAAATTATTAGTTGCTTCAGTATATCCTACTTTGTTAATTATTCTAATAGCTCTTTTCTGTAATGTTACTAATGTATCTATACTAATTTTTCTTGAATTTCCCTATATTTCTGCACAATATGTTAGGTTCGTGAATGAGTGAGTGATTCACAGCACTAACGCGAGTCAGTACTCTGCAGTTCATGACTCAGTGAGTGATTCACAGCACTAACATGAGTTGCAAGTCAGTACTCTGCAGGTTTGTGAATCAGGGAGTGATTCACAGGACTAATGCGAGTCAGTTTGCTAACCGGTAGTTCGTTCATTCAATGTGTTGTGAATCACTCCCCTGCCCTGACAGACTTACTCAGTTCTCCGTGTAGCCTACGTTAGCGAGTAACGTAACACTACAGCAGCAGTACACATTCACGGACACACATACACAGAAGGCATCGCATCATGGCAGTTCCAATTCCGGCTGGCACACTCTTGCTCACTCAACTAACTGAACTGAGAAAGGAACGAATCAGTTCATGAGGTGATTTGATTCACTTCGTTCACTCAAAAGATTTGTTCATTTTGAACGAATCGTTCGCAAACTACACATCACTACCACAGGAATAAGGATCAGGGTGGTGAATGTGTGTGTCGGGCAGTTAATGTTTTCAACGTTCACTTCCCTTTATTATTCTTGTGTATCTGTTTTATTCTTATACTTTCTACTTCAAATGTCTCCCTCTGATGTCTTATTATGACTCCTAATTTCTAACAGTACAGGTCAGTTTTCCTGCATATTTTACAGTAAATGTGTATTTCAGCACCACAGACAGTGCATGATCCCAAACATATCAAACGCGCATCATTCTAAAGCACTTAATGGAAAAAAGCTTAATGTAGTTTAATGTCTGAAAAGAACATTAATCATCACCAAATTATGCACGGACATCTCTGATGCTGCTCCAGTACCTCCGTGACCGGACTGAGTGGTTCAGAAAGTGAATGAATGAATGAATTGAGTGAACAGAACTCTAAGATTAAAGATCTTGATTGATCACTGTTCTGGGCATTAAACTACATTAAGCTTTTTTTTTTTTTTTTTTAATAAGCACTTTACAAGGTCCCTCTTCTTCTGCTGCTGTTGGACAAAAACAGCCAAAACAACCACTGAATCTTCCTCTTCTTCATCTTGCAGCTGTAGAAGTTTCAGTCTTGTGAGCATTATCACCATCTTGAATGTGGTGATCACGACATGGGACTTTTAGTATATGGCCGCTGGTTATATACTGATCGAAATATTCTGAAACAGCCTAAGATTTTCCTACCATTGACTTGAGAGCACCATGAGTTTCACGTAGGGCTGACGTACATTCACCTTACGACAAAATAATTCATAAAGTGGCTGTAGGTCTGATGTAGGAAGACCCCAAGGCACCCTTACGAAGACCATGACAAGTGTACGGTGTTGGTACAACAAAAGATCATATAATTTTCTCATGGCGGCCTCAAGGTGCTCTTGCATTTTGAATGGCAGCCGTAGTGACTTCATAAAATGGCCGTAAGAAACTACTGCTCCCTCTACGAATGTCTACGAATATCTACGAACTCCAGAACTCATACAAACCGGGAGATTCATACAAACCCATTGTTTGTAAGAAGCTTTGTGACTGAGGATTAACCAAGAAAAAACCTAATGCTCAATGAAGGCTGCGTCTTTAAAACCCTTTATGACCCACAATTATTTTTGTTACAACTTCCAAATTATTTTTTTGTCTTTCCCAAGGGATTTTTTTTTTTTTTTTGCTATTTACTATCATCTGCATTTAGCAATTTTCAGTGAAAATCAAGTGTTATTCTATATTTGATTTACTGATCATGTAGATGTTCATGAAGCTCATCTTCAAGCTCAGAGTAAATCCAAAGGTAATTAGGTCAAATCAGGAAAAAAAAAGAGGAAAATAACTTTTTCAAACCAAAACACTCCTGATCAAAATTTAAGACCAGTTGAAAAATTGCATGAATATACATTTTGCATTGTTGGATTTTAAAAAGGTTCTAATTAGAGTTTCAAAATGCAAAAAGAAGAAATGGGAGTGAGACCAAAAAAAAAACAAATTGAGTAAGCAATTTATTAAAAACAATTAAACTGAAATAGGCTGTTCATCAGCCGATCAAAAGTTTAAGACCACAGCCTTTCAAAGCCAAAATCTTTTAAAAATGTGGATTCATTGTCATTTTCTGTCAGGTGGTCACACTGTCATGACCTCCCGATGGTAAAGGCAAAAAAGCTTTCTCTCTTTGAACATGGCTGGATTGCTGAGCTGCATAAGCAAGGCCTCTGGCAACGTGCCATCACTGCTGAGGTTGGACACAGTAAGACAGTCATTTTGAATTTCTTAAAAGATCCTGAGGGTTATGGAACAAAAAGTCAAGTGGTAGACCCAAAAATATTTCAGTGGCGCTGAGCCAGAGGATTCAATTGGCTGTCCGTCAAGACTTGGGATGATCATCAACCCAAATTAAGGCTGCTACTGGTGCCAATTTCTGCCCAATAACCATCAAATGGCATGTGCCTGAGAAGGGCTTTAAGAACAAAAAACGTCTTCAAAGGCCTTGTCTCCTTCAACACCACACAATTTTCAGTTTGGACTTTGCAAGAGCATCAAACATGGGACATTGAAAGGTGGAAGAAAGTTTTATTTTCTGATGAGAAAAAAAATTTACCTTGACAGTCCTGATGGCTTCCAACATTACTAGCATGACATGAAGATCCCACTGGCAATGTTTTCTATACAGCACAGTGGAGGGGGCACCAACATGATCTGGGGTGCTTTTTCCTTCAGGGGAACAATGGAGCTTTAGGTTGTGCAGGGGCGTCAAACAACAGCTGGCTATGTGGAGATGTTGCAGGGGGCATCCCTCATGACTGAGGGCCTTGGTCTGTGTGGTAACGACTGGGTTTAAAAACAGGATAACACTGCTGTTCACGATGACAAAGGACTTCTTCCAGAGGAATAACGTCATTCTTTTGGAGCATCCTGCATGTTCCTCTGATCTAAATCCAATTGGGAACATTTGGAGATGGATGGCAGGGGAAGTCAACAAAAATGTACATCAGTTCATGACAGTACATTCAAAATGACTTACTTTAATGTCTTACTGAGTCCAACCTCAGCAGCGAGGGCACATTGCAAGAGGCCTTGCTTATGCAGCTTAACAATCCAGCCACATTCAAAAAGAGAAAGCTTTTTTGCCTTTGCCATCAGGAGGTCATGACAGTGTGAATACCTGACAGAAAATGACATTGAATCCACATTTTTAAAAGATTTTGGCTTTGAAAGGCTGTGGTCTTAAACTTTTGATCGGCTGATGAACAGCCTATTTCAGTTTAATTGTTTTTAATAAATTGCTTACTCAATTTTTTTTTTTTTTGGTCTCACTCCCATTTCTTCTTTTTGCATTTTGAAACTCTACTTAGAACCTTTTTAAGATCCAACAGTGCAAAATGTAAATTCATGCAATTTTTCAACTGGTCTTAAAATTTTGATCAGGTGTGTACATCCTTCCATGCACATAAAAAACAAGCATCTCCATCCACTGCCACTGATCAAACTCCATGGGTTTTAGTGATGAATCAATGGTGTTGAAGATGACAGTGTTTCCATGTTCACTACGGAGCCTCTGAATGTCCAAATGGGACTTATCTGATGACCATGAAAAGATGACAAACTGTATTTTAAACCAATTAGTTACATGTATTGATAGGATTGGTGGATCAACAGGTATTAAACACTTTGAATCAGTAGATGGTTTTGGTCGGTGATGGATGTTTGAGTCTTTCTTTATGGGTTAAAGAAAGACTAAAAATTCTGTTCAATTTGTAGTTTCTTTTCCCCATTAATATCATCACCCTAAACCTTAAATTCTACAGTCTATTAATTGCACATTTTTTTCACAAGTCTAGGAAACACTGCTGGTGTATGCAAATTGGAAAATAGACAAAACTTTGAAGTCCAGAGCTGACTCAGTGTCAAATGATGCTGCTTGACTGTGTCAGCAGACAGACAGACTGATCACCACCCTGATATCTTTACCTCCTCCTCCTGTCTTGGTTCTCTCCTTCTCTTGTCCTCTCACTGTCTCTTCCTCTCACTTTGTCTCAGATCTAGACATAGAATGTCATGGAGCCAAGTGCCACACCATCTGCCTGGCCAAGGACTTCTCCATTCCAGACAGTGACCGTCTGAACCTTGGCAACACAAATGCATGCTGCAATACCAATTTCCTACCATTTATTATAGCACTGTGGAAGAAACATTAATTACAGAATTTATATTATTTCTTTATTATCATTAGGCAATGACACCATAAAAAAGAACAACTGGCAAAAATCTCAAGAACATAATTGAAAAAAGGTTATAAAATCTGAATATTTACATTCAGAAATAACACAGAAAATGTGTAAGGCCTTAAAAAGAAATAAATGCACATCAAAAAGTCTCCATGCAAGGTTTTTGTACATCACATCAGTATCTCCATCTCAGAGGAAAATACTCTACATTTTACTTGACTATATTTGTCAGAAAGCTCTACTTTTCAGATTGTAGTTTTTCATACTTTAACTGGAGACCAGATTTCTCCAGATGTATTGATGTGAAATGTTCCTTAAAGGCAGTGTATAACCCTCCTTCTTAAACTAAATAATGTTCCTCTTGGATTTCCTGGAAAATGCATTGTCACAAAGCTTTCTCTCATGAAAATTTGACCTCTATGATATGTGGTACTTGCATGAAATACATAATAGTCAGAAACAGCAGTGACACCACCATGTATGAAGAGCTGTAGAAATAAATATTTGACAAAGACTGATGAATCAGGCAAAGTGGTTGAAACAACATTAATTGGTTCAGATTAGAGGTTCAGTTTGGAGATTACCAGTATTGGGTATCGGTCTGATACTGAGTGCATGTACTTCTACTCGTACTCATAAAAGTGATCTGATACAACCAAACCAATACCACTTGTGCACATGCTCATTAGCACTAGGTAGCTCAACTCGAAAGGTAGGAAGGTTCGACAGGACACCGGCATGACTCTCATCTCATAGTGCAGCAAGTATGTGGCGGAGGAGTTAAGTCAGCAGTATGGGGATTTTTCAAAACAAACGACGGTGACAAAAGTAACACTGACAGCAAGTTATGTTAAAGACACAAACAGATGGAGAGTATTGTCCATCTTCTGTCTACATTTCATAAATAATTTTGTCCATTTTCTGGGAGCCTGCGCATGCGTACCCAGACGGAGAATACAGAGCAGTACCACTGGGAACCGTGGAGGTAGCACAACTTTTCAAAGAGCGACTGCATGAGTTAGTGAAAAACTACTGACATATTTATGACAACTACCCTCATCAATATCAACATTAACATCCGCATTAATATTACCTCCTCTGTCATCGCCATGTGTGGTATTACTGACTTTCTTCTTTTTCTTCTTAAAAACTAAACTCTTCTTTATGGTATTTGGCGAGTATGGTTAATTAAGAGTGGCGCCCTCTGGTGGATTGATTGAGAAATGCTCATTCCAAACACATAAAATGTCATTAGCAGCACTCTGTTACAGTCAGACTAATGAATGACAGTAAACCACATTTTCAAAAGTAACTAAGCACTGTAATGATATCATTAAGTACTCATATCGGGACTCAGTATCGGCAAGTACTCAAATGTAAGTACTTGTACTTGGTCTGAAAAAAAGTGATATTGGTGCATCCCTATTAATAACTAAAACCAAGTTCAGGTTTTTGTCATTATATTTCTTACTGTGAGCTTGTTTATCAATAATGTATCGAATACTATAGACAAATATTTTAAAAAATTACTTCAAGATGATGAATAAGCTCGTAGTATTCACTTAACAGTAGTGGCCAAAAAAATACATACATTTGCATTTGCTTTTGCGGATTTTCTGACAATATGGTTCAAATTTGAGATGTACTTGGATGGAAACCCACCTAATGTGTATTCTAATTGTTTTGCAGGGCAATGAGACAACTATTATTCTGATGAACAAAGCACATACAGATAATACACACTCATGATATAACGGCAGAGTGGACTTACTAACACCAAAGGCTGGATATTGGAGGAAATAATACGATTTTTAGATTATCTATATATTTTAGATTATTATTCAGATTTTTTATATATATATATATATATATATATACATATAGATAGATAGAGTTTTTTTTTTAGATTATTTTTAAATTCTTATACTACTGTCAGGTTTTATTTTGTTTTGGTTTTTTTTTAGTTCTTTTTAAAACCCACTGAAGCAGTATTATAGAAGGAATACAGAAATGTCAAATCTGTAAGACTGCACACAGATTGCAATAATTAGCATGTTTGTCAGCTATAAAGTGGGGGCAGGGAAACTCCAGATGTTCCTGTTTATTTGGGGGTCATCAGAAAAGAGTCCTAATAGGTTTTCTACTGAAGTAAGCAGGTTGAACCATAACAACAGTTATAGCCTAGAGCTGTTTTCTCAGCAGAAACTACCTGATAGGAGTGAAGTGAAAGGATTATGGAGATGGTGAGAGTGTATTATTAATAACCTGACAGGTAAAGTGAAGGATAGTGCTCTTTATTGCTCTGACCAAGACTTTCTATCTGCTGTACACACGTACAATAGTTTCAGATTTCCTTTGTGTAATGTTACACATCTGAGATCATTTCTGCATGGCAATTTCAATATTGTCATTCTCTACTTTCTGGTTTAATAAAGAAAGAATGAAAAGCCAATTTCTTCTTGAAAAAAAAAAATTCTAACTCCAAACATACATACACAAACAGGCAGCTGTAATCACCTTTCCGTCCATGTGTGAGCTTGTTAAGCCACATCTGAAATGACAGTATTCCCATATGTGGATGAAGGTTAATGTGTTGTTAGTTTGACCTATTTTAGTAGAGCTGCTCTTTAGATTTAGATCTCCCAGGGAAAAGTAACCACAGGACAAAAATGCTGCCTGGTATGTCTGCATATGTTTTTAAAATGGGTTTCCATTGTTATAGAGGTTAACTGTAAAATATGCTGTACATCAGCAGAGTGAAAATGACAGGATGATATACTGGGTATCTATTATATGTTCACTCATGCACATCTTTCCGGTTTGTTGCAATTGATCTGTTTATTGGAATTGTACAACACAACAGGCCTATGTGTCCCAGTTTAAATGCCAAGTATAAAACACAGACCTCATTTCACGATCCTCCATGGAGAGAATTATTTAATTTGGGCTGTTATTCCATAAGGGATCCTCTCATTGCACATTTTTTTCCCTGAATCTGTTCACTTCTGAGTCATACTTCAGCTTACTGTGCTGTCTGCATAGTCCTCATTTCTATGTAACCCAGTTTTTCTCTAATAGACTAGATTTTGGGTTAATTAGTCAGTAATCTTGTCAAAACATGGATCGATGAAGTCATCAGTTATTTTGCATGTGTTGGATTGGACCTTGAGCTGCAAATTTCCCGCATCTTCTCAGAATCTTTTACAAATGTATTTAAGAATATTAGTATGCAATTTCTGTTTCCTTATGTCTAATTTCCAACTTGGAAATCCAGACTAACTTCGCAAAAGTAAAGATGGCGTTGGCTAACCTAGAGAGAACTACAATGGATGTTGGTTATTAGAATAGGACAGAATAGAACAGAATATGATAGCATTAATAGTAACACATGGCACATACATTAGGACATCACTGATTGCTATTGAGGGCATTCAGGGACCAACTCCAGATCTTCATCAGCGTGGTGGTTAAGGACTGACAGAAGAATAAACTCATATGTACCAGGTTTTAATGGCTGGGGAAATCGGATGACCAGGAGGAAACCAACGTGGCATGAGGAAAACAGGAACTCAACACAGAAAGCCTCCAGTAAAAGTAAGAATCAAACCCAGAACCAGCATCAAACTGCTAACCTGCACCCCTGCACAGTGGCTTCCCCCTCTCAAATGTTCAAGTTTTCACCATATACACCTCTTTAGTAGGATGAATTTACTCTCACCTTTCCTGAAAATGTAGAGCATTAGGGTCATAGAGAAGAGGTGAGAAAAATTTGTGGATATAAAATAAAGCTTTAATGCTAAACCTTTCACTGACATGTGGACCTGCTTTTGCATGGCTTCCTCTGCAGCTATCCTCTGCACCCTTCCTCTCCAAACCAAAAATGCTTTTCCTCTGATTTTGAGCTGTGATGTCTTTTAGCCTTTACTACCTTAAGCTCATGAGTTCACAGCTCCCATTCTTCATTGCCGAGAAAGAGGGTCTAAGGACGGGGGATGCCCGGGACATTAATCCATTTCCCTCATCTCCTGTTTATTTGACTGCTGTTTGTTCATATTTAACTAACTCTGTAAAGCCCTGTGAGACAATCTTGTTGTGATATAGGGCTCTATAAATAAAACTGAACTGAATTGAACTGAATTCATTGTCAGGATCACTGCTGAGCCACAGTATTTAGGTTGTATGACAATAATACAGAGTTTAGCAGTACATTACCTCCACTAAATGGACTAGAATCACTACATACTCATTTTAGGGTTCTGACAGTCTCATTATGTTCCACTGTCTGATGAGTCCAGTACCAGACCACAGACCTTTGTTGAAATTCAGTCAAATTGTCCAGGATGGTTTGACATATTTTAAATCTGCCAAACCCTTCTCAACATGTACCTATGATTACAGAGCTTTTGTCCAAATTATTAATATGAAGCATAAGACAATCTAGAGGTTTATGAAAGTCTCAGCTAAGGTTTTCCTCATTTAAACCATCATTACAATATCTGTTATGTATTATCTCTTTTGCAAAATCCTAAAAATCTGTAATGAATACATGACCTGGCACATCAGTGGAGACTCAGCAAACTATCTCAGCTGCAGTCAGCACCAATAGTGCACAGGGAACAGGTCGGAATGCAGACACAGCTGCCTTTCAGCTGGTGCACCCCTCTGCTCTGCAATAACACACTAAATGCATACAGTATGTCCACATGCAGTATTTCCTTGAACGATGGGCTTTGTTGTCCTGCAATCCAAAGTGTTTGGACCAGGGGCATAGAATTGGGTAGGGACGCTGGGGACACATCCCTACCAATATCCAGCCACTACTGTGTACTCACTACCGCTGTCTGTAGTGTTTAGTCAGTGATTATGGTACACAAAGGGTTAACAGTTGGTCTCGGCTACAAGTCCCGCCTCTAACATAAATATCGCTCTCTGATTGGCTTTGCGGTTTTGCTAACGTACATGTGATTGGCTATCAATGCTGTCACTCTAACCTGCCAGTTGGACTGCTAGCGTAAGTTGTCAACACATTTGGCATATTTTGTTCTGCCTGTGTCACGTCAGCTAGATGGATTTGAATATCAGTGGTGTCATTACCCTTGGTCACAATGGCCGCAGGGTATTGTCATTTGTTGGTCGTCCACCTGTCCGTCCGTCCAAAAACTTTGCCATGCAGTGATAAGTCAGACCATTAGATGCAAACCCTCACAGAGTTGGCCAGAGTCGGCCTTACACACTCTGGATATCTGCACGTACTTGCGTATTCAGAATGGACTCAATGCAGACCCAAATCGGACGTGACAGTGACAGCATGGTTAAGACAAAAAGAGGGATGAATGAAAATGCCTGTAAACCATTATTTGGAATCATTTGGAAAAATGAACACTGGAGTCTCCACTTCCTGTCCAGCTTCACTGACAGTGGAGATGATAGAGTGGAGGAATGGGTGAGAAATG
>JAPQRP010000019.1:14347128-14357712 GCA_037367295.1 Apogon hyalosoma | reverse complement strand
GTCCATTCCACCTGTTTGTCAAGATCTCATCAAGGAAGGATCTAACATGGCGATGGTTGTGTGGGGGTACCCCATCTTGCTGAAAACAAAATTCCTCATCTTCAAAGTCTTCTCTAATACTTGGCATGACAGACTGTTGCAGCAAGTTCAAATAAATGGGACCAGTCACAGTAGTGTCAAAAAAGAATGGTCTAATTAATCCTCTTGATGATAAGCTGCACCACACTGTAATTCCTGGTGAATTAACATGGTGGTCAACCATAGCATGTGGATTCTCAGGTCCCCAATAGGTGCAATTGTGGTGGTTAATTGAACCATTTAATTGAGTTATCAGCTGATAAAGTGTCTATACATTTTTTTGGGACACCCTGTATTTGAAGCATTATTAAGCTGAACTTTTTTTTAATCAATGAACCTTAAACCAGCTTCATTAATAAGAAGATCTGACAAATTAATCTGACAAATTGCTGACACACCATCTGCGTCATGGCCCTGAAAGACTGAAGGATTATATTAAACACAGTTTGTAAAGTTAAATGTTAAACTGTTTTATGGGCAATGTACAGTATTTTTTACATATCTTACAAAAGTAAACATTTTTTGTACTTTCTAGTAAAAAATGCAATTTGCTTGGTGCCTGATGTGTAGTCAAGATATGAAAGAAAGAATAAATATGCAAAATGCCATATATCACACATCTACTTTTTCTAAACTTGTATCTAATATGTCAAAACATGAAATATAAAAGATGCTCAGACTGTGGGAAAAGATCCAATCCAAAATCTTTAGTCAAACAGGTTGCAGGATATGACTTCACAAACAACATATAGATTTGCTGTTTTTCTTGATCATTTAGAAGGTATAAATAGATCCAAAGATCTGATTGGTAAGCTTCAGGATATTGTCCGATTTTTTTTTTTTTTTTTAATAAACACAAACATATGAACACCTTGGAATGCCCCATACTTTAGATCTATTCCAGTTCCATGTTTTGTGAAGTGTGTGTATGGTTATTAAAGATATAATAAATAATGGTAATATGAGAACTAACATACAAAATCTGGGGTAAGAAAGAAGGCATGTGTGTAAAGGAAATGAGAGAGTAAAAGATGAAGTATTTTGTACTGCAGAGACTAATATCAATATATATTCTGGTATCAGTGCCCATAGGCAAAACACAGAGCTCAATTTGACCCTAATGAACTCTGATGTGGATGTGAGTGTGATTGTGTGTGATTGAGAGTGTGTGGGTGGTAGTTTCATCCTCCCTGGATGTGGTCTAACCTGTTGCCCCACTCCCCACTCATCATTTTATGTTCACTCTACTCTCCAGCTCTGTCTCATTCACTTGGGAATGCAACTCTGCCTCTAATGCACACAAACACAAACTCATCAGCAAACATGCTGAATGTGCTTCATCACATGAATTCACCACCATGCTACAAAACATCAGCTCCATCATCATGGTGACAGAACAGCTATGTGAGTTGACATTGCATAAGCCAAATAAAAGCCCAGGACAGTGCTGAGCTCCTGTCAGCCTGTGAATGTGATGTGGGATCACATTATGTAAGGAGATTCCACAACACTTAATAAACCTCCCAACTAGGCAGCTGCTGCTCTAGTGAGAAAATGGACCACCCAGATTCTCAATGCAGTGGCACTGCAACGGCCTGCAAATCAATATGCAGTGCCTACTGCAGGGATGCTTTACAGAAAACTCAGAATAGTCTTACTCTCATACAGACCCCATTAAATACACAGCTTAATTGTAAATAGAAGTAAGACTGAGATGGCCACTCCAGAACTTTCATTTTTTTCTGTTGTAGCCAATGGCAGGTTGACTTGGCCTTCTGTTTTGGGTCATTGTCATGCTGAAACATCCAAGACCGTCCCATGTGCAGCTTCGGGGCTGAAGAATGCAGGTTTTCCTCCAGTATTTTCTGATAACATGCTGCATTCATTTTACCATCAATTTTGACCAAGTTCCCTGTGCCTTTGTAGCTCATTAGGCTTTAAAAAGACCAAACACATTTGTTTGATAATAAATGGCTTCACCAAACCACTAGCCATCAGTGAAATAAAAGTTTTTGTATTAGCATTCATATTCTCTGTAAAATTACCAAAAAAAAATCACAAATTTTGCTAGGATATCTAAACTAATCACATCCTGACTCATTTATGTTTGTAGGTTTAGCCAGTGAGTCACCAACCGTTAAGAGTAAAACACATAACTATAATGATGATGATGATATGTAAAATAATTTTACAAATTAAGATAATAGGAGTGTGGTTTGGATGACTTTAGTGTTTAGTTTATGGTTAGTGGTTTGCTGTTTTTAAATCATAATGAGCTACTAAGGCACAGGGAAGTTCTTCAAAATTGATGGTAAAATGAATGCAGCATGTCATCAGAAAATACTAGAGGAAAACCTGCACTCTTCAGCCCAGAAGCTGTGGATGGGACAGTCTTGGATGTTCCAACATGACAATGACCCAAGAAGGCCAAGTCAACCTGTCATTGGCTACAACAGAAAAAAGTGAAAGTTCTGGAGTGTCCGTCTCAGTCTCCTGACCTCAATATCATTCAGCCACTTTGGGGAGATCTCAAACACGCAGTTCATGCAAGACAGCCCAAGAACTTAAAGGAACTGGAGGCTTTTTGCCAATCCACAACACTACCACAAAAGACTTCAAGCTGTTATTGATGTTAAATGGGCCACTACGGAGGATCAAGAACAAGGGTATGTAAACTTTAGATCAGGGTCATTTAGTTTCTGTTGTTGATAATAAATGGATTTACCCAACCACTAACCATCAATGAAATAAAAGTTTTTGTATTAACATTCCTATTCTCTCAAAAATGGCCAAAAAAATTACAAATTCTGCAAGGGTATGTAAACTTATGAGCCCAACTGTATCTGTGGGAAAAAAAGGAGAAAAAAAATGAAAACAGACACGGGCATAAAGACTGAGAAAAAACTGCAGATTTAAGATATGACTTGAAATAAGGCTAAGGAGGACATTTACAATGTTAGACAACAGATGGTGGTAAATTGAGGATTTCATACTGATGGGCATAGAGAGAAAAGGATAGACAAAAAGACTGAATCTAATCAGGAACCTCCTCATCTCAACCTATGACAGAAAAGAAACTCATCTTTCTCAATGTACTTATTGCCTTGGCTCATGAATAGAAAGCACAACCTACATTGTGACTGTTCAGACACAGATTCCAGGGGAAGTTCACCTAATCTCAGCTGGAGGGGAAATGGAAATGGGATGCTGCTAAAGTTCACTCTTTCCTGAGCTTTTGTTTCCTCTTTTATTCATCACAAATAGCTTCAGACAATATTATCCTCTTTTATTTCAGCATTCCACAAATAAACACTTTAATTCCACAGCAGTGCATGTTTCACAATGTATTCAGGTCATATTTGGGGGGGGGCAGTCTGCACTACAGCTGCAACAATTAATCGATTAATTGACTCAGATTGATCAAAGAAATTATTTCATTACAATTTTCACTGAATCAAAGCTTTGTTTCCTTAATTTTGCTGCTGCTAAACATTGGTTCCACTGTTGTTTCACATGGACGTTTATTGTGATGCATATGATGCCAGGATCCACACAAACAACATGGAGAGTAACTCAGATGAGATAAGGACAAATAGGCAGAAAATGTCTATAAGCTCACTTCTCTACACTGGAACCACCTCCTTTAAACTTTGAAACTTTCACACAAACACTACAAATATTTGTCTTCTTTTTTTTTCAGTTTTATGTTAGTTCCATGTGAAGTTCTTAACTTAGCAAATTGGATCCAAATGTGTTGAAGACTGCAGTGCACATATTGTTTGTATATCTATAG
Source organism: Apogon hyalosoma (assembly GCA_037367295.1). Taxonomy (NCBI): domain Eukaryota; kingdom Metazoa; phylum Chordata; class Actinopteri; order Kurtiformes; family Apogonidae; genus Apogon; species Apogon hyalosoma. The sequence goes on along the minus strand of JAPQRP010000019.1, from coordinate 14,353,841 downwards.
ACATTTTTATATACACTTTTATAGGCTACTGTTGTTACTATTATTTCTATATAGATTTTTTTTTTTTTTTTTAATCTTTTGATACTTTTTGTGCTTGTTGTTTCAGCTGGTTCTGGAATAAAGGACAAGTTGTTTGTAATTTTCAGACATGTCTGTCACACTTAATTTTTTTTTTCATTTATTCAAATAATCATTTCATTGAATAAAAATGAGGAAAATAATTGATAAATTAATTGATTACAAAAATAATAAATAGTTGCAACTCTGGCCTGTACTGATGTGGATACATTGGTGGTGGGGGAATGATTTAGAGAACAGTTTCACTCCAACTGAAATACATTTGTAGATTTTCACACAAATTCATATGGTATAAATGGTTAGATGGTCTCACACACACACACACACACACACACACACACACAGTCGGAGCAGGATAAGGACGCTTTCTGACAGAGAATGAGCTCATGACATCTGAATGCTGTCCTGTGGAGAATGCTTTTCTGTGGCTTTCTCACAACTATTCCCTTTTTTCTCACACCATGTGTGCGCTCCTCTCTCTCTCATACAACTTGATCTCCTTGTCTGAATTCTTTTGTCCGTTTAATTTAGAGTGAATATGAGAAGCTGAAAAAGCTTAATTCGAGATTTGGTATCCCTAATCACCTAAACTGAGCATTTTCCTGCTTAAGAAATAGTGTTCTTCTGTTGCTGCGAGAGAGATTTTACTCTTTGTTTAATGAGTTTGTCTGTGTGTCAGTGTATGCATTCAAACATTTATCATTAAACTTGACAAATGGACAATGGTCTAAGTCAAGGGTGGGCAATTAATTTTCCTATGGGACCACATGAAAAACTTTGACAGTTATTAAGGGCTGGATCAACTCACCTGCAGCTCTGCTTAATATATATCTGTATACAGTAAATGAAACAATACAATGAGACAATGAAAACGTGGAGCACAGAATACAACTATTTAATGAATATTCACAAAAACATTTTCAGGGTTTCCCCCAGAAATCTTGCTAAGCCTGGTGGTAGGGCTGCTAGGGAAGCCCACTGGTGGCCCACCATATTTTTGTTAAAAAAAAAAAAAAAAAGTTAAAAGTTGATAGGAAATATGAAATTATGACTATTATGTGTTACTGTAAGACATTTATTAACAATACTCATACCAACTATAGAGTCTAACAAAAAGGCACTCTCCAAAATACTGTTTTAACAAACACAAAAAAATACAATTAAAATAAACAACATCAATTGTTTTCACTTAAGTTAAATCCTAATTAAGTAATCGGCCGGTGAATCTCAAAAAGTCATGCAATGGTCACATTTAAAAGTAAAATAAATCAACAACTTAATCTGCTCGCACTTGAAAACCCTCGGCCTGACTTATGAAAATATTGACTGTCACTGATATGTTGATTTGTAATATATGAAATGTTTGAAACTGTGAATTGAGACTGAAATTGGTTTGTGCAATAGATGTGTAAAGGAATCCAAGATTTATCTAAAACAGTCCATACAGTGTAAAAAAAATTAATGTAAATGAACCATAAGTATAAGAGAAATAAATATACAATGAGAAATAATTTAAACTGTTTAGATCCTTATCATGTTTCAGCTCATGTGAGTTAGTGTCATGGCTTTAATAGTGAATAAGAAATAAATGAATGACAGAATCCACAAAGTGGGATAAGTAGAATAAAGATTTGTCAGATTGAGGCTTGATTATGATTTATTTAAGAGAAAATATGTCAAGGAAGTGTAAAGGGTGCGTTTCAACTTTATTATACACATTTTTAAATATAATGGCACCCTAGGCAGCCGCCTGTATGGCCTATACCCAGAGACTCTAACATTGCATCATTAATATTAACATTAACATTAGGGTCATTTTCATAGGCTTGAGCTAAATATTGGTGACAGTTGTTGTTGTTTAGTTCCATTCCTCCACTCTATCGTCTCCACTGTCAGTGAAGCTGGACAGGAAATGGAGACTCCAGGGTTTGTTTTTCCAAATGATGGTTTACGGAGGCATTTTCATCTATCCCTCTTTTTCTTAACCATGCTGTGCACTGTCACAGCCCATTTCGGTGTGCGCTGAGTCCGGTCAGAGTACACAAGTATGCGCAGATATCCAGAGTGTATACGGCTGACTCCGGCCAACTCTGTCTCTGACATGTTGCGTTATTCAATGAAGTTGTTAACATGTTGACAGGTAGAGACAGGCAGTGGTTTTTGGGGTTCAGGTGATGAAAAATACACCTGACCACACACCCCCATGTGTTCATGGATTGACCATAAGATGTCGCCATTGTGCTTTCAACTGTATCAGTAGATAGGCCTATGGTTGGAAGCTCTAAATAGCGTCTTTGGTATCACTAGTTCTAATGTGTATACATTTCTTTCAAATAAATAATCATGTGGCTTTTAGCCTGACGGGGAGGCCTGGCAGCCCGCCAAGCCTATAAGGCACTGGGGGAAACACTGCACTTTCAAAAATGTGCAAAACCAGCTTCAACTTTACAGGAAAAAACATAAATGCAGCTTTGTTTGCATATTTCACTTCCTTTTCTGACTTCAGTGAAGAAATATTTAAAGTCCAGGTCTTGTTAAAAACTCTGCACTCTTAATCAATCTTTCTTACTTTTTTTGGCATTAGCTGATATCTTCATGGGCTGAAACTGACAAACAAACTAATCACTGCATAAGACTTATGCAGAGTACAGAAAGTATGTGTGAAAAACACTAAGTTAAAAAATAAAAGCTGTGCTGTTGTATTGGTTGCATCTATTACCATGGTATATATTTGCATTGACTTTTAATTTGCCAATGACCTTATGTGGGCCGGTCAGGGTTGGCGATTGGGCCACATGTGGCCTGCGGGCCTTACTTTGCCCAGGTCTGGTCTAAGTCAAGCTTGATTAAGGTGGTCAAGGTCCCCCACATAAAGAATTTAGGCATTTTGAGTGTGGATGGGATTTGGATTTCTGTGTACAACTTCTGCACTTTAATTAGTCAAATCTAATCATTGTAGCAACATAGAAAAATAAACCAGGATAGTCTTTGACACAAGTGACATATCTTGCAACATATCATGCATTGTTTTATGCTATGGAAGTCTTAATAGCCTTTCACTTAACAGCAGAAGCGGTACCATAAACACTCTGAAAATGGCTTTCAGACGTCTTTCCAACCACACATGGGTGCTTGACATCAGAGCGGCCTGGGCCTCCTTCATAATTGGGGTGTTTGCAGATATGTAATTGCAAACACACTTAACACAGCTGGAATGCTACTACTTTGAATTAGACAGAATTTACGTCAGTAGATTAAATATAAAGCATTTGTTGAGGAGAAACTAAGCAGGTTTGATTTGTAGTACTGTGTCATCTTTGCACTTTTTACACATACACAAAAAATAGACATTTTTGCTAAAAGGGTGCCTGTCAGGTGCTGCTCACATGTTTGGTAGATTATTTTGGGGCTGGGTTTCTAATTTGAGGGTTACAGTTAGGGTTAGAGGTGCAGTGTAGATGCTTATTAAAATGTTTTGAGCTTAATAGCCAAGTATAGGAACCAGGTTTATTCTAGTTCAGGGTTGAACACATATGTACACATACTAACACTTAGATTATTTCTAAATAGAGGCTTGAAGTTTCCAAATAAGAACAAGAACACTGCAAAGATAAAACATCAAAAGGTCTCATCCATTAACACAACCTCTTGGACAATCAAATAGCTTTTCACACTTTATCTGATTTATCTGGAAAAACGCAGCGAAGAGATGATCATTCAAATAAGTTAAATGTTCACCCATGTTCTAGAATATGTTAGAATTTATTTGAAATTGGTGTTTCCATTCTCCCTTATGCACATTTGGAAAAATAAATAAATAAAAAATAAAGGCCACAAAAGATTTTTTTTTTTTTTTTTTTAATAGTTTTGCAGTGCAAAAGTTCAGAATGTGCATTACACATATTTATTGAAATCCACCTACTGTGGTGCTGACTGATTTTTTTTTCATTGCTTCTTAACACTCCGAGCAACCCAGCTGTCCAAATCAAGTCACCCTCCAAAGCAGCAGGATTTGTGAGTTTATGGAATCACACTAGAGTGACAGTGTTGCCTGGCTTTACTGGTAGATGCATTTCTACTCTCACACAGTACACACTGTCATGCTGCTCAACGCTATTTTAGTAAATGAAAACTGGCAATGAAAAAGCATACACCAATGTACCAATGGCACACAAAAATCATGTCATCCTCAGTGAACATACAGAGACTTATGAAACATCCTTTTACGTGTTATTCAACGCCATTTGATTTGTCAAGATTGACGCCATTTGTCAAGATATGTCAAGATCTCTGGTTCACATAACTGTAACCGCTAACCCTAACCCTAACCCACAATACGTGGTATTTGACACATCGATTCAGGTTGGACAGGGGCCTAATAACAGCATGAACATACAGAAAGCTTATAATGCTTACAGATAACACGCCATTTAAAAGGGCCGTGTATATTAGAGTCATGATCACGTGGACATAGTCACGGAAAAAATTATTAGACCATCACTAGTCATCAAAAACAATGGATGTGCAATCAAGTCCTAACTCCTGTGTGTATCATGTGACTAAAACAGACAGAAAAGAAAACATGGAATGCCTAGAAGTACTGTTTTTGGAAGTACAATGCCATAGCTATTCATGTAAGAACTTAAATGATTTTGGTTATTATCAAGAAAACAAGGAACATGGCTAGATATCAGCTCTGAAATTAAACCCTTATGAGCTATTTTTGTTATCATTAAATTTGTGAAAACAAATGTACCTTTAGTTGTACCAGGCATTAAAATGACCAAGAAATTGAAGAAATTAAAATGACCAAGAAATTGAAGAAAATGGGGGTGGTCTAATATTTTTTCCACAACTGTATGTGATTCATTTCTTATTGCTATTGGTTGAGGGTAATGTGGAAATCTACAGTCTGCAAATCTTTAAGTCAGTATTGTAATGATAGTTTTCAATTAATATCATATAATGTCAGACTGCAAATTTCACTCAACCAACATCAAATCTAATGACTCTGACTTCAATTACAGCACCTAAGCTCCCCAAACCCAGGGAAACCTTGCATTTGTGTGTATCCTCAGGGAATAGACCATCATTTATCACCACATGGACTCTCTTTATTGTTCACTGGGGAGCATTTCTGCTGGTGTGTAAAGGAACAAAAAAGAGTACTCCAAAAGCCAGCAGCCCTCCCCATCTCAGTCACTCTCTCCCTCCTTCAGCATCTCTCCCACCCCCTCCTTAGACCCTGGCACACTACTCTTTCTATGGTATCCAACCAAACACAACTGGACCATTTTAGGGTTGCTGTACAGATTGCAGCTTTCCCATCAAGGGGCTTTTCAAAAGAACAGCCACAATGTTCAGTACAGAGTCTTCTCTGCCAGTAGTGAGTCATTATGCTTTATGGCACATTTGAATAATTTTACTAAATAGTCAGAAATTGGTTTGAAACAGAATTTGGTCCTTCATGCTTTTATTGCCCAAAAGTTCCTGGCTGGTGGTTGTTTGGCAGATGGAGGCCTGGGTGACCTCAGCCGTCTGGAAAGGTCACTATCATGCACACAGAAGTCCCCTAGTAGCCATTATGCTTCTCCCTTGAGCCATGTGGATTAAGAGTAAAACCAAATCTGACAGGGAGGTAACTCAGGGCAACAATTAATGCTCAAGCTAAACTCTGATACCTCCTGTGTTTTTGGAGGACACTGAAGTGGTCTCTTATTGAAAAAAGTGGGTAGTGTCACTGTATGGGTTTTGTTTGTCATATTTTCATCTCATGTAAGGAAACAGCTGTGAGCCACGAGGATTCATTTGGCAATGCAGATGAACAGCCTTGAGGATGTAGACATATGTATTTACACAGTTTACAGTCAGAAAGCATATAATGAGCACACTTGTCTGCTCCTTTATCTGGCATTTCAAGATCTCTGATTTGGTAGTAATGGAAGTTACGTATCTACCCGCCTACACATAATGTGTCTGCCAACTCACAGTTGTGCCCACCCACTCATGTCCGCACACTCATGCACATACAGACATTCATACAATCACAGAGCAGATGAAAATGCAGTGTTTAGTTATAAAAATAATAATCCCATGCAGTGCCCTGATGTGGTAGATGTGCTGGCATTTTTCTGCTACACCATTGAGCTCGCCACAGTTTGCTATATTCAGCGCCAAGCCTCTCTAGGAAACATTCAATTCAGTATTCATTTTCAGGTTATAGTCAAGGCATGTGAAGTATTAGTGTGGTGCTGATAAGCCACATAAGCAACTTTCAGCAGCAACAACACAGGAATTTAAACATCTTTGTCTTTCATGTCAAAGGGAAAAAAGACAAAATAAGCCACACTGTCAACCAAATGAAATGTTGCCAATGTACATGTCTGCAAACTGTGGAAATGTGTAATCTCAACAAAATTTGTCCCTGAAGGATCCAATAGTTTTTTTTTTGCTTTTGCTCCAAGTCAGAGGTTGAGGAAGTGTTGGGGTAATTGGACTATATACAAAACTCTGGATACCTGGGTGCAACGTTTGCATCTTGACTGTTTATGAATCTATGTATAATCTCTCTCTCTCTCTCTCTCTCTCTCTCTCTCTCTCTCTCTCTCTCTCTCTCTCTCTCTCTCTCTCTCTCT
>JAPQRP010000019.1:14296846-14318407 GCA_037367295.1 Apogon hyalosoma | reverse complement strand
GTTGTGTAGACCAAGGTGTGACCTATCCTACCTCAAGAATCCCATCACCCACCAGCAAAACAAAGGAATTCAGTGAACCAAAGAAGTCAAATGAAACAGAGGAATCCTAACAACATTAAACTACCAGTTAGTAAAAAGATTCAACTAAAGACTTCAACTGTGTATCAAAATAGTATTTCAAGTAACTTAAAAAAACAAAACAAAACAAAACAACAACAACACACCTAGCAACAGTATAGTCTGGAAAGTTGGTAAATCTAGCAACAAAAGTGCTAAGTTGGTATCAGTGTGTAAGATTTAGACTACTCTGTGTAACATTCATACATATGTTGTCATTAATGTACTGTATTATCACCTGAAACTAAGATTAAAAAAAAAAAAGACCATGGAAGACAGGGTTTTCATAAATTCACAAATAGATGAAGATCCCATAGAATTTACCTAGAGGTGGGTAGAGTAGCCAAAAATGATACTCAAGCAAAAGTACTGTTACTTTAGAAAAATATTACTCAAGTACAATTAAAAGTAGTAATCCAAATAATTACTCAAGTAAAAGTAAAAAAGTACTTAATGAAAAAATGACTCAGTACTGAGTACTTCCTGAGTAACATCATAATTATTGTTCTTTTAAACTCAACAATTAATACATGAAATGTTAAAATAAAATACATAAAATTTATATGGGAACATTACAGCTAGTTACAAATATACTTTGTAATAATCATTGTTGGTCACATTAATATCTAGTCTGTTCTCATGGAGGCACATACTGTGCATGATTTTCTGTTTACTTTTACGAGTTAACCTAGATGTCTTTGAACATACCTTCACCTTCTGTTGAATATTTTAAATAATCAAAGAAACTGTATTACAAACAGCGCTAGGCTGTCCACAACCAAACTAAGCTTATTACAACTCAAGTTCAAAGTTGTATTCTTGTAGGCTTAAATGTCGACTTGTTTGTGCAGACACAGATGACAGTTCATGACACAGCTGTTCTTTGTCATAGACCGTAAGGCAAACATAGTTTGAATATGCGGCCACACTGCGCCGTCTCTGTCATCTAAATCCAAATCACAAGCTGTTTTTTCAGTCATCGCTGGCATCCACTCCTGTGTTTGCGCTCTGGTGTGCTCTTTGGCTCCTATGTGAAACTGGCACCAAGCTGCCATGTGACTTTGATGGGTGAAACACGATCATGTGAGTTTTTGGCAGATGTCTTTCTAACATAACAAAAGAAATTGTTCGTACATTAACAAATGACCAAAAATAAAAGTAACGAGTGGAATAAACACCATTGTAACGAAGTAGAAGTAGCGTTTCTTCTTCATGAATACACTTGAGGAAAAGTAAAATGTATGTCGTATTAAAAGTACAATTTATGTAAAAAGTTACTTAAGTAAATGTAACGGAGTAAATGTAACGTGCTACTACCCACCTCTGAATTTACCTATTTTGTGTTTTCATATTTTCAAAACTTTGAGTTCACTTTCATGTGACAAAGGATCGATTTCATAAGAAAATGCATTGCTTTAAATTGGCACAAATGACAAACAGCCAAGCAAAGAGATCAAATACAGCCTAACCCACAACATCATCATTATCCTTGACTGTTGAAGTAATGCCTAAGTAATAACATTTCACAAAGTAGCAGCTCAGAAGCAGTGGACTAAATATCCTGGATATTGTGATATAATAGGAAAATTAAAAACTAAAACTGGAAACGTTATGACAGGTGAGATGCGGGGTCATGAGGCACACACCCAGCCTGAACTCTGTACATCTAATCCCAGACAATTTGCCCTGTGTCTGGCTAAAGCTCTAAAGCTCCAGTTCTAGAGGAGAAGCCATACCTTGCACACAAACAGATAATCCAGGAGTGGCTGAGATAATTGTTTGCAGTTGTGTTAAAGTGTTGGAGCTGGCCCCTAAAAGGTGAGCTAAGTGCAGCTCCTGTTCTGTATTGGTTTCAGACTGTGCTTCACAGTGGGGGTCTGTGTGGCTTATGTGGTCTGCATAAGGGAAAAATGAACAGAATTTCACAACCTTTTTTTCCCTACCCTTTTCATTCCCCTTTTGGTTCCCCCTGCCTTAACCCTACGTTTTGACAGAGACTTAAATATCTGCAGTACATGGACAATTTTGGTCAGAGTTTAAGCATTGAGGAGCTTTGCCCTGCACCACCCCTGGTCCTGAAACACTGTCAGAATGAACCCAACTCTTTTAACTGCCCTGGCACACTGCCCTTATTCAGAACAACCAACCCTAATGTTAATTGTAGGTTCCTTTCTGATCTATCATTTGTCTTGCAACCTGACAGTGGGAGATTCTTGAGCTATGACTTTGTACCCACAATACTGGTTGAAACAATTTTTGTTATGAAAGTTTTCATGTTTATGGAGAACTTTTAATGTTATAATGAGTGCCAAACCCCTATAACTGCTCGATTTCCACTCCAACTTGGGGATGTTTTATTTCAGCAGCCTTTGATAGGCTCAGAATGCAGCCTTTAAAAAATCTGTCTGTTGAATTTCCTTGTTAGTCTGGTCAAGTAAATCAGTGATGGTCATAATGTAAACCAGCTCACCCTTTAGTTTCCCTTTTACTGTTGGAAAGTACAACATTGTAATAGGACATTATTTCTTGGTTTTAACAATATGAAAATCCATTGATGCTGATGTAGCACTTTTGTTGATATATTAACTTTTTAGATGACCCTAGCTATGTTTTTTTAGCCAAAAATTTAGCTAATTTTAAAATTGTGTTTGGAAACTTTTATCAACTTTTGAAAAGTGATTCAAACACTAAAACATTCACATTTTTCCTCTAAATGACACCAAATGATTTTCTGTCCCAGTCTTATAAACCTACGGTCTGTCTGCCTAGCTGTAAAAGTCTGTGCTTCCAACTTTGACACTTTGTTGGTATATTTAGTGATTTTTCAGACTCCTGTAGAGACTCTATCAAAAAAGCCACTAGTGACAAATCTACCACCTTTTTCTAGTGTTACTTGTGACTTAAGGAGAATCTGACATGAAAGCACGTGTCATTGTCTGTCTAAAATAAATCAGTGCACTGAATATAAATCATGACAATAAATCACGTCATTGACATTGACAGTTTTCTCTGTTGTTTCTTTTTAATCCATTTAGATTGTTAATATAGACTGAAAATTAAAAATGTTATGGTTAAAAATGTTCATGTTTTACTGTGACTTGTCAGCTCCTAAGTGGACCGTAAGGTTAAACAATGTGCTGCACACTAATACCCCTTGGCCAGAAAGGAAAGACAAACAGACAGATGGACAGACAGATAGATGACAAAACAATTACAATACCTCTCTGGCCAGAGTTGGTTAAGGGGTAAAAACCAAATGAAACTGAAGAAACTGAAGATAAAAACTAAACAAACAAACCAACATATGACTACCCAAAGTAACTCCTCCAGAGTGTCTATTTTGGGTCACGTTAGCTGGTCCCCAAGCACAGATGAAGGACTTATTGACTAATTCATTACTCATGTACATCCCTAGTAGAACATTGGACATTGCTATTACTGCAACAGACAAGGTATGCTCAGTCGCAAACTAGTTCACTACCTTCCTGTACCTTCATGACACCTCATATGTTAAGCACCCATAGAAGAATGTTTTAGTGTAATGCTGCACCCGAGAAAGATGACACTAAGCTAAATATGGTTAAAACCGTTTGACAAACAGTTCTGTCTAATGCCAGACCTGAACTGGAGTTGAAAGAACTGCCGGGTCAATGTTTAAAAACCACCTTTGGTTGTATTTCGGCTGTATCCTTGGTTCAGAGAGGTGAAGAGTGTGCTAGTATTTGCCCAAAATTTGCACCCACCAAATTAGCACTTTTGTTCTTAGATTTAGCAATTTTTCAGACTACTCCAGTAACATTTTTTTTTTTTTTCACAAAGATGAATTGTCAGCTCCGAAATGAACCGTAAAGTTAAAAACCAAACTGATGAATCTATCAACTTTTTCTGGTGGTGGAGATTTTTGGAAACCCTGATGTGAAAGCATATGTCATTAATTGTCTAAAATAAATCACTGTAGTGAATATAAATCACTCTCATTGACAATGATACTTTTCTCTATTGTCTCTTTTTGGTCCATTTAGATAGTTAATGTAGACTGAAAATGAAAAATGTTCTGGTTTAAAAATGTTCATGTTTTACCGTGACTTGTAGCCTCCTAAGTGGACCGTAAAGTTAAAAACCAAACCAACCGAATGAAAATGAAGATAAAATCTAAACAAACAAAACAAAAAAACAAAGAGATAAATAACTAACCTAAGTAACTCCTCCATAGTGTTTCTTTTGGGACACTTTAGCTGGTCCCCAAGCCTTGGATAAAGGAGGATGGTTGGAATTGGGACATTTAAAAAAAAGTATAGTTCATTTGTTGTTCTAAACATATTTAGGGTGTTTTGATACTCACACAATGTTACTCCTCTCTCCTACATCGTTCATTACAATTGCATGCACATTTATAACAATGCAAATTAGGTGATAATAAGCAACTTTTAGGACAGCCAATAGATACTTTCCTTACTGAGGACTTGGCAACACTGTGAAAAACACTAATGTGAAATACAAACATCATTATCTGTGCGGAATATGACTTGCTTCCACTCCCCTTAGTTATAAACCAACTGAAAGAACATTGATGCAAAAATCAGTGATGCTCAGTGCTTAGAAGTAGGTACAGAGCTTAATTTCCTGACTTGAAAGAAGAAACAAGGGGGCCAGTAGCGCACAGCCAAGCAGTAACCAAGGAGCAAAATATTCAATGAGCTTTTAAGCACCCATAATGAAAGCAAGTCTTAGATATTTCTATTTTTTTTTTTCGCAAGCTTGGGTTATCCTAACTCATTAAAGTATAAACACTGCCTTGATTTGTGTGATCTGTGGTAGCTCTGTGTTGAAAAGAAAAAAAGTGTTTGCAAACTAAGAGGGAATGCATGGTAGAGCCAGAGAAGTATGTATGCATCACATTGACTGATTTTCAGATATCCTGAATATCAGATCTGGATTTTTGACAAACTTTTGATGGTTCACTTCCTTGATGGGTTTTTACAGACATTTAACAGCCATGTGGCATTTGAGTGTTCATGATTCAGTATGTGTGGTGCTTGTGAAAATATTTCTGAATGCTTATCTATATATTAAAAGCCAAGTGGCCTCTGTGTGCATGTATGTGTGTCTGCTTTATAACTGAAAAAGAGACAGAGCTAGCCTTTGCCTTTTGGAGTATTTTAGGTATTTTGGGTCACGGATCAGACAGATGAAAGCAGCTTATTGATACAACCAATACTTTTGGAGTTATTAGCTGTTTTTAAAATTCCTGGGGGGCGTGATCACACATTATACCAGTAAGCTTAATCAAGTTATCAAGTAATGTGAATGTGATGAAGTCATACAGTAAAGATGTAAAACCCTTTCAAAGAAATATATAAGGTAACTATAAATGCATTCTTTCCTGTTACTTTTAATTTCAAAATAAAACTAAATGAGGGCTATAATACTTTTTCCTTATCTGTGTGTTGCACCAGTAAGCTTAGCTCAGCTCTCTATTTTATCAACTCTACTGCTTCTAGAACCTGTGGATCCCCACAGGTCAAAGTGCTAGTTATTCTTAATTTCCTAAACTGTTCATTTGCCATTTCCTTAAAACTTCACCTTTTGGCTCCTACACTATTTTGCCAATAAACTCTAATGTCCTGTTTCTTTAAATGTAAGAATCTTGTCAGTAGTTTCTAACACAGTGTTTTTCAACCTTGGGGTCGGGACCCCACATGGGGTCACCTGGAAATCAAATGGGGTCACCTGAAATTTCTAGTAATTGATCAAAAATAAAAACTTACTAATAAAAAATATATGGTGAGTTGAGAAACAATTACAACACATAAAGACATGACAAATGCTGAAGCTGAAATTGAAGCACTGTGGTACTGTTCATCTTTCAAATGGTCATTGTGGCTGGTTTAAGATGCTGCAACTCTTTCATAATTCATAGTTTGAGTTATTGTTTGTTCAGTGTGAATTTGCAGCAAACTCGACTGACTGTACATATCCTGACCAAGGAAAATAAAATTCTCACTTTGTACAGTATTCTCAACATGGCTTTTCTGCCTCCACCCTAATAATATTCAGTTCAATTCAATTTTATTTATAGAGCCCTATATCACAACAAGGTTGCCTCACAGGGTTTTACAGAATTAGTTGGATATGAAAACAAACAACAGTCAAATAAACAGTAGATGAAGGAAATGGATTAATGTCATGGCATCCCCTGTCCGTAGACCCTCCTTCTCAGCAAGGAAAAACTCCAAAAACCCGGAGGGAAAAGAGAAACCTTGGGGGGAACCACAGTGAAGGAGAGATCCACTTCCATGGACAGACAGGCTATAGATGCACCAAGACTGATGGACGTCCATTTGTGGATGTAGTTCCAGTCTGTAAAGATGCAGTAGGGCGGGGGCACATGAGGGGGTCCATCTAGTCAGATGAGACAGGTGAGGGTGAGGAGGTCCATCCAGAGACATGAGGGCGAGGACATCATATACATTATATAGCCTAAATGTCATCTAAAATGAATAAGTTTATTTGCAACATGGTACAGCAAACTATTACATGATCAAAAACAAATTAATTTTAGCAAAACAAAAGTGTCTCAGTTTTGAACATCTGGGGTTACCAGAAATTTGTGATGTTAAAATGGGGGCACGACCCTAAAAAGGTCGGGAACCACTGTTCTAACAAATGTTATTTATAATCTGTATTTGCTGAGGTTTATTACCTCCACCGAGATGGTCTTTTGCACATATGTGTCTGTAATCAGGTTTGCACAAATGCACTGCACCAATTTGAATGAAACTTGCTAGAGGGGTAAGACGTTGGCCAAGGATGGACCCATTGATTTATTTCATTTTGGGGCACATCCGGAATAAAGACAGAGGTTAGAATAATTCCTGACTTTTTCTAAAGTTGTGGAATATGATTTGAGGCCTTACCAAAATGTAGTGCAGTACTGATTATATTTTTTGGCAATTCAACACTGTGGTTTAGATGTTTTATTTTCTGGATAGTCTGACTCACAGCAAGTAGTCTGTTGCAATAAGCCTGCCATTGGTCGAATATTTCAGTTGACATTCTCCTCCCCCATCTCTATCTGCACATTAGTTTCCAAAGTCCCCCTTGAGAAACAACAGTAACCTCTGAGGTGGCTACAAAGCACAAAAAATAGCTAGTTTTGAAAAAGATTTGGACCAGGCAAAAACACATGCTTCCTTCATTCTTTGCTGTTTTCTTTAGCTGTTTTAATGCCAAAACTCAGACATTTCTCCAGCAATTGCACAGCACTAGACTATGTTTTAGATCATTATACACCATTTATGGGCTGTGTGACACAAAAAGAATAGATATTATTTTGGTCTTTGCATTTGAGACATGAAACTGCAACACTAATCAACAACAGATTGTTTATGAGTACAAGGAGATGACAATTTTTGCCTACAATATTTTCCACAAATCTGAAACACATTTTGATATACACTATACCTTCTTATACTGGGCTACCTTCACTTTGCCACTGTGTGATTTGAAATGCAAACACAGGTGTTAATGTATTTTGTAAAAAAATAAAATAAAATAAATAAAAATCTGTAATTATTAATTATTGCCCAATGTTTTCTCGCCAAATGTGAAAGTGACGACAGTGAGAAGGAGATGTGCATTTATGTGACATATAGTGGTTAAGAGGTGAATTGGAGATCTACCAGGTGACCACAAATGGATTTCAGGACAGCTAATATACACAGACTGTGTCTTATTGCATAAGCGGGATCATTATACAGCACATTCTGGAGTAAAGACTGGATGGCTGAACTGAAAGGGGATGAGGTAACATACAAACCCTACATTTACATTCCACTGTTAATACACTGGTGAATTTGTGGTTGTACCATGATGGCATGTGTGGTATCAGGCTGAAGATCTTTTAGAAAATGGATTGGTGGTACTTTCTTTTCAATAGTTCTGAATATCTCCTGAAATTGAGGGACAAATAAGTCATGAATCTGCCTCTTTATTTGGCTTTAATCTAGAGTTGAAATGATTAATCGATTAATTGACTCAAATCAATTTTAAAAAATGTGATTACAATTTTCCTGAACTGAAGCTTTGTTTCCTCAATTTTGCTGCTTCTAAACATTGGTTCTACTGCTGTGTTTCACACGGACACTGATTGTAACGCACATGATGCCAGGATCAACACAAACAACATGGAGCGTAGCTCAGAAGAAATAAGAATAAAAAGGTAGAGAATGTCTATATAGTCACTTTTCTACATTGGAACCATCACTTACTCCTTTAAACTTGAAGATTTCACACAAACACTGAAACTGGATAATTTGTTAGCCAAAGTTACTTTAGTGTTGAAGACTGCAGTGCACATATTGTTTGTAGATGCCATTGAACTTGCTTGTTGTATATATCTATAAATATTTGTATATATACGTTTATGCTGTTGTTATTGTTATTTCTATATAGATATTTTTATATATCCTTTTACTTTTATACTTTTTGTGGTTGTTGTTTTAGCTGGTTCTGGAATAAAGGACAAGTTGTTTGTCATTTTCATCATTATTATTATTATTATTATTATTAGAATTAGTATTAGTATTTCATTATCATATATTTGTTTTTCACATTTTTACAATTTTTTTCACCTATTCAAATAATCGTCTAGTTGAATTGAATCAAAGAAACTAATCAATAATTACAAAAATAATCAATAGAAGCAGCTCCACTTTAATCTTCCACACTTCTAAAAAGTTATTTCCCCTCATAACTATCTATTTGTGACATAAAACCATACCTAAAGATGAGTCATCAGACAGTATTTACTCTTTCACAGTGAGCTAAATCAGTGTGCCAGACAGAGACACAGTATTCCTGCCTGCCATGTGGCGTGGACCTCCTCTTCCTCCTCCTCCTTCCTCAGTCACAGTCCCCTCCTACCTCTTCAAGATATAGGCAGTGCTTTAACTGAGAGTCCCAGTCAATCAGAGTGGGATCTTTAACTGTGCCTGCCACTGGGTCTCTGTGCATCAGCCCACCACAGGACACACTCCCAGTCATAATTACAAACACAGGCCCGCACTCAAACTTGCGACCGGCAAACATATGGAGTACTACTGGTTCATCCTGCTTTGGATCTACAGCCAGCACTTAGGTGAGTGGAAGCTGTTTACATACTGTTAAGGCATGTATGTATGTATCCTTTTTAATATTACTTTATATTTTAATATTTTGTATGCTAAAATCAGACCCTTTTCCTTGTGCAGTGTAATAATGGTTCTTTAATTGCTAGCTATAACTATGATCCAATTCAGCAGCCACTGAAAACTTTGGGACTGTTACTTCTAAAAGACACAAATAGCTACTGCACACTGAAAAGCTATATTAATCTTTGAGGATTTAATTAAAACATGAACATGCACACTTAATATAGCTCACTGTATAGTAATTTCTTCCTATCATGAGTAAATGAATGGTCATGTCTGTGAAAGACATCACATGTTGACATCCTGACCTATTATCTTGATCTTTGTGGCTTTACTGAAAGATATGTCGGCTGCTTTCATTCAGGTCTACAGAGGTGGTCTGTGTATCAGTCAAGTTTCCAGTGGCTGCAGAGTTGTTGGTGTTCAGCCAAAACTGTGGTCAATTACCAGTGAAATCACTATAGCAGTAACACATCTAGACACAGTGACACAAAGACTAAAACCACGAGAGAGAAGGAAAGCTACTGAAAGTAGATTAATACATTTTTGCAAACCCAAAGAGTCCCATAAACTAATGTATGGTTATCCCAAGTACAAAGAAATATATAAACCTGCTTACTTGACTTTGAGGGTAACTCTGCAGAAGCTTTGAGGTCTACAGGATTGGAATGTTTTGGTAAAACAGATTAATTGTCTGTGATTTGTTCGTTTAGTGAATAGCACAAAGAGTGAAGGAGAGGACATCTGGATTGTAAATATTTGGCTTGATTTTGGAATTCAATGGAGCCACAGAGATGGAGATGGAGACACTGACCTTGGAGCTGGAATCTGCAGAGTAAGACAAGATTTTTGGCTGTGGTGGGAAATCTTCTGCCAGTAGTCAGTAGTCAGTAGTTTGATTAATGTGTTGTATAAGCCTGGTTTTTTTTCCAAGTCAACACAGAAAGGTCATGTAGACACAAGTAAGAGGAGATGAATCTGTCAGTGGCTTATCTGTGCCAAGCATAATTTTATATATGATCCATTTCTCTTGATAGAACATTGTCTCCTCTTTCTAAGTATGATCATAAACAGTTTTCAGTGATGTCAGCTCAAGTTTAATAATGGAGGTTCAATCTAACCACTTCATACTGGGGTTTCCATTATAGTGATGTGTTAGAGTGTAATCATACATTACTTTAAAGCTTATGGGTATCTCTCACAAGAGCATTTTACCAAATTGGTTATTTTTCCACTTGTGACATGCTCTTTCTCCAGATTTGAAATTGAAGCATTTACTCTACATTGCCAACAAGTCTTGATGGGGGTAATACTTCACACTTCTTTACTGATATTTTAATATATCTAAAACAATAAGAAGTGGCAACAGTGGATTATAGCTTGGTCCTTATCCTACTGTAGGATTGTTTCATTTTGGTGAATGTTTGTCTTATATTGAGGGGTGTCTGGTTCTGGTGATGTTTTACCAAGTTTCTTGTGCTGTAAGTGGAGACATATGAATCCAGTTGGATGGATTTCATCAATGTTACTAAAAAAAGTTACAAAAAAAGGGTTGCGGGTACAAAAATGTTAATTAATGTTGTATATTTGGTACTTCCTGCACTTGTTGCTTGTTGCACTTCTCATTAGATTCTAATTACATTTCATTGCCTTGTACTTATGTATGTGTAATGACAATATCAAAATCTACATTTTTTTCCATTTGAAGATTTTCCATGACCAAAACAAGTCCCAATAATGCTAAACCCTTGTTGATATCAGAAATATTTAGCACTGCAATTACAGCAAATAAAATCAGGGAATAACATAAAACAACAATAATAAAGGCAAAACTAAACTGTCCATTAGATTTAATAAACAACACATTGTGACTAATTGTGAACAAAATTAACATTCCATGGTTTTCTGAGCAGTTTCCTAGAAAACTTGTCTTAGAGTTGTAGCTCAGGTGGCCAATTTTTCCTCCATCATTGGCAGCTCCCACCAAAGAGAATGCTTAGCAGTCATCTACACCCAGGAAAACTATACGACATAGGAATAAACTAATTTTATACAGGTTTTATCATTGATTTAATCCTGGTTACATACAAACATCTGAAGTTTATGGCTGAAAATGGCTCAACACTTACATTTCAAACCATCCTGAGCCTGGTAGGGCAATACTGATATAGAATCAACCAAGGAGGAAGACCTCCAAGATGAAGTGGAAGTATCTTAACTTAAAGTTGCAATACTGTTGATAGTTACCAGATACCAAATCCAGAAAGTTCTGGATCCCACAGACTTACTTTGAACCTCTCTCTAAAATGTAGCCCAGGAGTCATTCTGGTCTAGTCTGTTTTATTTGGATCTTAAAATAAGTTATCTGGTCCATCTGTAAATTGTTCCTCTTTTAATCAGATCTTAAGTCAAATAGGAGTTTTTATGTCTGCCAAGTAAAGCTTTGATTGACAGGTCTGATAGGTCTCTTCAACTTGCTCACCTGCTGTGTTGAACTTTTGGAGTTTTGGTTTGTTTAATAAAACAAGTTTTTGACAAACAGCTAAACTGAACTTGTTAATAGATTCCACTAACTAGACTGCAAAAAGACTTTTTTTTTTACAAAACACTTGATGAACACTTCACTGTTTTACGAAGCTAATGTTAGGCTAGTTTTGTATGTATTAATCTACTTTCAGTAGCTTTCCTTCTCTCTCGTGGTTTTAGTCTTTGTGTCACTGTGTCTAGGCTAGTGGCTAACATTAGCTTACCTCTAGTATTCCACCCCAAATATGGTCACTTCCAGCTCAAAAAAACAATATGTCGACAGCCAAATCAAACTACTGTCCACGGATTATATTCAGTCTATGAATTCAACAAACTGAACCTTCTCTACATCATGATTTTTTTTTTATTTTATTTTATTTTTTAAATTATTTATTTATTTATTTATTTATTTATATTTTCAAAACTGTAATAGAGATGAACACTGATGGCCCTTCAGTGGGAGTCTGAAACCACACTCATTTCTAACAGTGAACTGCAGCCATGATGTCCCTCTTGTTATAAGCATCAGATTCCCTTGAAGAAAATTATATCAGGTTGGTTAGTTTATTTGTGTTAATGTGTGAACTCTAGTGGCTTTGAATGGAGCAGCAAAGCAACTTCTGTTTCCCATGGCAAAGTGTTGTCTGTGATGAAACTATTATATATATGCCATAGATGTAAACTAATACAGACTAATACAGATGAGCTTTAAGATGAGCATATTGTTGGTGTTTTGCTTCACTCTTCATTTTCTCTGGCTTGGAGACACCACTGAACCACTACCGACTTAAATATCCACACCTCCCCTCTTCCATTTGCTGACTCTTTGGCTCAGAGCAGGGATGAACTTACACTGTCGTGTTACCTGTGTATATTAGCCTCCTCAACATGATTTGTTACTTATTGTTTGAATTACTGTCATATATTAAATATATACATGTGCCCATGAATTGAGAATAGTTTTTGCAATGTTAGTTAAACTTTGGTGATGTTTTAGCGTTACAGATGCTGAATATTATATTGTGTGAAAGTAGTAAATGCACTGTCTCTAAATCATTACACAATGTGTTATTTCAAACATTACAAACTGAGTTTGATGCAAATGTCCTCAGAGTGTCATGTAGTTGTGTTTAGTAGCTGATGTTTAATCAGCTGACACATAGTAGAGACTTGGTTGGATTCCTGGTGAGACTTTCTTGGCTGAGAGGGTTGGAAGCATGTTAAATAGTGCCCACTTGGCTGTTGTGTCTTGTGAACATCTGTACTGAGATACCCCATGCCTCCTAGCATATTAATTTTGGCATAGGCCAATACTGATATAAGGTGCCAAAATCTTTAAAAGTATATTGTCCTGTGTGAACTTCTAAGGTATCTTTCCAGAAAAAACAGTTGTAATGGAAATGTGGTATGGACTGATGGAAAAACGTTGTGCTATTTAAACATCTTCACATAAATAATCACTCTGTGATAAAAGTAGTCCTACTATAACATCGTCAATTTTGTCTGTGATCATACATATGGGAAACACCCTGATGTGCTATATGTGTTATGGCATTCTTCCATTAAACCAGACTTGTATTACCAAAAAACACACGGAATAAGGTTTGAGTTAGTAAAGGTTAGCAGAAATGGTTCAGCAATGAATAAGAAATGTGAGCATTTTGACACATTTCTGGTTAATAATCATAAACTGAACAACCAAAGAGTGGGTGAACAACAAGTATACTATTAAATTAGGTGACCATATTTTGATTTCCAAAAAAGAGGTCACTTGGCTCCAACACCAGATACTTAAATGATCACAGGCTATATACCATAGTATTCTGTACAAAGCACCTATATTATTTTAGCTGTAGAAGTGTCATAAAAGCTGCTGTGAGTATGTACTTGTGTCCTTTTCATCAGGACGAATTTGACTTTCAAGATCTGGCAAGATTTGGTTTTGCTTTACTGTGTGTTTTAGGTGTCATAACAAGGTGTACAAAAATAAAAATGAAATAGAATTTTTACTGAATAAAGCCTCAGTTCCAAATGCTGTTACAAATGGCTATGAACACCGTGCAAACAATTTATGGACCATTTCGTACGACCTTCTCAAGGCAGCCATATAAGAACGGAGTGTTCATGGAGTGTTCGTAGACAGTTCTTAAGTTCATAGCCAGGTGAGTGATCTTGTTCAAGATTTTCTACGAATGCAGTACGAAACCCCTTTTGCAAGGCGCACTAACGAATGCCTTACAAACAAACGTAAGAACGACGCACGATGTTCATGGCTC
This sequence comes from Apogon hyalosoma, assembly GCA_037367295.1. Taxonomy (NCBI): domain Eukaryota; kingdom Metazoa; phylum Chordata; class Actinopteri; order Kurtiformes; family Apogonidae; genus Apogon; species Apogon hyalosoma. Next base: position 14,304,297 of record JAPQRP010000019.1, on the reverse strand, counting down.
AGGAGGTCTTTCCAGAACCCACATGTTCCTGCGATGGCCACAAGTAGATCTCAAGAACACATTACAGTGTTAGTAGGGGTCACTTATGGCATTCACACGAAAGGACGCACAGACAGAGATTCGCATGGCTTTCTTAAGGTGGACGTAAGGTGTAGTGTGGCAGTAGTGCGACATTCGTGCAGCATTCGTGGCGTTCTTAGAGGGGTCGAATACAAACTGTCAAGATGAAGTGAATGACTGGACTCAAACATATGGTGCAGAACATATAAAGAATAAAGTGTTTTATTAACAGAAAAATAAGCTTGAATAAACAACACCAAACCTGCACAGTCCACAGTACCCTGGTGACGAGGATCAGGCTGAAGGAGAGAATGTGCGTGACGGACAGTTAGTGTTTTTAATGTTCACTTCCCTCTACTATTCTTGTGTATCTTTGTTTTATTATTAAACCTAACCTTGTATTTCAGATTTCTTAATTTGATGTCTTATTATGACTCCTAATTTCTAACAGTTCAGGTCAGTTTCCTGAATACATCACAGGAATGCTGTTTCAGCACCATGGACAGCGAACAATCCCAAACATAAAACGCACGTTGTAAAAAGGTTCATGTAAAAACAGGTTAACATAGTTTAATGTCTGAAAAGAGCATCAATAATCACCAAATTATGGTGGACATCTCCAATGCTGGTAGAGGCTCAAGCGCAACCGTCTTGTGGGCATTATTCCCATCTTGAATGCAATGATCATGACACGGGATGGAGTACACGGCCACTGTTTATATACCGATCTAAATATTCTGAAACATCGTAAGATCTTCCTACCAACAACTTGAGAGCGCAGTGAGTTTCATGTAGGCTGACGTACGTTCACTTTACGACAAAATAATTCGTGAAGTGGCTGTAGGTCTGATGTAGGAAAGTCCCAAGACACCCTTACGGAGACTGTACGGTGTTCGTATGACACAAAATCATGTTATTTTCTCAAGGAGGCCTCAAGTTGCTCTTACAGCAGCTGTACAGACTTCATAAGATGGCCGTAAGAAACTACTGCTCCCTCAATGAACGGTTACGAATGTCTACGAACTCCACAACTCATACGAACCGGGAGATTTGTACAAACCCATCATTTATAAGAAGCTTTGTGACTGAGGTTTTAAGGCACTCTGAATAAGGCACTAGTGTTTTCTTTCTCGTCAAACTCCTCAACATGTTCAGAATCAAAGAAAATAAAAAATACATCAGGAAAACATGGCAAAACTCTGGCTGAATCCCAATTCACCCCTTGGTCCTACCCTTTACCCCTACCCCCCAGTTTTGTGCGTACACGTGAAGGGGTAGTGTTGTCCTGATTCTCAGTTAGATGGAGAGGAAGGGCTTAGGCGGAGGGCTGTATAGCCTTTGAAACTGAGATTTTCCTGGACCACACTATGAACGGAGAGGTAGGAGAAATGTCCCATAATTCTGTTCAAATCACTGGCAAGATGGAGGTGAACACAGCAAATAAAATGCAGCAGTGTGATAAAAGAAACACACAAATGTACAGATTTTTTTCATAAACAACTAAATCATTTGATTGACTGTTAATGCCGTTTTAATGTGTAATAGACCACATTTCTGCGGTTTACAGTTGATAGCCACAAAAAAAATGACCAAAGTCCATGGAACAGAGATGCTTACAGCTACTGGTGTGTGCATAGTGAATACTTTCGGAAACAGTTTTCACATCTATTAATAGCGGCATCTATTGCCACGTTTCCACTGCGTGGAACCGGCTTGACTTGGCTCGGCTCGACTCAGGTACCAGGTACTATTCCTGGAGACTGTTTCCATTACAGGATACTAGTGACTTTAGAGTACCTGGATGTCATAGTGATGTGGCGAGTTACTTCTGTGTTGTCTGCTCAGAGTTATTGATAAACTCACTCGTTGCGTGGTGTCTCGTCTGAATTTTTATGTAGGCCACCAAGGACTGAATCTCCCTGACCGACCATGGTGTAGTTTTGTGGGTTGTCATCATGTGGATTAACCTACCACTATATTTACTGTCAACTTCCGCATCTGTTTTTTGTAAAACAGTGGGTCACAGAGACTACTGATGATGTAACAGGTCGTGAAGGGTTGTCCCATTTCATAGGGGAATATTTTAACCCCTACCCCTTGTAGCTCCATTTCAAGGGGTAGTACCAAGGGCAAGGGGGAGGGCTAAGGGGTGAATTGGGATTGGGCCTTTGTTCCTATTGTGTGTCTATGGACAGTGGACTCTTTATGGACAGGTCCGTCTGTGAACAAGGCCATCTGTGAACAGGTCCATCCAATGACAGGTCCATGCTGTGGTTCAGTACCTTTCACTACTATAATGTTCTGTTTTTCACTGGAAAGTGCAAAGTCTTTTCTTCCAGTGGGATTTGGAACTTATCTGATTCCACATACAGTGACAAAGTTACAGTCATCAAAAGTCCGCTTCGGTAAATGTCTCATCAGCAATATATCTGGTTTTAAAGAGTTTGTCAAAAACAATGAAAACCGGGCATTTTTGCTAATTTATAAACACCACCCAGATGTGGGACATAAAAGAGGACATGTCCACGCAAAAGATGATGACTGGTCACCCTACTATTAAACAGGCTTAAAATAAGTGTAACATTCAACTGAATTATATTTTTACACAATACAGTAAAGGTTTGTAATAAATATCATATGTATTCATAAAATAACAATTAAAGAAATATTATAAAGAAATCAATCAATCTTTATTTATATAGCATTTTTGATACAATGATATTTATCACAAAATGATTTACATATAAAATCTGTACACCCCACCACCACTGCCACACACACACACACACACACACACACACACACACACACACACACGCACACACACAAACACACACATACACACCCCACCACCCATGTACCCAGTGTTACTATGGATAACAGTAAAACACAAAGAAATAAGGAAAAGAAACAGGCTGAAATATAACGAAATTTTATTTATATTTATTTATTTGTCTACAGTCAAATGAATTGAATACTTGACATATAATTGAGTGTAATACCTTGAAAAGTAGTAATGCCATCAAGTCCATACATTTTTGTGAAGTCAAACTGATCATTCTAAAAAAAACAAGCAGTTCTTGGGCAGAAACAACACCATAAACATTAGTTTCTCGTGAAGGAAACAATAAATCTCCCACCTGAAATGAAAATTAAGTTCTCTTAAAAAGAGAACTCAACTATATCTGCAAAGTTGACATATCGACTAATTAGGCCCGAGCCGAGTAATGCGGCGTAGGGCCTATTGAGTTCGCAGTGGGCGCATGGGGACAAACATGCCAGTGATGCTGTCACCTTTCACCAATGTCGCAACTCACAAACACATTCACATTCATGGCAGTGAGACCTTTCTAACCATGTGCATGTCATGCACACAAACTGCATACTTACTCCTGCTTAGAATGAATGGGAGTCATTGGGCCCTGTGGGGGTCGGTCATGTGAGTGTAAGTGCACGACATTTGACATTGGACCCCACAGTGACGTGGGGGAGTTTGAGACCTTTCAAATGAGGCCAAATACGTGGTTGTTATGGAAATGAATGTATTGTTCCTGCTCAGATTATTATTATTAGGCCCGAGCCGAGTAACGCAGTGTAGGGCCTGTTAATTCTGCAGTGGGCGCATGGGGACGAACATGCCAGTGACGCGGTCGCCTTTCACCAATGTCACCACTCACACACACATTCACATTCACGGCTCTCATACCTTTCCGAGCATGTGCATGTCATACACACAAACTGCATACTTACTCCTGCTTAGAATGAATGGGAGTCAAGGGGCCACGCCCCTTCGTGGTTGGTCATGTGAGTGTAAGTGCACGACATGTGACATTGGACCCCACAGTGACATGGGGGAGCTCAAGACCTTTCAAATAAGGCCAAATACGTGATTGTCATGGAAACTGATATATTGTTCCTGCTCAGATTATTATTATTTTTATTAGGCCCGAGCCGAGTAACGCAGTGCAGGGCCTATTAAGTTTGCAGTAGGCGCATAGGGACGAACATGCCAGTGACAAGGTCGCCTTTAACCAATGTCACCACACACACACACACATTCACATTCACGGCAGTGAGACCTTTCTGAGCATGTGCATGTCATGTACACAAACCACAAACTTACTCCTGCTTAGAATGAATGGGAGTCAATGGGCCACGTCCTTTGGGGGTCGGTCACGTGAGTGTAAGTGCATGACATGTGACATTGGACCCCACAGTGACATGGGGGAGCTCGAAACCTTTCAAATAAAGCCAAATATGTGGTTATCATGGACACGGATATGTTGTTCCTACTCAAATTATTATTATTATTTTTTTTATGTTTATTTTTCTTTGTCTTGCTCTTTGACCTCAAATTTCAGCCCCTTAACATGCACGAAAACTCATCAAATTTTGCCCAAAATTCAGAAGTGTGAAAAATTGTATTTACATGTAGGTTTCATACATGTTGGTAAAGAAATGTTTTGGCAGCGCCCCCTTGAAAAATGAAAATATATTGCACTAATGGGAGCACGTCCGACACAAAATTTGTCGTACAGCTACGAATATCGGTACACAGATTCATTGTCGGGAGACAAACAAAAAATATCATGATGACCACACCCCTAAACAAAACTGGAAGTCTGCCATGTTGGATTGAAATTTCCAAAATGCTGAGTCAGCGTTTTCACTGTCGTCATATTTTGACTATCTCCTCCTTGGTCGTTTGGCCAAATGACCTCAAAATCAGTGTACAGTATCTAGACAAGTGGGGGATCAAAAGGTATCTGATTTGTTGGGATTGGTGAAACCATTATTGTGTGACGTGGTCGCAAAGTTTGCAAAGTTTTTTCAAAAATGTACTTTCGCGAAATTTGCTTCAGTTCTGACATATGATCACCGATTTGGCTCAAATTTCACTCAGACGACTACCTCCCAGGTCTACACCGATTTATCGGAAGACATTTAAATTTCGCAGTATAGCTCTTCCTACAAATACAAATTTACTCGAATTGCTTCAGTTTGAACATATGAACACTGATTTGGCTCAAATTTGAATATGTTGTCAATCTCCCGGGCCTACACCTATTTGTCAAAACAAATTTACATTTCACACTATAGCGCCCCCTACAAAATTACCTATACAAAAATGGTGTCAGTTCGAACATACCAACACCAATTTGGCTCAAATTTGAATCACTTGTCAATCTCACAGGCCTACACCCATTCATCAGAGGAAATTGAAAAAAATTATATACTATAGTGCCCCCTACAAATTTACCATTACAAAAATTACTGCAGTTCGGACATACGAACACTGATTTGGCTCAAATTTGAATCAGTTGACCATCTACCACACCTACAATCATTCATCTGACAAAATAAAAAAAAATTCACACTATAGCACCCCCTACACATTTATGTAAAAGTGTATGTATCTTGCAGAATGTTGGATCCAGCCCACAAAATGGAGTCTTCTCCCTTTCAGGTGGTGTCTTGCAGTTGTGTTGGAGGTGGTAGCATGGGAGGGCGAGGGCCTTACCACCACTTGCGGTTTTAATTAAGCTCAAGCCGAGTAACACGGCGCAGAGCCTATTAAGTCTGCAGTGGGCGCATGGGGACGAACATGCCAGTGACGCGGTCGCCTTTCGCCAATGTCGCCACTCACACACACATTCACATTCACGGCAGTGAGACCTTTCCAAGCATGTGCATGTCATGCACACAAACCACATACTTACTCCTGCTTAGAATGAATGGGAGTCAAGGGGCCACGTCCTGTGGGGGTCGGTCATATTAGTGTAAGTGCATGACATGTGACATTGGACCCCACAGTGATGTGGGGTAGCTCGAGACCTTTCAAATAAGGCCAAATACGTGGTTGTCATGGAAATGGATATATTGTTCCTACTTAGATTATTATTATTATTTTTTATTATTTATTTTTCTTCTGATTTTTTGGGTCAAATTTCATTTCATTTGGCACGCATGTCATGTCTGGTGAAAAATTTAATAAAATGCAAAAATTAACCCCTCAGGTGCCAAAATGTGCTCTCTAGCACCCCCTAGATACTAAAAAATGGCCCTAGCTGCCAGTAGGAATGTCACAGAAACATGAAACAAATGCCAAAATGTTCGTCTCATTGAGCCTGAAAAATCATACGCTGATGCCCATGACCTAACTCCAACAGGAAGTTTACAATTTGCCTTTCAAACTAAAATGCTCAAATGCCAACTTCCAGTAGGAATGTCACAGAGACACGAAACCAATGCCAAAAGTTTTGTTGCATCAAGCCCAACAAATCATACACTAATACCCATGACCTAACTCCCACAGGAAGTTCGCAATTTGCCTTTCAATGTAAAACGTCTAAAATTATCTCCGATTAAACCGACCATCATAGAGACTTCTACATAGTGCCAAAAGATAGAATGAATGCTGATCAAAAATATGTATTTGCAACTTTTTTATAACTATCTTTTTTTTTTTTTATGAGCCTTAAAAGTTGCTAAGTCTGAAACTGAAAAATCAGTTGGAATTTTTTTCCCTCTTTTGATGTACCGTTACGATCACAGGATTCCCCAGAAAATAAATGTCTAAAAATTTTTCAGATAGGATGTACAGTTTTGGATAGAGAGCAATTTATTAAACTGGTGGTGACTCAGTGAATTGCACCTCTAACTGAACTGACCTGAGTCACATGTCTCATTCAGAGGAGCCATGTGAGCTGCACGTGCGCATGCACACATACTGACAGCTGATTGGCTGAAATCCTCTGAGTGTGGAAAGGCTTCTGTTTTGTGTTAGAAAATTTAGAAAACAGTCTTCAAAACACTCACTTTCTGGGATTTCAGTAACAGATGAGCCATCCAAAGAACTCTTTTCTGTCACAGACAGTTGACACTTTCATGTGAAACTGTTTAGTTTTTGATCTTTGGGCCTGGAAGCCCACCAACTGCTGATGTTTTTCTTCTTCACTCCCATATTAAATGTGTATCACTAACATGTTGGACTAACTCCATGTTTGTACAACCACTGCTGATTCAGTTCAGACTGTTTTACTCAGGTTATATGTCAAATACGTTGGCACCAGCCCTCAACAAGTCTAATGTGCAACAATTTTACAGATAGGCACTATGGTTTTGGATTGAGCTCACTGTTTTTGACAGGTGGGTTTGGAGTTGGTTTACCATCAACCATCAGCATTATCATGTGTCCTCTACAGGTCGTTAGTGGGATCATGGTGTACCTGCCATGTTTCTGCTCCACCATGTTTCTGCTCCCCTAGCAACCCTGTAGAGTCCATAGCAACTGTATGTCTGTGTATGTGTGTTTGTGTGTGTGTGTGTGTGTGTGTGTGTGTCAGACTACTACTACTACATGTAATTCTACTGCTATTACTGATCCAACC
>JAPQRP010000019.1:14266833-14277382 GCA_037367295.1 Apogon hyalosoma | reverse complement strand
AGGAGGAGTTTACAAGGAGTATAAAAGTGATGTGTCATTACAATATCGGGGCCATTTGATTCTCCTCTGGGGGCCTGAATGGTCCTCAGCTGCATGATGCTTTGTTTGTGGCCCCCTCAGTGGGGTGGGCCTTCAGCTGAGTTGTACCTTGTTTGTGATCAGATTAAATCAATTCAATAAATTTATAAAAAATGAGACTGAAAAGAATCCGGACTAATTCTTGGAGCTGCCAACAAAAGAACACGCTTACAGTACGGACTTCCAAACTCCAGGCTTTTCATCAGCTACCAGCTACATTTAACTAAAACAGACCTTGGAAGACCAGTTCTGTGTTGGTTCCGATTAAACTTTCTCAGATCTGCTTATTTGGAACCAGTTCCTTTTAAGGATCTCAGATTCTGCACCATGGACAGCGCATGAGTCATTTTTTTATATCACATTTTTTTTTCCATATATAACTTTAAACATGTCATAAAGTTCTATAATCACACCAACTGTTCAAGGAAAATGTGACAGTACAACACAATAACTCTATTTAACCCATAAAGACCCAAACCACCACAGACCAAATCTACTGATCTAAAATGTTTAATAACTTCTTAACCACTAATCCTATCAATACATGTAAAATATGTGTAAAATGCAGTTTGTCATCTTTTTATGGTCAAAGTGGAGCTTGGAGCCCGACTTGGTTCCGAGTTCTGTAAACGAAAACAATTCTGGAACTGGATCTGCGCCTCGGGTCACAGCAGCTTAGTGCATTGGTCTGCAAGCCCGACAGGAGCTTGGAGGGCACTAAGTGGGGCTTGGAGGTTGGAGCACCTTGGTTCTGAGTTCTGTAAATGAAACTACTTGCATGATCCTTAAACACAACTGTTTCCATGATCCTTAAAGGGAACTGGTTCTGAGATCCTTACACAGTACATGGAACTGTTATATGGAACTGGTTTGAAATAAGCAGATTCGAGAAAGAGCTGAGAAAGCTTATTCTGAACTGGTCTTCTGAGGTCAGGGTTAGGGTTAGAGCACCTCCAAGCTCAGCTCCTGTGGGGCTTGGAGGGCTTGATGCGGGCAAAGTGGGACTTGGAGGTTAGAACACAGCTTGGTTCTGAGCTCTGTAAACAAAACTAGTTCCATGATCCTTAAACAGAACTGGTTCCATTAATGGAATGGGTTCTGTTTTCGGTTCTCGGAACTGGTTTCGAGAACGGCACCAACTTCACACTCCCACTGAATGATGCTTTTTTCTTGCTAACGTTATAAAACACACACACACTACAGCTGTGCAGCGACACATCAGCAGCTGTCAGCCTGTATCTGTCCCATGGTCAGGTTTAGGGCTCCCGGAGCTCTGTCCATTAGAAAGGTGACATCGCCTCCGAGATGTAGAATGTGTATTATATCATAGAAATACTTATTTCCACGCCACTGATTTGTAGTTCCTCTCTATTTAACCTGGCGTTTGGCTGTATTCTGTTTCAAAAGAGTTGGATATTGAAGATCTGAGCACCGATCAGCTGGTCTGTTGCACAGCTGTAGCAGCCTGTGTTTTTTATAACTTCAGCAAGAAAAAAAACATAATTCAGTTGCTCCGGTTGTGTTTTCTGGTATAGTAGGAAACATGGTGTTTTTATACCGTCCGTACCAGTCTACACTAATGTTTAAATCCCTTCCCTATGTTTTAAACTCCTCCCTGTAACTCACTCACTCATTCCGTCCTCTTCTCAGGCTGTGAATGTACAGGCTGTAACTATTTAGTGTAATTCATTACATATGATATACATTTCAATTCAAAGAGCAATAGATTATCAACTTACCTCCTAGCAACATAACACAAGGGAGAAATGAGTGTAACGTGGAAGCTGGAGCCGGTGCTGGAGCCAGGACAAACCCACCAATAGAAACTCTTCTCCCCTCCATTCACCGTGGGCCCCGCCCATTAAGTGCAGTTAAATTTGCAAGCAAAACTTTTCAAGTTGCAAAAGTTTCTAATTCACAAGCAAAGATCACTGATTTATGAGCAAAATAAGCTTTTTTTTTTAAATTGCAACTTACTGTCTTTTGCTCTCAAATCTCTTTTTTGGTTGCAAATGTATTCTTTTCAATTGCAAATCCATTCTTTTTGATTGATGAGTAAAGAAACAAATTTCTCTCCATACTGGTCCCCTTTTCCTCCATTCATCCTTTGTCCTTATGAGATCAATAAATAAAAAACAAAAACAGCTTAGTAAAATAAATTCTTAAAATTAAGTAGTGCAAATTTTGTAGCTCAAAGCCAGTGTTATCATACAGCCTGATATATGTTGTGTCCTCAACATCTGGTTGTAAGATATTATTGTCTCTGCATTTTACAATTTATATTTCTCAGCCTGTACAACCAGAATATATGTAGGTGATCTATGATTGAGACTAAGAGGTCAAGTCCATTCAGACTGTAAAACAGAGTGCTGACAGACTGACTTGGCAGAGAGACAATGGAAGATTTTCCTCATAAAGATAGTAATTTACTGTATCTCTCCTTGGTGCAGAATTGCAAAGTTTCCTCTCATTAATATGCTCTCGGAAAACAAATTGTAGTCCTGAGATGGATACCTCATATACATCATATTACCTCATAGTACACGCTGACTGTTGATGCACATTATTATCAGGGTAGTTGGTGCTGTATGGCAGCCATAATTGGTTTCTGCATCCCCAAAATTTCTGTTGCCAAGTAGTTATTTGGCATTGTGGCTAGTTCCATGCTTCTGTGTGTTGTTAGTTAGGCAGTATTTTTGTTCATATACTTATATATCTTTCAGAATAATTTATTTTTAACTCTGAATTAAATGGTTTCCACATGTGCTTCACCAGAAATAATAGCACCAGTGGTTCGTTTTAATGCTTAAAATGACCTAAATTTGACATTTTTTTTCTTAAATGATGCCTCTGCATGTTGTACAGATGAGTGTTTTGTCCAAGAAGAAAAAGCAAGTGTTTTTTGTTCTTTTCACACTAGAAACTAAGATATCTAAATTTAAGTTAGTTAAGGTGGTTCAAACCATGCAGCATCAGCACCTGACCATCATCTAGTGTTTTCAGGTGATGGTTCATGTTGCATTTATTTTTATTTACTTAGTGCACTCATGATGTTGTATTATTAAACCAATTGTAGTAACATATCTAAACACAGCTTCCTTATATTAACAAAATTCATCTCAACTCACTACTCAACTTATTCACAGATAATCTAATTGCTGCTACACTAACACTATGGTGTTAGTATACTTTTATTAATTACAAATTGATGCTTGCCACAGTTCACAGTACAGTACACATTTTAGACATTAGCAGCTGTGTGTATGGAGTAAATCTTGTACTTGACTTCAAGGGCTTTTTGTTTACTGTTCCGCTTGGCAGTGTATTTTTATAGTATATAATATGAGGCCTATATTCTGTGGGTGTGTGTAAAAGACAGCATTGTATTCATAAAAAGAGCCTTTAAAATATTGTACTTTGCAAGGAAGTTACTGTTCTGCGGGTGGAAAATACTGCATATCCTGATTTTTAAAAAAAAAATCCAATTTGAGTTTGTAACCTTGATATCAAAGATAATTTGAAGTCCAGGTTGTTTGTGTACAAATAGATGTGCCTTTGTATTTCAGTTGCAGTTGAAGACCATATGAGACCACTATAGCAAAGACCCAAGTGCAGAACATGGACAAAGTTCTCAGAATAGTCTTTATTCACGGGTAGACACACAGGAAAAAAAAAAAAAAAAGAGCATTAGAGTCCTCTGTACCCGCAGCAGATGAGGGGCAGGCAGATGCAGAGTTGGGGACAGGTGAAGGATCAAAACCTGGAGAGCCAGACAAAACCAGAGGTTTGTAGGCAGAAGACATAGTCGGGGTCAGAAGGCAGGTAGGTAACCTGGAGGCAGATGAGGAGACGTGGTCAGGACAAAGGCAGGTACGTTACCAGGGAGCAGCCAGGCAGACGTGGTCAGGTGAACAGGCAGGCAGGGATTCTGGCAACAGGCAGGTCAGGTATGGTCAAGGGTGGAAATAGAGCAAACAGGCAGGAGTAAATGCTGGAATGTCTCGTATGAAGCAGGAAAAAAAAACCTGGCAATGGACAGAGAGCAGAACGGTGAATATATACACCCCACCTGATGAGCCACAGCTGTGCTCACAGGTGAGGGTAATTGGCTGATGAGGAGGCGGGACTGGGTTAAGGGGCCAGAGAGAAAAGAGCAGCAGAACAGACAGAGATGTGACACCATATGAATGAAAATGTGAGAGTAGAGACGTTTAACACATAAGGAGCTTATTGAATTTAAGTTCAAGATTAGGGTCAGGTTGAGGTAGGGTTGAGTGATCTGTCCAAAAGATATAACTATGATTTGAGGTTTTCTGGAGCTTTAGGCTGTGTTTGGGGGAATTTGTTGTTGTTACCTAACTAGATCCTCAAACTGGTCCAATATTATTGCGATATTTAAACGATAGCTAGATGAAGTAAACACTAGTCCACATTTTTCTAATTTCTCACACATCTGTGACAGCTGCAATGTTTTCATGATGGCTTACTTTGTCTTACTGGAATTCTATAATGAATCAAAAGTGTTTTTTCATTCTAACTTTGAGGCATGGGACTAGTATAACCTGTGAACATCTGATGATATGGAAATGAGCCCCCCCATACAAACCCCCAAGCAAAGTCTGTTTATTACTCAAATTTGCTCATACTACTCCCCAGTTCACCACTTACAATTAGCTGCTGAAAGATGGAAAAAGTCCCTTATTGTAACTGCCGTGCATGTCATCCATTTCACAATCTTCGGAAAGTCACTTTTCTGAAGGATTCAAGTTTGTTCTTTCAACATCCATGCTATATTGCAACATGAGCCTCCTTGACTTACCCCAAAAAGACTTTTAAAACTTTCATTCACCCAACACCAGCACGGTTCCACGAGCTTAACCTTGAAAATAGGCTGAATAAAACAAAACAAAAATATTTAGCAAATCACAGAGATGTTGGTTCTACTGGAACTTATAATATCACAGGAACTATGTGTTTGTTTGAAATTGGGTCATTTGTATAGCCATTTTTAATTTACAAATTATAGACAAACTAGATTCAAATGGAATTAAGATGATAGACAGCCTCTGCAATAATTACAAATCAACAGAGGTACTAGTCTTATGTGAACAGGCTTTAGCTCACATTGGAGTTCAGACTTAATATGATTCTTGACTGTGTGAAACTGTCATTTTTCCACCAGAAGCAAAAGAACACATTTTCACAAACTTTGGTGGTAATAATAATATTTCTGTAACAAAATAACAATTGTTGCTGTGTCTGTAAAATCTTCTAGACCAATCTAAACAGCCCACTGGCTGGTGCAGCTGAAAATGATGAGACTGACATGTGTCAGCCACTAGAGAAGGCCACTACAGATACCAAAGTAAATGTTTGACAAAGAGGTAAAAACATTTGCAGTTGATGAACAAATTAACACAGACACAAAAAGTTTAAAGCCAAATAGAGCTGATGGTGATTTGGCATTTTGTTGTGGGCAGTCATACATACAGCTGTGTGAAAGTCACCAGCAGCAAAAATGGTCCCAGTATAAAATAACACTAAGGTTTAGATTTTTTTGCAAGGAAAAAAAAACAAAAAACATTTCTTTAAATAATTTAATGATGTTATGAGTAGGGATGGGAATTGATATGAATTTAATGATTCTAATTCCATTATCGATTTTGCTTATCAATCTGATTCCTTATCGATTCTCACTGGGTGAGGGAAGAAAAGAGTACAAATGGGTTTGTTTGTTTGTTTGCATTAACTGTCTTTTATATTTCCACGTACCAGTGTGTGTGTGTGTGCGTGTGTGTGTGTGTGTGAGGGGGGGTTTAGATGCTTTTCTAATTCCTCTATGTCTTCTGCTGTTGTGCATCTCATTTTCCCTCTCCCTGCCTTCAGAAATTTTTATTTGCGGGGACAGGATGTTTGTTGCCCACCCCAGAGTTGGGCCTGGATGATCCCCTGGTGTTTGCTCAGTTGCTAGATTCACAAGTGTTGCTAAGTAGCTTATCAAACACATGACATTCCTGGAAATGAATTGTATGCTGTGTAGACAAATGTTTTAGCATATTGGAGGTATTTCCCCCCTTTGAAGAAATGGAAGCTTTGCAAGTGTTACAAGTAGCCCTGGTGTCATCTTTTCTCATGAAATATAGCCATACTTTGGAGCATTTCTGCGTCAATGCCGGGTTGGCTACATTCTAAACCAAAACAATGCAGCATATGAGTGATGTCATCACACATGTGCAATGAAGGCGGAATTGATAAACAGATCGTTAAGCAGGTAGGCAAATAATTCCAAGGAACTGAGCTATTGGGAACTGGTTCTCAAAAAAAAAGATACTCATCCCTAGTTATGACTACAATATGTGTTATATTAAACCTATAGTAAACCACAGTGCAGGTTGTACACTTTGGCTATGACATGTTTGTCTACCCAGAAAACTTAGTCACAAAACTGATTTAGTTAGAAAAAGGACTGTTTAGCTGGTCCAGCCTTGTGCGTGGGTGTGAGTATGTGAACTCACAGCTGCATGTACATACTCAAGCAACAGTGTCTGTATATTTATGTGTGCGTGTGTATTTAAGGGAGTATGTATGCTCAGCAGCCAGACAGTTTTCAGCTGGCGTCAGGAATGTGGGAGGGTCAGAGGATGATGAGGAAATGCTGAAATACTGATAATGAAGAAATCATCACAAATTGTAAAATTGATTATTTGTGGAATTGAGGGACGAGATGGATTCAGTTATATTTCTGTTGGCTTGCTCTTAATAGAAATCTAATATGGCAGATACAACTTATAGCTGCAGGAGCTGAAATCATGACATAGAATTATAAAGTACACACCTTTCTGCAGCTCTCTCTACTAACCTGAGAAGAGAACCTGTGAATCTGCTTTTCAAAGTTTCTGCTTAGAGATGCAGAGCTTAGAATTGAACCAGGTTGTATCTGACAGAATCTGATCAATGGTTGGTAATTACAGCCATCAATCATGTACTCAACTTCTCTCTACCTCTCTCACATCACCTGTGATCAGACAAAAACCTGCATAACAGAGGAGATTTTCTACAGCTTAAAAACACATGTAAAGAAGAGATGCACTAGTGTTATGTCTAATCAGAGCACTTGAATGCTGAAAGGGAATTATGGAATTTTTTTGCCCAGTGACACTAAAAAACAATCAAACAAAATCAAGCGCTGCAGCTTTTAATATACAAAACCCATTACTGAAATATTGCACCAAACACAGCACAAGAATTTGATGCAAAGAGACATGAAAAGAGTACCAGTCAAATGGCAGTGAACAATGGTCACCAAATGTTATTCTTGTCATGGTCTGCTCCGGCATGGCCACTGACCTCTCCCTCAACAGTCTAACTCACTGCACCTAGAGCACATCTCCATTAGGAGCCTATATTAGAGGCTCCTCTGCTCCAGTGCAGTGCCAGATCATTTCGCCACATTTCACCTCACACCCCTCGGACTGTCTTTCCACCCGTCGGACACCGACACCATCTCCCCTCAGGTTTTGTTTGTTTTTCTGTTTAATAAACTCCTCTATTCCCTTCATCACTGTGCACATTTGACTTTGTATGTAGTAATTGTGACATGTCTGACATCAACCAACAGCCAGACTGTTTAGGTATTTATTACTTAACCTTACTTAACATCCACCATCAACCATCTACCAAAGGCATCTACTGGTCTAAAATGTTTAATACCTGTTGATCCACTAATCCTATCAATACATGTAAATAATTGGTATAAAGTATAGTTTGTCATCTTTTCATGGTCATCGGATTTGACCCATTTGGACGTTCAGAGGCTGCGTAATGAATGTGGAAACATCGTCATCTTCTACAACATTGATTCACCAGTAAAACCCACTGAGTTTGATCAATAATAGTGGATAGACACACTTGTTTATATATACCGTTAATGATATATTTTTGCAGAAAAAAATCTGTTTTGCTTCAGTTTTTCCTGTTCTTACATAATAACTTTTGAATTTACTGTTTATGACCATCTACATGATGAGTGAATTAAATATAGGAAAATACCAGATTTTCACTTTAATTATAAATGTACAGGATAATATTATAATAAGTGGTGTTAAGTCATTTGGGAAAGACAAAAAAACATTTGAAAGTTGTGACAAATAGTTGTGGGTCTTTCAGGGTTAAGGCAGCATAATACAAAATTGAATAAAGAAATTTGGATCAATGAACCTCATTAATTCAAAGTAGTTAATAAAAATGTGGAATCATAAAAAGTTATCACAAAAATATAGATGAGATCATTATTTACAATTCCTTTTAGGTTCTGTTTTCCCTGAAATTCTGTATTTCAGGTTTAGATGCCTTACATTCTCCATCCACCAATATTAGTGCCAAGTTCTGCTTATACTGATGTAAAGCATCGATCTCTACTAATCATTTATTGGGAGCCTGAAAGTATCAGTACATCAGTGACATGCCTAAGTGGATAAGAAAGATTTGCACAACTCTGCATCTTTCTCTTGTTTGTGGGAGACTTGGACAAATTACCTTGGTGATGAGGCAAACATTTCTGCAGATGACCATTTGCTTTTTCTTTCAAGAGGATAAACATGCATCACTTCTGTTGTTGTTTCTGCTGATTCTGTCATTGTGAGTCATTGTAAGTCAGTAGATGACTGTCTTTTCTATTCATAGATAAGTCTCTGATCTCCACTTTCCCCTTAAGTAGTTTCAATTCAACTGAGACTTGAAACTATAATAATTACTGACGCTGCCTGTGCTGCAGCACAGTCAACTTTTCCAGATTTTGTCTGATTTTGCAAAACCCTCAGCTCTGTGTTTGGATAGGAACAGAATAACAGCTGGAAAGTGGCTCTGTAAGAAAAAAAAATCTTTATGACTCGAACCTGAGGCAAGGCAGACATGCAGCTAAATAAAAAGGGCTCCCTTTGAAGGGTATATTAAGACAGGAGTGCTTTACACTCTAGTATGCTCAGATAAGTCATTTACAAGAACTTTTATCTTCAACAGATACTGAATTGAAACTACTGAAACTTATTTGAGTACTTTTTATTTTTTAAGATGTTACTTTATATATCCAGCAAGTGATTATGTGGTAACAAGACATTTCAGCAGCAATTCTAAATAATTTTAAGTGTTACATTTACACTCAATACTCTTTATGTAGCATTTCACGTTTTTTTACTTCAGAGATGTTAAGAAGCTCTTCATCAAGACTGTCTTTGACTGCTGATGGAGTTAGAAAGTTGAGGAAAGGTCACTGACTAAAGAATGTGTCATTTCCTCACATGACTACTAACCATTATGGAGTTCTAAACACTCTGACAGAGTGGATACTCTTTGGGGAGCTGAAAAGAGGCCACATCACCTCCAATTGGTGAGTAGCATGGGTCTTTAAACCTGATGAGAAATGCCGACCTACATATTTCAGCCACTCGTCTCAGAAACCTCCCACTTTCTACACCCTCTGTTTATTTTTCTACAGTTGTACCAGGTCTCCTCAACAGAGACTTGACCTTTACTCTTGAGCTCAGTTACAAGTTGCACACCACAAAGAACCGCAGGGAGTCTGTGAAGTCTGGCACTAAATAGTGTTCCCTTTATTTAGCTCATCTGCAAAGCTGCAAAGAAAGGTGATTTTAGTCCTCCCGAGTTAAGTAAGAAAATAAAATTTGATTTATTGAATTTTGTGCAAGACACAACACTCAGTTATTTTATTGTAATGTTTATGTTACTGGCTTTTAGTCAAAGGGAGGTACCTTATTCAGGTTCAAGGAATAATAAAACAAACCCCCCCAAAAAAGAGGAAAAAAAAAAAAACAGCACAGACTCTATTCATCTGGTCTTTGTCCTCCAATACTTTCATTTCTGGAGCAATAAATGCAGCACTTCATTAACAAATCAGAACTAGACAAAAAAGTAACCACCATGACATCATCCATTGGTTTGTAGATTGCAGTTTTGATACCTCAAGTTTGTAGTTTGGCCCTGACCATCTCAACTTTTTGGAGCCAAAAGTGGGCAAGACTGGAGAGCTGTTAAACTAGACATGTTAATGCTACCACAACATACTGGAAACTCTGACCACACTAACATTGTCATATTGGCCATCACCAGCACCACCACCACACTACAACACTGAATAAATGCTAACATTAACAAATATAGATAAACTATACTGACAGACTTGGGTGGAATTTAGTGACAGTAAACAAAACAAAGCCATGCCACCAAAAGAACTCAGTAAATGAAACAGACCCACACAGTGAGACCATTCTCATTCCTCTGTGGTCACAATCTGCTGCTTAGCATGCGATTCAATGTCTGTGGTTTAATCCATCCATCCATCCATTTTCTGAACCCGCTTTATCCTCACTAGGGTCACAGGGGTTGCTGGAGCCTATCCCAGCCACTTAAGGGCGAAGGCGAGGTACACCCTGGACATGTTGCCAGTACATCGCAG
>JAPQRP010000019.1:14220596-14230863 GCA_037367295.1 Apogon hyalosoma | reverse complement strand
ACACACACACACACACACACATACATATATATATATATATATATATATATATTCATTTAAAGAGTTTTTCATGTGAAAAACACTTAAAAACAGACATTTTCACTAAGTTTTAAAAACCGCCAGACAGGACATGGAAAGAGGACATCTCCAGGCAAAAGAGGACATTTGGTCACCCTAGTCTGTCATATTTTTGCTATTTTTTTTTACCTATTAAAAATAATCCTTTAATGGAATTGAATCAAAGTAAAGGGTTGATAGATTAATCTGTTACAAAAATCAAGTGATTTGGATGCAAGGGTGCATCCAGGGATTCCAAAGGGTTAAATGGTCCTATTTAGGCAGCTGTACAAACTGGGTTTAATGATTGACTTAGATAGATTAAACTGACAAATGATAAACATTAGAGTGTAACTTATATGAGTGTGTTGATGTCTTACAGATCGGCTCGTATTATGGCAGTGAGATTGCACCTGTGGACATCGATGGAGATGGCATCACTGACAACCTCCTGGTGGCAGCTCCCATGTTTTTCAGTGGTGGTTTGGAGAAAGGAAAAGTCTACATCTACCGGGTGACAGAGCTGGTGTGTAGAAAATAAATACACAGCAATAGGACACATACATGTAGTAATCACCAGGCAGTATGCACCGATAAATTGGGTAAACTCAACACCTGTTAAAACTCCAGTTGCTCCCAGTAATTTCTAACACACTTCTGCAGAGTATCTGGTAACACACACCGAAGCAGACTTTGCTGCATTCCAGCTCCACCTTTAACACAATGACAGGCTGCAGGCTGACATCTGACACATGACCCTGTCCAGATCAAATGTTCAACATCAAATGAGAAAACTACACCATGCCAGTGCAGCGGTTTTATTATATGTGTAGAATGAACTCAACAGGAAAGTATTCTGCCCCTTCTAAACCCATGTCCAGCAAGCCATTTGGAGATGAGAACTTTAATAAAAACAACATTTCCCACTGTTCCACATTGGTCTTGCTCATTGGAATAATAAATGTCTTCAGCCGTTTTGACTGCATGGAACATCATGGAATAGGTATTTAAATATCTGCTGAGGCCCACACCACATCACAGGTGGCAGGCCAAGATCAAACAGACACAAAAGTCTGCCATTTGGATCACAATGAATAATTATAATATAGCCGATTTAGCTGTTTTTGATGCTGCACTGTGGTATTGACCTAAAAAAAACTACTTACATTTTGACAGCCCTGGTTCAAAAATGTGTCACTATGATTCCAGGCAATATTTCACTCCCACAACAGGATTGTAGATCTCATGACTAAATTATTGCACAAATGCTCTTTTGCTTGAAGTACTGTATGTACAAGTGGGTGACAAATTAAAGAGAAAATCCAGCCTAAAGTGTCTTAGCAAGGTATTGAGCCACTGAACTGGAAGACGAACACAATTCCACATTCAGTTTGTTGATGATATTGTTGGAATGGAATGTCTAAAATGTTACTCATCCATCCTTTTTCTAGTAGTCCTTGTGAGGGTCACGGGGGTGCCCATCCCACCTATTGATTAGCGAAGGAACACCTTGGACTTGTCACCACTTATGATCTATACAGTCGCTCAGAAAAAACAGACTAGATTCTGAAGTATCATACAGGAAATGACTGGTCTTCTCAAGTTTTTCTTTTCATTTTTCATCCATCTGTATGTAAAATATATGAATTTGAGTCAAACACCAGACACTGCAGTCCATGGATGGTGGTCCAAACTACTCTACTGCCATCAGAAAAGGATTAGCAACAAAAAAAAGGGAAAATGCACACCCTCCTTCTGCAGTTCTCTCATCATCAAACCTCCAGCTGCATATAAAGATGGGGGAAAGCTTATGCTTTTGTGTTGACAAATACCAAAATATCATACTTCTCGGGCTGCCATGTTACAGCCCCCTTTCATGGGCTAGATTTTCTAAAACCTGAAAATAAGTCACGTGAAGATACATAAGTCCCATTTCCTCTCAGGCCACTTAAATTTGGGCATAATGAAAACCTACTGTATAATTTCTATCCAGCTGCACTGAAAAAATTTGACCTATTGAAGCGTTAATATCTTCTGTCATCTAACGTATCACTTCACATTGCATGGTAATTCCACTATTGACATCAAGTCATCATTTTTTGTGATTTTGGTCTCTGAACTCTAAATGTTTTTGATTTTTCTCAATCTTTTGTAGCACTTTCTTGCAAAGGATGCCCCTTCATTGGCAGATTCATCTGCTGTAGCTTGAATCTAGTCAGGACAAATTGTAATTTTAATTTGTTACTGTTGAAAAAGACTATCAATAAGGTCATTTGACTAAGGCCTGTCATGTCAGATTAATGGATCCCAATTCATCCATGATAAAGTGGTCAAAACATTCTAGTAAAAGTTCAATATTAGCATAACATATCTTATTAATGAATTACAGTGACCATGTCATTTTGTCACTGTGGCGCTTACTGACAGCTCTCATAATGATCCAAAGACAGATAATTTATATCTTAATCATTGAAAATTGCTTTAAAAAAGTAATTAGTTATAGTTACTAGTTACTTTCCCAAAAAAAGTAACTGAATTAGTAATGAAATTACTCCTTCATGAATGTAATTAGTTACCAGGGAAAGTAATTATTGTGTTACTTCTCTGAAAAACCTTCAAATATGTAAAAGAAAGCGTGTTTCAAGGTTGTAGTTGCATAGAGTAGAACAGCATAGAACAGGTACTTCATTGAACTTCATATTTATTGGAGTGCGAACAAAATCAAAGACATCCCTGAAATAATAAGCAGTTTCAACCTTTGTGGGTTCTACTGCCTCTCCTTCTGATCCTTTGGCAAATTTGAGTTAGGGAAGACAAGTGATCGAACTTTTGTGTCTTGAGGTGACTTCTCTCTGATATTAGTTCTGTCTTAGAGAATACTCCTTCAGATGGAACCAATGTTCCCACTAAATGGAGTTTCTACACCATGACTTTGGTGAGGCTGGGGTCCACCAGGGCCTGGCTTTTCCACCACATAAGGGGATCTGCATTTATAGGAAGAAGATGCTCCTCCAGTTAATCCTGGACCTCCACTTTTTTCAGTCGCTCCCCCCGATACAGCGGTAAATGTCTTCAGTCCACTCAGTCGGACTCACTGATAACTCCTCCCCTAAGTTAGCTGCGCATAAAATTGCGTTCAATTGAATAGGGTGTGCAGCAGACAACTCAAACTCGGACATGTCATTAGTCATTCACAAGAAGGCAGCGTGGACACCTCAGACTCATGGGCACACAGGTGAAACCTGAAGGCAGCACGGGCAATTTGAATATAACAGCAGTTTGCAAACAAATTGGTTCTTATCATTTACTTAAAAGAGCCGTTCAAAAGACTTGACTCATCTGTGAACATCACACCTCCAGTGCCTGGCTGAGCGAACCAGGACGGATAACAGCTGTTAGATATCAGTGCATAGTAATGCACCACATTTCACTGCTGGTGATGGTAACGGCATTGTAAAATAGTAATTAATTAGATCACCCGTTACTGAAAACCCGTTAGTAATGCTGTTATTTTTAACGCCATTATTCCCAACACTGATCTTAATGAACAAATATGTAATGCATAATATATGCACCTTAATATGACTTAAATTACTTTAATTTGATTCACTGTCTAACACTAATCAGAAAGTGAAGTTTGAGCTGTTTAACAGCCACCAGAGACCGACTGTGACCCTTCATGGCCGCTGCAAAGAGCATGTGTTTCAAATTTAGGCACCACTGGATATATTTTTTCCTCTTTTTTTCTATTCATCTCCCTTTTTGTCACACATGCATTCATCAGATAGCTCAGAAGTCAACAGCTCCCTCCTCAAATCAACTCCCTTCCCATTTGTTCAACTAAAAAAACAAGTGATCTCATGTTACGTCTGCTGACAGTAAATTATGTTATGTAATGGAATGCCAAGTGGAGCAATGATATGCATAACTACTGAGTATTTCACTTCATTTTTGTCAGAAAGCTCTCTGAGAATTTTTCAGGTAGTTTATCTCAAAGTTGGGATATTTTCTATCAGACTTATCAGTTGCTAAGAATAGAAGCAAACTTAAACTATACAGCAGACCTTAGTGTTTTGGGTTTTTTTTTGGGGGGGGGGTCAGGCCTGAGGTAAAATTCCCCTTATTTTCTTTCACAGATGTGTAAGATACTTGAGTTCAAATAAGCCGATCCAAACTTTATCTTTGGTTTGATAAGAAAAATAAAACAGATGAGTATTGTTGCTTTTCTTGAATAAATGAGAAGATTAGTTGGCTGGAGATGGTTTTGAGATGATTGAAACAAACAGAGCTACATGGAGAGCAGAGAAATTAGGACAACAATCTGTTCCTAGGGTTTGTTATGAGACAAATGGACGGCAGACCATTCAACAAAGAGATCAGCCCTTTGATCAGAATATTGAGCTTTGCTTGGAGCCATAGATCTCCTTAATAGATATGACACAGGGCTTTTTTTAACCACAGATGTTGTTTTGAGAAATACCCTTTTGGCATTTGCTGCTGTTTCCAATTGAGCTTCTGTACTGCACCCATTGTACTTTAGAATGTATTTATTCAAATGATGGGTTCAAATGATGCACATGTGTCAAAGCTTTCTGTCTAGCATGTGCTTGTCATGTGCATGTCCAGGCAGTCTGTAATCTTCAACTCTCAAAGGGATATTGCATAAGTTGTGTAAAGAACTGCATTGATGCCTTGACATAACTTTGGCCATAGAGTTCAGTGGTTGATCTGGCAAGAGTAAAGGTAAGCTTGGGTGGCAATATGTGGACACATCTATTATGGAGAGTTTGTGTGCAGTCAGTGTTTCCAACTATTCAGTAGTAAAAGTATCTATTCTACGCATGTCCTAAAAGTCACTAGACGTTACTAAATGACCTCATCACCTAATTTGCATGATTGTAAATGTGCATGTAATTGTAATGAACAATGTAGGAGAGTGGAATAACATTTTGTTAGAGACAAAATGTGAGTATAACAACACAAACATGTTTAGAACTATAAATGAACTATATTCTGTCAATTCTTGTTTGGTTTGGTATTTAACCTTACGGTCCACTTAGGAGCCTACAACAAGTCATGGTAAATCATGAACATTTTTAACCAAAACAGTTTTAATTGTGAGAAAAAGGTGACAGATTCGTCACTAGTGGCTTTTTTGAGAAAGAGTCTCAACAAAAAAAATCACCTAAATATACCACCAAGGTGTCTAAGTTGGAAACACTGACTTTTACAGCTAGGCAGACAGACAGTGGATTTATAAGGGATACACAAAAACATTTGGTGTCATTTAGAGGGAAATGTGTGTGTCACTTTTCAAAAGTTGATAAATGTTTCTAAACAAATTTTAAAAGTATTTGTTGCTAGATGCTTTTTGTAGAAAAAAAGTTGCTAGAGTTGTCTGAAATGTTGCTAAATGACACAAACAAAACTATTAAGTTGGCATCAATCACAGTTAAAAGGCACACACACTATATAGATCAAAAATGTTGGTTCCGTTCATGGAAAAAACACTAGGGTTTTATCAGACTCACATTTTTTTTATCGATTCATATTTGGCTGTTTAATACAACACTTGGCTTTTTTTTCAATTATTTTTCTTTTTTCTTTTTAGGAAATCCTTTTACACCTGTTTCAGTAATGATTTTTTTCCACATTAAAGACCACATTATCATAAGAACCTAGTAGCCTATATGATGAAGGAATCCAGTCAAGGTCAAGTGTTAAGAGGTTCATGTAAGGTAAAGGTTGTAAGTTACATGTGTTTCCTTCACATACACACACACACACACACACACACACACACACACACACACACACACACACACACACACACACATCAGGAGCTGAGACACAACCCTAGTATTGCATATTATGTTTTACATGAACAGGGAAAAAAGGGTCTGCTCATACTGGAGCAGCGCAGTCTCTTACAGAGTGATTTATGTTGTGTTTAGGGGTTAACAACTGATGTCAAATTCCTAGTGTGCACCTGAAAAACCCAAAAAATAACCTCCTATCTGCTTTTCCTTGACTTCAATGGACAATGTCACATGGTTTAGGAAACATGAACAGGAGAATTCATAGGAACAGATAGTGCACTCCAGTGCTGAGAGAATCCAACTGCACTTAGACTAGACAGATGTTAAACAGGTCATCCATAGTGAAACTACAATGTTCTGCATGTCTTGAATTGATTGCCTTATGTGTTTGCATATATTTTAATGCAGGCCGTGAAAGATAACGAGGTGGAAAAACAAGGATTCATTTGTAGTTATTAATTAACACTGCTTATTCTTAGCCTGATTCATCTGCATTTGTCTTCCATTTGCATTTGAGGATCGAGTTTTTATGTTGGCATCTGCAAAGAAGTATAACTAGTGCAAACGTAAAACTTTGTATTTTACACTGTCTTGTCTATATTCACCTGCTGTGTAGAGTTCAAATCATAATAACACAGACAGAAAATGTACATCCTATCTGATGGTTTTGCAAACAGCTGGGCTTTTACAGCCAGTTGTAGAATGGTACTCTGTCCTCACCTGTTGTAAATGAATATTGAATATAGAAAGTGAACGAAGCAAAACAAACTGCTCCTGAGTTTTCCGTTACTGAAACAAGCCAGTACTGGACAGGGAACATAAATGACAGCTGCCATTGTTTCCAGCCCTATCTGACCCACTGCTTTATAGGATAAATGGTTTTGACTGGGTCTGCTTGATTAAGTAGAAATTAGTTTGAATGAAAGCTGTGCTCTGCCTAAACAAATGAACATTTGCTCCCAGGCAGATGCATCTGCTTCCCAGGCCAGGGACTCCCCACATAACACAAAAACTTCTTATCATTTTCCTGTATCAAACAGCATTTCCCTTGGAGTAGTTTCAATCAGATATTTATAATATGGAATCAAAAAACAAAAGCAAAAACTCAAGACAAATACTTAGAGGATTTTCATTCAGTTCTAACTTGGCTAACAGATATTGAGTACTGTAGAAAATATTATAAATTCATTGGTAATAGTACAAGATCATTAAAACCATTGTTTTGTTTCCATAGAATCGTTTTTTCCCTGAGGGAGCATTGGAGATCCACAATGGGGGCCAAAATGCTCGCTTTGGCTCATCCCTTGCTCCCGTTCCTGATCTGAATGGTGATGGTTTCAATGACTTGGTGGTCGGAGCTCCACTGGAAGATGACCACAAAGGAGCCATATATGTCTTCTTTAGTCAGCATAACAGAATACTACGCAAATATAAACAGGTAAGAAGCTGTCAAAAAGCACTGCATCTTTACATCTTCAGCATCCTAACTCTAAATCAAGTTTGTGTTAAATTAGAGTAGATATTCCTCTGAAGTTTGACATTTTAAATAGATACAGCCACTGTTTTCTGGGTGCTCTACATTCATTTCATTATAATGAGGAAACAATGCAGATGCTAATATTCTGTAGTCATTAGTTGCTTGGTTTAAACACATAAAGACTCAGTGCTACATTTGTGGCAGTTCCCAAATTAATCTTTCTCTATTTCACATTTCTTAAGTGATTTATCATCATTTATTATTATAATATCCTCTATAGTTTGCATTTTTCAAAATACATCATGTATTTTCTGATATTTAATTCACAAATCATGTACCTGTTAATGAAAAATTGACTTTTTCAGCAAATATATCAATAACTGAACATAAAAACAAGTGTCAGTGACGGTGTTTCCATGTTCACTGTGGAGCCTCTGAATATCCAAATGGCTCATATCTGATGACCATGAAAAGATGACAAACTGTATTTTACCTCAATTACATATGTGTATTGATAGTATTAATGGATTAACAGGTATTAAACATTTTAGATTAGTTGATGCTTTTGGTTGCCGGTGGATATTTGGGTCTATGAGGGTTAAGAGTAATTTTCTGCACTTGCAAAATTATCAATTTCTCACAGATGTGCAGCAATAAAATTAATATCTGGGGAATTTTTACAGTTGTCATTAAGGTGATGGAGGATTTACATTAAAATATACCAAACCTTACTCTGAAGGATCAGGATCCTGTTTGTGTGCTTGTTGATCCAGTGTCACAATTTACTAATGTATGTAATGATACATTATTTATCAAGCCATTTTTAATATACTATGAAAATGTCTGTTATGATAAAATGTAGATGGTATACAGCAGGAAATGGCTGGTAGTGATGGGTGATCAGAAAAGTTATGAGATTACTGTATATTTCCAGCTGTAATTGTGCACTTCCTGTACTTTCAATGTTCTCGTTTGTTTGCTTCTCAGAGGATAGCAGCAACAGACCTGGCCCCCGGCCTGCAATACTTTGGCCGCAGTGTCCATGGCATTATGGACATGAATGATGATGGTTTAGTGGACCTGGCAGTAGGATCTCTGGGTGCTGGTGTTCTCCTCTGGTTAGTATTTCACCCAGTCACATTTATCAGCATATGACAGTTATTTCAGTTATTTTTGCAGAAGTATGGGGCTGACTCATACTGTGAACAAGTGATGTGTTCTGTTTTTGTTTGAGCAATGTTTGGGATTAAGTTTATTTAAAAGTAGGGATTTCGTTCCACTAAAATAGTCTCCTTTTATACCACATGGGTTAAAGTTTTTGGAAGTTTTACCATGGACACAGACATGAGAACATCACTGAGAATTATATTTCTCAATTGAACTATAACTCACATAACACTCTTGTTTGGCTTCATAAAGTCCAGTATTCCAGTAAAGCAGAAAATCAGGTCCCAGCCTTTAAGGTACGGGAGTGAGTTAATTTGTCTGTGTTTACCTTTATGCCCTCCTAGGTCACAGAGCATTGTCCGGATATACACCACCATCCGGTTTGAACCCAACAAGATTAACATCTTTGTTAAGGACTGTCAGCGAGGTGGCAAAGACGTAACCTGTATGTCAGCAATTGTATGTTTCAACATCACTGCAAGGACAGCCATTCCTCCCACAGAAGAAATTGGTAAGCCAGTAAAAATAATCTCCTTCTGGGGAGGCATCCTTGGAAACTCTACTTGGGTTGTCTGTCACATCAGCTTCTGTTTTGTCTGTACTAAAGCAAAAGGTGTGGCATGTTTGTTTGGGAAAATTAGGCATTAAAAGCGCACTTTGAGAAATATTATATATGTTTTGGACTTGTAGTAATGTATTTTTTGGAGTTTTGTACACAAAAGGAAGAAAGTGTATGAAAGGAATGGCATGGCATGAAAGTACTGTACATCCCTCTTGTGGTTCAAGCTCCCTTTTCAATCCTTCTATAAAAAAAACCTAACGTAGTGATGGCTCCTTTCATTCAGAGTAGCAACAAAGAAAAATGTTTCTTCACTTGCAGTGAGAGATTATGATCTTATTGCTGTATACCAGCCAAAGTTAATACTGCTGCCTTTAAAGCTAGTATATCTGAGGCACAGCGACACTATCATATAATCATTGCCTGGAATTGTCTGCAAGTTTATCTCCAAAATACCAAGACAGTTTTGACTGATGCCGATGAGAGGCTTTTGGCAGCAAACTATCTAATGCCCACATGCAGAAAGGTTCTCAAGTCACAATTGTTTTCAAATATACAATAACAGGGTCTGGTTTCACCTGGAAGCAGAGGTGAAGGGGAGCACGTTCTGAGTTAACTTCTCAACACTCCAACTGCTTTATCAAATCCAGAAGACATAACAAAAAAGAGCAGAGGACAGAACAGGGGGAGGTATCTTGTCTTCCCTGGTTACATACAGTGAAATACGTTTATTTCATTTTCCTCACGTTGTCATGTCTGGCTGGTAATCCACCACAGATGCGCTGGTATGTGTGAGTTCGCTGTGGTTTGTCGCATAAAATAGAACTGTTTTCTCTGCCTGATTTGAATTAACCCTATTTATGCAGCTCTTTTTGTCTGTCTGTTTACAGTATAAGACAGTTTGTAATGAAACAATTAAGACCACCTCATTTATTCCCCGTGTGCTTGCATGTAATGCAAGGCACAGGGGACTATTGTTCGTCATATTTATTATTATTATTATGCTTTATTATTATTATTATTATTATTATTATTCCCCGTGTCCTTGCATGTAATGCAAAGCACAGGGGACTATTGTTCTTCATATTTATTATTATTATGACTTTTTATGTTTTATTATTCCCCGTGTGCTTGCATGTAATGCAAGGCACAGGGGACTATTGTTCGTCATATTTATTATTATGACTT
>JAPQRP010000019.1:14194595-14206521 GCA_037367295.1 Apogon hyalosoma | reverse complement strand
CAGAAAAGTGGAGAGTCCAGCCCCTCTCGAGGGGTTGGGTTCCAGAACCCAAGCTGTGTGTGGAGGTGAGCCCGACTTTATCTAGACGGTATCTCTCAACTTCCCTCATGAGCTCCAGCTCCTTCCCCTCCAGCGAGGTGACATTCCATGTCCTTAGAGCTAGACTCCTTGTCTGGGGATCGGGTCGTCGAGCCCCCCCGCTATCGACTGCCACCCAATCCACATGGCGTCCGGCCCCTACGAGTCCCTCGGCGGGTGGTGAGTCCATCGGAGGGCGGGCCCACATCATCCCTTCAGGCTGAGCCTGGCTGGGTCCCATGGGCAAAGGCCCGGCCACCAGGTGCTCGCTTGCGAGCCCCAACCCCGGACCTGGCTCCAGGGTGGGACCCCGGCTGCACTGTGCTGGACAACATCACGTTCCTTGATTTATTGTTTTTCATAAGGGCTTCTGAACTCCTAAACACCTCTGAGAGTTAAATCACTGAAAATGATAAAAGTTTATTGTCCTATACTTGATACATTTTTTGGGACTGAGCCAGAAAGGCGAAGCCCTATTGTATTTCGTTTGTTTTTTATTTTCCTGATGCCATTTTAAACTGGATTTGGATCCCCTAAATGAGCTCAGAAACTCACCAAATTTGGCACGCATGTCACATCTGGTGAAAAATTTGATCAAATGTAAAAATTAACCCTATAGGTGCCAAAATGTCCTCTCTATTGCCCCCTACATATACAAAAATGACCCTAGCGCCCAGTAGGAATGTCATAGAGACATGAAATGAACACCAAAACTGTTGTCTCATTAAGCCTGACAAATCATACACTGACATCCATGGACTAACTCCAACAGAAAGTTAGCAATTTGGCTTTAAATTAAAAAAATGCTCAAACACAAACTTCCAGTAGGAATGTCATACGGACATGAAACCAATGCAAACAAATGATATGCTGACACCCATGAGCTAACTCTAACTGGAAGTTTTATGTTCATTTATTCATATAATTTCAATTAATTCAAACTGATTTTGTCTCTCACACACACACGCACGCACACACACGCACGCACAAACACAAAGTAGGGTTTTCATAATAAAAGCCTCTTTAAAAGATGATGGTGGTTTCAGCAAAAGGGCACTGGTGTTTTGTAGGGATGTAAGGAGGATGGACACAAAAGGGTGGGGGCTGGTGTTGGGACGGAGAGGTGTGCCTGGAGCTGAGATGTTGACAGTTGAGGGAGGGGGAACGCACAGGAGGTGGAATGCGCAGTGCGAGGTCCCACCCAGTGCTGCTTGCAGCTTTAATTTTTTCTGTTTTTTAGAAAAGTTGTTTTTGTTGCTGTCTGATGTTGTGTCTCATACATATTGAATAATATTTTGTGACTGTTTTAAGCTAAAAAGGGCATATGTTGTCGGTGAGAATAATCAATTCTGTATTTATTTAACTGAAAGGAAAACAGATGTAAAGCTGATGTTTCCACCCATTAATAAAATCATCCATATTGATTTTTATGGATGAGTTTTCAAACAAATTTACATGAATATGATAAAGTTCTGGATATATGTCTCCAGCCCTGTCAGAAGAGTACCAAAGCCCACGGTTCACCACAATCGGTTCACCACCACGGTTGAAAAAATATTGACGTGGACCATATTAGACCGCAGGGCCCAAAACACATGCTGCAGGCTTTAGATGACCATGACAGACCACACTGGTCAATGTCACAACCACAATTCAACCAGAGGAACATTTTAGTTCTGCGTTGTGAGATTCTTGCATTTGATAGGCAGACAGCTCCACAGAGCCAACGCTAAAACATGTACTCTTTTATTTACTGAATAACTAGAACACATCCGAACAGTGTTTCACATTTTTTATTATATCAGTGTAAAAATTACTTGGTGTCTTATCAAGATAAACCACAAAATGTTGGTAGCTTAATTGACAGCTTTTATGGTTTTATGGTTAAAGGCTTTATTTACAGATCTGCACCATGGAGTCACAGTTGGCTCCAGGTCACTATAGTTTAATGGTGAAAGTTGATACTGTGTATATGTACCCAGACCAGCTAGTTACACTCTGCTCCTAAAATATGAAGGCCTTAATTCCTCTCAAGTAAACACAATTTTGCAAAGTGCTGCAAAAGCCAATTTTCTACTAGATTCACAGGCACCTTTATTACCAGGAACATATTTACCTGGGTAAAAGAATTCCTGGTAATCTGCATGCTTTGCATTTCCACAGCAAAGCTCCTGAAAATGTATTAAAATCAAGCTCAGTTGTTTTAAGTCACCAACTCACAGTCCTGCTCTGTGTCTTTTGAGTGTATTCAGCATACGTTCTGCGAGGTCCAGGCTGTTTTGGACATATATGCTGAATACACTTTTTAACGTATTCAGATGGAAAGACAGATGATTGCTTTGCACTTGTTGGAAGGAGTGAGATCAATATGTTGAAAAGAGTATATTCAATTGGAAAATGGAGCAAAAAAAAAGTTTGTATTCAGCAAATACATTCGATGAGGTTCAGGCTTATTATCCAGAGTGTATTTGAAGGACAGACAGAATAACTGCAATGCACTCATAGGAACAAGCCAACATTACATTTGGCTTGATCCGAAAAGCATATTCAGCAAATGAATGTTGTTGTCAGTCCACTTATCACATCTTCTCTTCTTTTGCTCCATTTTGCAAATGAACA
Organism: Apogon hyalosoma; assembly: GCA_037367295.1. Classification (NCBI taxonomy): domain Eukaryota; kingdom Metazoa; phylum Chordata; class Actinopteri; order Kurtiformes; family Apogonidae; genus Apogon; species Apogon hyalosoma. The sequence goes on along the minus strand of JAPQRP010000019.1, from coordinate 14,203,824 downwards.
AAACACAAAGTGAATCTTGTAGAAATGGAATAAACAAGTTTGCCACCACACACTGGCTTTTAGAGGGTGAACATAAATGTGGATGGCTGACAGTGTGTTCCACCAATCAGTATTATTGTATCAGCGTACTGTCTGACATATTATAGTTCTGGTATAGGTTTATGCTGTCTTCCACATATAATTATTGTAGGTAATTCATTTATCAAGACAGGGGTAGTTTGTTTACCTGCTTTACTAGCCTATAAGACACATCACAGCAACATCATGGTGACGCTTCTGACAAAGGCTACAAGAAGTAGCTGAAACTAGTAAAGCAGGTAAACAAACAACTACCCCTGTCTTGATAAATTAATTACCTGCAATGAATATTACAGTTCTACTTCTTTTGTATATAGAGCCTAGAGAATTTAATTACTTACTACTCTTTTTCTCTGCTATATCGTGCCATCACATTGTTTCCCACAGGGGACAGAAGTCTATAAGGGCTCGACAAACCAACCTGACTGGCAATTCTGTGTCTGGGTCAACTGTCCAGTACACTGTGTTACAATAGATGCATTTCAAAAATGTATTTAATGCACATTCTGAAATTTCGCAGTTAAACATGTCTATGGAACAGCAACATTTGAAAGAAAATTCCCAAATTTTCTGAGCATGTTTATTCATTTGCTTGAAGTATTTTGTGCATGTTTCCACAAAAGAGTTAATGTGCATAGAAAAGTGGAGACACCTTTTTAGAATAAATTCTGACCCAGTGAATATTTAATTGGACTGAATGATCAGACATGACAGACATTACTGTGTCTTCCACATATTTTGGAACCAGTGTGAAAACATGTCTAGTACAACATGAACTGAGGAGGAGACTGGTTTATTCCTCTGTCCCATCCTTGAATTGAGACATAACAGCTGTTTTAGGGGGAAAACAACAACAGAATGCTCTGCTTCTTCTACTGTTTATTAGTGCCATGTGTGACGTAGCCTACAGTTCCACCTTCTGACCTTTGTGAAAATACACATATACATACTTTTTGTAGTTTTTCAAAAGTTTGTTCAAATTCACTTGGCATTTTATGGAAATAGGTAGTGTAACTTTGGTGTTTTAACATAAGTTCAGATCCAAACTGACAGAAAATCTATCTGATTGAGGCTGTGTTGGTCCCAGGGAAGATGGACAGTTGAGCTGAACACCTCTGACTGTAGGGCTTTGATAATGATCTTTGTATTTTATATGATGTAAAACACACATCATTGAACATCCAACACTGTCTACATCAGCATCAAGGTGGGAAAGTTCGAAATTATTTAAGAACAGGAAGAGTAGGCAGTGTTCACGTATAACAGAATGACCTTTATCTATTTACACATTTGGATAATCATCAACACAATGTTTTTCATCAAAGTAAAAACGAAAAAACAGGTAGACAGGTTTAACTAGGATAACAAACAGTCAGGTTTATCAGGATACAGGCAGATGGATGTGATCCTGGACGACCGGCAGGCAGGTATAATGGGACAGGCAGACAGATGGAGGGACAGGACTGAGAAGAGACAGACTGACCAGGACACAGGTTTAACAGGATACAGGCAGACGGACGGAGGGAGGGACAGGACTACAGGTAGCAAAAAACAAGAAACAGGCTGGAGTGACTGGCAGGTACTGAAGAAACAATCTGACAAAGGACAGAGAGCAGAGTGGTGAATAAATACATCCAGCCTGATGAGCTGCAGCTGCACCCACAGGTGAGTGGAGTTAACTGATGAGGAGGTGCGGCAGAGTTAAAGGGCCAGAGAGAGAAAAAAAAAACAGCAGAACAGATAGAGATGTGACAGACCCCCCTCCAAGGGACGGCCCCTGATATCCCAAAAAGAGAGGCCACCATCCTGGGTGGGTGGAGGGGAACCAACCTCCCCCGAGCGGGTCAGTCAAAACCCACGCCTCTGGGTGGCACCCCAGCAGATGAACACTCCTCCAGGCCAGCAGGCAGGAGAAGGGCCCGAACCACTGGGCAGCAGAGACTTGGGCGGAGGCTCACTGGTCCAGGACTGGGCTCTAGACGGAGGAGGCCCTCGGGACTGAGGTCCGGACAGAGGAGGTCCTTGGGGCCAGGATCCTCTGGATGGAGGCCCTCGGGGCTGAGGCCCCCTGGAGCGAGGTTGGACTCTGAACGGAGGCCCCCTGGAGCGGGACCAGACTTTGGACGGAGGCTTCCTGGAGTGGGGCCGGACTCTCGACAGAGGCCCTCGGGCCCGAACCCGAGACCAGGATCCCTGGGAATGAACTGGGGCCATGGCCCTCTGAGCGGTCATATCGGACAACTACCAGATGGGGGACCTCAGAACTGGAACCGGCCAGGCTGAACCCAGAGTAAGCGGCAGTCAAACTTGACTCTGGAACCAAACCTGGGTCGGCAATGGCCGAAGTGGACTCCTCTAAACTGGGATCGGCTGGTCTGGGCCCCTCAGGACTGGGATCGGGGTCAGCCGGACTGGGCCCCTCTGGCCTGGGATCAGGGGCAGGCAGACTGGGCCCCTCGGGACTGGGATTGGGCGGACTGAACCCCTCTGAACTAGACCCCTCTGAACTGGGGTCGGGTGGACTGAACCCCTCTGAACTAGACCCCTCTGAACTGGGGTCGGGCGGACTGAACCCCTCTGGGATAGACCCCTCTGAACTGGGGTCAGGCGGACTGAACCCCTCTGGGATAGACCCCTCTGAACTGGGGTCGGGCGGACTGAACCCCTCTAGGATAGACCCCTCTGAACGGGGGGCGGCAGTGGCCGGGATAGATCCCTCTGAATTGGGGTCAGAGGTGACTGGACTCAACTCCCCTGGGCTGGAGGTGACCGGATTGCACTCACCTGCGCTGGAGGTGACCGGATTGCACTCACCTGCGCTGGAGGTGACCGGATTGCACTCACCTGGGCTGGAGGTGACTGAACCGAACCCTCCTGGGCTGGAGGCTGCCAGACTGGATCCCCCTGGGCTGGAGGCGACCGAGACTGGGGCTGGCGGCTTGACTGGGGCCGGAACTGGAACCGGCAATTGGACTGAACCTGGGACTGGAGCCGGCGATCGGACTGAACTCGGGACTGGAGCTGGCGATCAGACTTAACCCAGGACTGGAGCTGGCGATCGGACTGAACCTGGGACTGGAGCCAGGACTGGAGCTGTCAGCTTGACTGAAGCTGAAGCTGTGGCCGGCGGCCAAACTGACCCCGGGACTGGAGCCGGTGGCTGAACTGGGGCTGGGACTGGAGCCGGCAACGGGACTGAAGCTGAAGCTGTGGCCAGTGGCTGAACTGGACCACGGACTGGAGCCGGCAATCGGACTGAAACCAGGAATAAAGGCGGCGACTGGACTGAACTCAGGACTGAAGCCAGCAATCGGACTGAAACCAGGAATGAAGCCGGTGGCTGGACTGAACCCAGGACTAGAGCCTGCAGCTAGAATGAAGTTGAAACTGTGGTCAGTGGCTGGACTGAACCCGGGACTGGAGCTGGCGGCTGGTCTGAACCTGGGACTGGGGCCGGCGGCTTAACTGAACCTGGGACTGGAGCCCACTGGGCTGAGCGCAGGGCTGGAACTGATGGCAGGACTGAAACCTGGGCTGGAACCCACTGGGCTAAATGTGGGGCTGGAACCGGTGGCAGGACTGAAACCAGGGCTGGAACCCACTGGGCTGAAACTGGTGGTAGGACCGAGCTGCTGTACCAGCAGCGTCTCAACTAATCTTCAGACTTAATCCACCGTAGCTTCCAACATGTCCTCCGTTGCCTCCAAGTGGCTGAGAAATGTAGGTGTGTGTGCTTATTGTCACTGGGGTGGTTAGGACTCAAGTGCAACCTGCTGAAGCAGGATTCGGTAAACTGTCTTTATTTATATAACCAGTAGTGTAGGAGAGGAGATGTGGCTCCTGGGTAGCTGGCAGGAAGTATACCGGGGGACAGGCAGACGGACGTGGTCCTGGACGACAGGCAGACAGGTATAATGGGACAGGACCGACCAGGACACAGGTTTAACAGGATACAGGCAGAAGGACGGAGGGACAGGACTACAGGTAGCAAAAAACAAGAAACAGGCTGGAGTGACTGGCAGGTACCGAAGAAACAATCTGACAAAGGACAGAGAGCAAAATTGGTGAATAAATACACCCAGCCTGATGAGCTGCAGCTGCACCCACAGGTGAGTGGAGTTAACTGATGAGGTGTGGCAGAGTTAAAGGGCCAGAGAGAGAAAAAAACAGCAGAACAAATAGAGATGTGACACTTATCTGTTACTGATTCTCACATTCGGTTCTGCTGTTTTCAAGTTTTTCCACTAGCTTTTAATGTCAGCTGTATTTATGAGACTCTTCACTTTCCGGTGTACTTTATAACACAGCATCAAGTTTTATTTTTTTGAGGCTGATGTTTGAATGAACCAGGATGGGGATGACAGTAATAGTAACATAAAAGATGAATATATAAGCCGAGTATCTTATTGATGTCCGAACAAAAGTCTCTACTGATACTAAGTCTGCTAAAAAAAGTACCAAAGGCATGAAGTAATGACGGTGATTGAAACACACTCAGTCTAACCCTAACCACATCATTATCACAAACAGCACTCATTGCCCGGGCAACCAAATATCACCACATTTCTCTGTAATGCTCCCTAACAAGTGAACCAAGAGGAGTCCGGTCACCCTGTAAAACTCACTGAGTGATTCATACCCAGTCATTCAGTCTGAACAGTGTCCAGAGCCACAAGGCTGATGTACTCTGGTTGAGGGCCTTTTCAAAATGTGCCACAAAGTTAACCAGGCTGATAGTACATTGCTGCCAAACCAGACAAAACCACTGTTTTGCTGAAAGAAAGATGGAACTTCAGGAGAAGCTTTTAAAATAGCCAGTTATCACTCTTGTTTTGACTTTTCCAGTTCCCTTTGACTTGAGAAAAACTATTATGAATTGTAAACGTTTAACACTTTTAGTAGCATGAAAAAAATTACCTGTAGACATGCCAGGGTGACAAATCTGTTTATATTTCTTGTATGTGCACACAGAGACAAAGGCCGCTAGGGTTTGATATAGTTTGACCATCATCAGTATGTGGCTCATGGAGGACAGACAGACTGAGGAGGAAGGGGAGCTTCATGCTCTGTCTGAATTTCCATGTTCAGCTATGTTGGTGCACCAATATCCTCTAGCCATGGGTAGCCAGTTCTTCCAAACCCATACCACTTTTGTGTGTGCCTGTGCTTTTTTTTTTTTTTTTTTGTAACTTCACTCTAAATGAACATCTCTTGGAAAAAGACAGAGCAGGGGGTCATTTTCCACAATAAGGATAAAGGTTGTATGACTCAGTCTATATGGAGGAGGGGACTGCAGTAAATGTTGTTATGCATTCCTCTGGTCAGAAGGAATCCATCAGGATTTAATTATAGCATGAGCCACTGTAAACAACCCTTTACTCTGCAACAACTAAGCTCTGCTGCCAATCAACACACCTCTCCCCTCCCCTCCTCTCCTCTCCAACAGTCTGCCCAGCGGTCAAAGCCTAACTAACAATTGATTATTGCAGGCTTTACTTCCTAATCTTATACGCAGGGGTTTCATTGTCAGTAAACAGATATATAGCAGCGTTATGGGAAAAAATAAATGTGACACAAATAAACTTTATGTTTGCCCTCTGTTTTAGGTAACATTTCGTCTGGAGCTTGAGTTCAGCCATTCTGTCTTCCTAGAGCATCTAAGGGTCATCCTGGAGGCCAGCAGGTGAGAATATGAAATGCAAGCATGTATGTACATGTGCCTAGTCCTCCTGCCCACACCACTAGCCTCACTGTCAATCCGAAGCAAACTACCAACAGAAATCCAACCCTTCTGCTTGTGTAGATCCCACCCATCATGTTCAGTTGAACTTGCAAGCAAAAGATTTTGAGACGTGAAACTTTTCTACTCGCAAACAATTTTGACCCGGAAGTAAGTACCACTTGAACTTGCAAGCAAAACGTTTTTGATTTGCAAAAGGTTTAGAGGTGCAAAACCTTTAGACTTGGAAACAAAACTTTTAAAATGACAAAACATTTTGGCCTGCAAGCAGAAGTTTCAGATTTGAAATGATTTTGTTAAGCTTAAAAATTTTGAAACCTTCCTTTTTCTTTTCAAATCTTGATTTTTTGTTTCAAAATTGTATTTTTTGTTTGCCTTTTTTCTCCTTTGCTTGCATAATAAAGACATAAAATTATCTTCACACTTGCCTCTTTTTCTCTATGATTTTTTCTGCACCTGCTTTTCATTTCTTCTCCATTTTTTATCTGTCCATCATGTGCCCAACGGATGGATTGAGACGATGAGACCATGGCTCTTTGCTGTGATTGGCTGAGACAGCCCAAACGCCAAGTGAAAGGGGGAAAGGGGTGTGACACACCCACGTGGACCAAAGTTATCTGGCCTGTCACCTGTGAAACTAGCCTATAAAACACTGGAAACCATATCGAAGGCCGGCTGTCAGCCCAACTGCACCAATACTCAAACTGTTGTGGGCCATTTAGACATTGGCAACATTAGTTTTTTGTTTTTTTTCCTCATGGACCCAGTGGCCCACCGGGAAAACTCCCATTACTCATAATGGCCAGTTTGCCCCTGGGTCAGAGTACATTACCTTGGTGCTTTAGGTCAGCTATTCATCAGTGGTTTGTGTTTGTGTGAGGTGAGGGTCACATTTTTTGTTTTGTTCTTTTAACAGTGATGGAGAAGAAGTGAGCACTGCTGATAATTTCAATGATATCTATTATTCATTACAATACGAAGCAGATCTTCTCTTTACCAGGTTTGTCATTTTCTCAATATCTTACCAGTCATAGAGAAAAAATTACTACAAGTGTGTTTTTTGATAGCACCTGTTAGAGGGTCCTTGTTTCATTGGTACAGAGGCTTTGATTTCATGCACTTAACTTCACAACATATGCTATGAAGTTCAGATAAATGAAACAAAATTGTTTTCTATGTTACTTATTCATTTTCATTCTTCATTTCAAAAGGAATTCCAACCCGACTCGATATGAGATCAAATCAGACCTGTCACTGGAGGAGCCTGGAATTATCGGACTGCCTTTCAACTTCACCTTCAAGGTCAGAACTGGCAGCTTTATGTTCACCCTGACTGTGATTAACTGTTTGAGAAAATATCTAGTTCATTTCAGACCTAATCATTAATTACACTGTCGCTCAGATTCAGAACCTCGGCTACTTTCCAGTAAAGGATCTACAGCTCAGCATTGAGATCCCAGAAATGACAAAAAATGGAAACCAACTCCTGCAGATATCTAATTTCTATATTGACCAGGTGAGTGTAGCACCTCTGAGTAAATCTATATGATTTATAGCACACTCAAAAGGAATAAAAACTAAACAAAAAATCCCTCATTTAATAGTACTTGTTCTGGCACTTGTGGTTATATGAAGAAATATCCTTATTGTATACAAAAATTACATTACATTGATATTTTAGCACAAGATAGAGAGCTGAATATAAAGAAGTAAACAAGCATTTTCCATAATGTTAAACAATTCCAGTACAGTTTGTTTACCAAAAAGTTCTATTTTCACAAAAACTCCAGAGCTGCAGCTATCAGTTATTTTGCAATCAATTAATCTGTCAGTTCAATTAAATGATTATTTGAATAGGTGATAAAAATAGTGCAAATGTGAAACAGACATGTCTTGTCCTTCATTCCACAACAACCACAAAAAGTATGAAAGTAGAAGGATATATGAAAAAATATCTATATAGAAATAACAATAATAAGAGTATAAAAGAATATGCAAAAACATCTATAGGTATAAACAGCAACAAAGTCCAGTGACATCTACAAACAATATGTGCACTGTAGTCTTCAACACATTTGGATCCAACTTACTAATTTACTAACAACTTAACATGGAACTGATGCTGCCTTCACATGCTATAGAATTGCTATAGAATTATGGTAAGGTATTATGGTATAATACTAGTTACAAACTCAAAAATTGCACATGAACACCCCCTCACCTATAGCCATATTTTCTACCGGAGAACTAGGGGAAAAAAAATTGATACTATGAGATGACAATAACCTTTGACCTTTTCAACATGGTGGAGAGCAATGAGGGATTCACGGCCAATGATAAACAATATGCCCTTTTCCACCGCAGGAACTTTTGCAGGAACTTTGAGCATTACCCTGAACTTTGAAAACCCCCGGTGTGTTTCCACCTAAATTACCCGGGTAAAAAACTTTCCCTTGCCCCCAAACTTTCCCCAAAGAAGTTCTTGGTAGGAAGGAAGTACTTTTCAGATTACCAGGAATTCTTAGGGGTGGGTCTGTGTGTTGGAGAACGCTGATCGGTGGACTACACTCGCAGCGTTTCCGCATTCCATTCACCCGCCACAATTTCATTCATTCTTTATTTAATTTCCACAAGCTTTGTATTTTGATAATTTGGAAAATGGACCAAAAGAGAAGCTAAGAGAAGTGGGCGGATGGCGAGGTCCAGGCTCTTTTGAGCATTTTTGCGGAGGAGGAAATTCAGACAGACTTTGAATCACCGGCACGAAACAAAGGAGTTTCAAGTAAAATTCAAGTAAACTTATGCAGGATTATAAGAAACTAAAGGATCACAATGGATGCAGTGGATCTGACCGCCGAACAAACACATGGTATGTGTATCACAGAAATATTCACCTTTTAGTTTGTTCCATGCTGTAACAGTAGTCAGTGGCACCAGTAGTTTAGTCAAAAGTCGGGTTGACCTAATGCCAATGCTAACTGGTCAACAGTTTGACGCTAAATCTAAATCTGAGAACTGGATGTATTCGTGTTGTTGATGTGAACAGAACACTGATTTATTCTTTATGTATTGTGATTTCCACCTGAAATGGACCAGATGGACTCGCCTCTTTTTCCTGGGCTTGTTTGTGCCCTCGTCCATCATTTACTGCCCTTTCCAACGGTCCAGGTAAGACTTTTCACATGTCACATCATACTAGTAGGAATCTTTCGTCATCCATCCATCCATTATCTGCCGCTTATCCGGGGCCGGGTTGCGGGGGCAACAGTCTAAGAAGGCATGCCAAGACTTCCCTCCCCCCAGACTCCTCCTTCAGCTCTTCCGGGGGGATCCTGAGGTGTTCCCAGGCCAGCCGAGAGACATAGTCTCTCCAGCATGTCCTAGGTCTTCCCCGAGGCCTCCTCCCGGTGG
>JAPQRP010000019.1:14183359-14194495 GCA_037367295.1 Apogon hyalosoma | reverse complement strand
CATGACCCAAAGCTCATGACCATAGGTGAGGGTAGGAACGTAGATTGACCGGTAAATTGAGAGCTTCGCCTTTCGGCCCAGCTCCTTCTTTACCACAACAGACTGATACAACATCTACATCACTGCCAACGCTGCACCGATCTGCCTGTCAATCTCATGCTCCATCCTTCCCCCGCTCATAAACAGGACCCCGAGATACTTAAACTCCTCCACTTGGGTAAAGGACTCCTCATTTACCCGGAGAGGGCAAACCACCCTTTTCCAGTCGAGAACCATGGCCTCGGATTTGGAAGTGCTGATCCTTATCCCGCTCACTTCACACTTGGCTGCAAACCGTCCCAGTGCACGCTGAAGGTCCAGGTTTGATGAGGCAAGCAGGACAACATCATCCGCAAAAAGCGGAGATGAAATCCTGTGGCCCCCAAACCGGACCCCCTCCGGCCCCTGGCTGCACCTAGAAATTCTGTCCAGAAAGATTATGAACAGAACCAGTGACAAAGGGCAGCCCTGCTGGAGTCCAACATGCACCTGGAACAGGTCTGACTTACTGCCGGCAATGCAAACTACATTTCTGCTTTGGTCATACAGGGACCAGACAGCCCTTAGCAGAGGGCCCTGGACCCCATACTCCCAAAGCACCCCCCACAGGATACCACAAGGGACACGGTCGAACACCTTCTCCAAGTCCACAAAGCACATGTGGACTGGTTGGGCAAACTCCCATGAACCCTCGAGCACCCAATAGAGAGTGTAGAGCTGGTCCAGTGTTCTGCGACCGGGACGAAATCCGCATTGTTCCTCTTGCATTTTTATTACTTTTCATTTAGGCAAGTAAAAAAGGGAGAGGGACCATGGAGTTTCAGACTGACTATCCTGGACCAGCTAGTCCAGACACTGGTCCAGAAGCCTGAAACTTTCACAAATGTTTACTTCCTTTTTAATCCCAAGGCACCTTGGTTTTTTTTTTTGCACCTTTTATTTTGTTTCAATTTTTAATAAAAAAAATTCTAACCTAATATTGTCTGTTCATTTACAAGGCATCAAAATATAAGTAGAATATAAGTACTTTTATAAGTAATATGCAATTGAATTAAATGCAGGCATTTGAGTAAATCTATATGAATTAAGGGTTGAACCTGGACTATAACTATAAAACAACAGAAATGAAAAAAACATCCATCACACTTAAAGTTAGATGTGATTCAGTTTAAAGAATGAGAAGTTGAAAATACATGTTCTACCATATTTAAATAGAAATTAAGGATATGTAATGATGGTTTACTTCATTTAAAATGCATTCCAGATGGATTAAGTGATTCAACCAGTAAAACATCAAACCCAAACCGTCCACTTAAAATACAGTGTCATTTTATTGTGCTAGAGCTTAGTTTCTGAATGTACATGAACTGTGCTGCAGTTTCTTTTACTGCTCCTTGTCCATCATCTACCTGATTTGAATAAATTACCCTGAACTTTGGGGTGCGATGAAAGTGAAATTACCAGGAATTTATTTACCTAAATAAGTTCCTGGTAAATAAGTTCCTGGTAATAATGTTCCTGGGATTTTGATGGAAAAAGGCCTAATGCTTTTACCAATGTTCTGCTGCTGTTAGCTGATGATTTTGCATATTTATAGTGTGCACAATTTGCAAAAACTGTTTTACCCAAGTAGCAGGTCACAGTAAATTGTGTGTCAGCCATTTTTCATTTTGCTACAATAACAAAAGTACTTGAACACAATGCAAAAGTAATTTTGAATTCACAAGTGGAAAGGCCCATCTTCTTGACAGCACGTGAAGGCAGCATAACGTACAACTGTGTGTTGATCCTAGCATGATGTGTGTCACAATAAGCATCTCTGTGAAACAGAACAGTGAAACCAATGTTTAGCAGCAGTGAAATTAAGGAAATTAATTTTCAATTCAGGAAAATCAATCAGTCAATCAAATTTTATTTATATAGCGCCACATCATAACAAAAGTTATGTCAAGACACTTTACATTTACAGCTTATTTAAGCCAGACTCTTTAGCCACTGCACAGGCACCTACACAATCCTCAGGGGAGCAAACACTTGGTGATAGTGGAAGGAAAAAATCGCAATCAAATAAATTTTTTTATCAATTCAACTTGATTATTTGATTAATCGTTTCAGCTCTACAATTTCAAAACACACAAAGTGCAACCATTACTGATGCAAATGAGACAAAACACTTAAAACTACTCAAACACTCCCTGAAAATAAATCCACACAATATAAACTCATTTTTATATGCATACACTTTTATGTAACCCAACTAAACACTGGGGTGGTTTAATGCTTACTGTGGCTGCTTTTCTGGAGTCTCTGCAGTAGAGTCCACTGGATAACAGTGACTATACAAATGCTGGTAACAGATTTGTTTTCTAAACTGCTTGCAGATGCTGTCCTCCACCAGTACCCAGTCTTGTGGTTCTTTAGAAAATGCAAAAACATGTTACTACAGTAAATAGTTGTATTCTTGAAGACAAAATAGAGAAACCCACATACTTACAGATCCACTCAGTCCACAATGCAAACATATGCACTTTATCTCAAATTAAAGCTGTTTTTAATTTCTCTATACACTGTCTTTCTATTTAGGTTTTTTTTGTTTGTTTGTTTCATGTAACTTGGCCTATCAATTATTTCAGCTCATGGGAAGTCATTGAAAGCTGTATGGCTGTCTGGGGAAAATACATTTAGATGTGAACTATGGTTGTACTGATTAGTCACCAAGCATTGGCACTGAGGTGACTAATACATTGTTACTAGTTTTTTCTTTTGTTTGAGGTATTTTTGCCATTTTGGAAAAATAGTACAATAAATCCAGACACAGTGAACATTTAACTCACTTAACTTGTGTCAACTTGATTAGTTGATACAGTGTCTTCCTAGAGATTCATCGTCAAGTGTGACAATATGTCTGGTACTGATAAGGATACTAGATTATTTCTCAGATTTTACCTGTGAACAAAAACATCGCAGCCATTTTGGAAAATAGCATTAGAACAACAACAACTTCTACTGCTTATTACATTGAGATGTAATGTAGCATATAGCACCACCTTCTGAAGACATTGCACAGCGTAGTTTATTTGCAATAAACCAGTCAATGGTCATTTTGACTTTTTTTTTTTCAACTGAGTTCACTTTCAAACTCACTTCATTATATTTTACATCTATTGTGGAAGGGTTGTTTTTTTAAATATTGTGCACATTTGTATGCCTTTTTAACAATAGGGCATTAGTTGAAAGGTGACAGGAAACAGGGAAGACAAAGAGAGAACAGAAACTCAACAAATGTCTACCAACCTGATTCAGAAAAGCCCAATTTCAGCTTTTCTAACCCCTAATGCAACTAATCATAATTTATCACAGCCCTGCAACATCCCTGACCTCCTAATGCTCTAGATCAGGCATTCCCAACTCGCAAACCCCAAAATAAGGGTGCCAGAGACTGGTGACCCTCACTATCCCCGAAGTGACTGAAACATTAAAAATAAATGTGCACACAGGTGTCACGCAATGATACTTTGTATCAATTGCATTGTGGGTACTTGACATTTTACTCATTGTGTTCTGTGCAGGGGTTCAGGGGGTGGGGGGGTTATGTTCATGTTTATTGAGGTTAATGTGTCTGTTTTACAACATTTATTGGCCTTTTTATTATTTATTTTTATTTTATTTATGTGACATCATTAGTCAAACCTGTAGACCCAACAATTACTTACCTGTTTGTTGCTGTCAAGCAGTTGTTCATGCTGTTTCAATGAAATCTTTGCTCTTTCAAAGTAAAAGCCCTTCTTACACATCTTGAAACACATCAATGTCCATCCCTCAAAGTACAGGTGCAACAATACTGCCCTTAATCAGTTATAACCACCTCAGGGATCACATCAAGAGGTTTCTAAAAAATCATCTTGCGACCCCCCGTTGGTGTCCTGCAACCCTCACTTTGGGAACCCCTGCTCTAGATAACGTGACTGCAGATTTTACATTTCAAACACATTTTATAAGAATATTGTAATGACTGAACTCTGGCCTCAGAACCCAAATGCAGATCCAGCAGACAGATTCAAGGGTAAAATACAATTACTGACAAGGGTAAATTCCACAAAACAATGATCCAAGAACGAGTCTTCTGGTGTTCTGTCTCCAACAGGGATCGGAAACTGGGTCGGAACATGATCCACACACCGTGGGGTAAACACCAAAATTCCAACTAGGAAGAGGCAGAGGACAGTCAGTAAACGAAGCTGGGTCAAACACAAAAAGAAGTCAGAGAGGTGACAAGACATGAGGGTAAGGCTAGCTCAGAGTACCGTAATAATGCAGGGTCCAAATCTGGGAAGTCCAACAGGCAACAGAGGTACAGACAGGGGCAAGGCGAAAACTCAGGAGACGTCAGTACAAACGGGTCGAAACGCAGGCAAGGAGGCAGGCAAACAGACAGGTAAATTGCTGGTAAGTATCTCACAGGTGAGGCTACGAACTGGCAACTGTGAGGAGGAAACAGAGGGTATATACACACATGGGGAGAGGGACACAACGAGACACAGGTGCAGCACATTAGGGCAGGGAAAGGTAATCACACAGGTGGAGAGGATTAGGGAACAGGAATTCAAGACAACAGACATGAACACAGAAGGGAGACTGACAAAATAAAACAGGAAGACAAACAAAACAGAAAAACCAGACTATCGTCTGGGAGCCGATGTGACAGGACCCCACCCCCCACCCCTCTAAGGCTGACACCGGATGGCCCAGGAGCCTCAGGATGGGTCCGGTGAAACTCTTGGATAAGGTTGGGGTCCAGAATGAAAGACAACAGTACCCAGGAACGTTCTTCGGGTCCATAACCTTCCCAGTCCACCAGATATTGGAAACCTTGACCCTGGTGACGGGATCCCAGAAGCCAGCAAACGGTATAAGTTGGGTTCCCTTCAACCATCCAGGGAGATGGAGGGCGGGTGGACGGAACCAGGTTGCTGTCTTTAGCAGGTTTGACTTGGTTGATGTGAAAAGTTGGATGCACCTTCATGGTTCTGGGGAGCTTCAAACAGACCGCCACAGGGTTAACAACTTTAGACATTGGGAAGGGACCCACAAACCTGGGAGCCAGCTTGCGGTTTTCTACTTTGAGGGGCAGGTGATGAGTTGACAGCCAAACCTGTTGGCCACAACGGTAAGGTGGGGCAAGAGACCGATGATGATCAGCCGCCTTCTTGTACCAGTCCAAAGACCGGAGCAAGGCATGATGGGCCTGGATCCAGGTCTTCTTGCACCTTTGGATGAGTGCCTGTGCAGAGGGCACATTAACCTCCTTCTCTAAGGCGGGGAACACAGGCGGCTTATAGCCATAAACAACGTGAAACAGGGACAGACCGGAGGATGAACAAGGCAGGGAGTTGTGAGCCATCTCCACCCACACAAGCTGATGGCTCCAAGAGGACAGACTATGGGAGGCAAGGCAGTGGAGTCTGCTTTCCAACTCTTGGTTGAGACTCTCTGTCTGGCCATTCATCTGTGGGTGGAAACCAGAGGAGAGACTGACAGAAGCCCCAATTAGGGCACAGAACATGTGCCAGAACCAGGAGATAAACTGGGGACCCCGGTCTGACACAATGTCACGCAGAAATCCATGTAGGCAACAAACTTGGTTAAGTAGAACCTCAGTCGTCTCTTTAGCAGAGGGAATCTTGGGCAGAGCAATAAAATGCACCATCTTAGAAAAACGGTCAACCACGGTTAATATCACTGTGTTGCCATCGGACACAGGTAATCCTGTGACAAAATCCAAGGATATAGCGGACCACGGTCTCCGAGGAATTGGTAAAGGATGAAGTGGACCGGATGGTCCTGATGAGATGATTTACAGGTAGGACAGGCTGCCACGTACTCCGCCACCTCAGTCTCCATCCCTGGCCACCAGAACTGCCGTCAAACCAAGAATAAGGTGCGGCAGACTCCAGGGTGGCAGGACATCTTGGCAGTGTGAGCCCAGTGAATGACCTGTGGACGTAGAGGGACAGGGACAAACAGCCAGTTCACAGGAACCCCATCTGGAACCACACAATTCTGAAGGGCATCAAGAACCTTAGCTTCTATGCTCCAATTAAAACCACCAACAAAACAGGATTTAGGTATTACAGTCTCAGGGTTAGTTTCAGGTTGAACAGGAGGAAACTTTCGAGACAAGGCATCAGGCTTTCCATTCTTAGACCCTGGTCTGTGGGATAGAGTGAAGTGGAAACATGTGAAGAACAGGGCCCACCTGGCTTGATGCAAGTTGAGTCTCTTGGCAGAATGAAGGTATTCCAAGTTTTTATGATCTGTCCATATCAGAAAAGGTAGTTCAGACCCCTCCAACCAATGGTGCCATTCCTCCAGGGCTATCTTAATGACCAACAACTCACGGTTCCCAACATCATAATTTCTTTCTGCCTTTGATAGCTTCCTGGAAAGGAAAGCACAGGGATGTAATTTATGATCCTTCGGAGAACGCTGAGACAAAATGGCCCCTACTCCCAGGTCTGAGGCATCAACCTCTACCACAAACTGGAGTGATGGATCAGGCATGGACAGGATTGGTGCAGAGGTGAAGGTCTTCTTGAGGTGTTCAAACGCCATCTCCGCCTCTGTACTCCATCTGAATGGAGACTTGGGAGAAGTCAGGTTATGCAAAGGAGAGGCAATGTCACTGAAACCCCGGATGAACTTCCTATAGAAGTTGGCAAAGCCCAAAAAACGTTGAATCTCCTTTTGGGAGGTGGGTGTGGGCCAATTATGAACCACACTAGCCTTTTCTGGGTCCATTTGGACACTACCTTCGGCAATGATGAAGCCCAAGAAGGATATTGATGATTGGTGGAACTCGCACTTCTCAGCCTTAACGTACAAGGTGATAGGCATTCCGTAGGTCTAACTTAGTGAACACCTTGGCCCTGTGGAGTAGCTGAAATGCAGACGACATCAAAGGGAGCGGGTATCTGTTACGGACCGTGATGTCGTTCAATCCTCTGTAATAAATACACGGTCGCAGAGTCTTGTCCTTCTTTTCCACAAAAAAAAAACCTGCTCCAGCAGGGGAGGATGATGGACAGATCAGTCCGGCCACCAAGGATTCCTCAATGTACTTCCTCATGGCCTCAGTTTCTGGACCGGACAGGGAATAGAGTTTCCCCTTAGGGGGAGTAGTACCTGGACGTAAATCAATGGCACAATCATAAGGCCTGTGTGGGGGAAATGCCGATGCCTGCACCTTGTTAAACACCTGCTTAAGGTCATGATAGCAGTGAGGAACTTTATCTAAGGCAGGGAACAACGAGTCGGACTGGTCTCCTGCATTCTTCTGAGCCACGGTCATCATGGTCGGAGCGGCAACCAGAGCCGGGGTCTCCTTAATTGCACATCTCTGGAAACACTTCGGGCTCCATGCTTGGACCTTCCCCGTCATCCAGTCAATATGGGGGTTGTGCCGGACTAGCCATGGATTACCCAGAATTACAAGGTGAATGTCGGACTGGTAGACATGAAAACTAACCTCCTCTGAGTGCTGATCTGGAAAGCGAAGGATGACCGGTTGAGTGCGATGAGTCACTGCAGATAAATTGACCGTCCAGGGCACGAGCCTCCAGGGGGCGTTGGACCAGGACCAGACTGAGACCCAGCCTTTCAGCGAGTCCCTTATCCATGAGATTAGCGTCAGAACCTGAATTGATCAAAACTGGGAGATTTAAGGACTCAGAGTCAGAGCATAGACAAACTAACAATTGTGGGTGAGAGGAATTGGACATGGTGATGGTTTGGCTCAACAGAGTCCCCTCATTCAATTGAGCCATGTCTTTTGGTGGACAGTTCAAAAATCTATGCCCCATTTCTCCACAATACAAACAGCGATCCTCCACCATGCATCTTCTGCGCTCCTCTGCCAGTAGTCAGGTGCATCTCACCTGCATAGGCTCCTCCAAAGCGTGATTGGACATCTCATGAGGATCTGGGCCCAGGCAACGCCTGCCATAATCTCCTGTAGATGCTGTGGGAGACCATGACCACTGCGAGTCGCCCTGCCATTGTGCCATCTGGTCGGAGACCCTAATGGCCGCAGCATTGACATCATCCAGGAAAGTAAGTTCCTGTCTTTGGGCCATCTCCTGTCCAATGGATCGGTTGAGTCCATTCTGAAAAACAGTGATCAGGGCTTGTTCATTCCACTCAGACTCATCAGCTAACGACCGGAATTCACTGACAAATTGTCTCACTGAGCACTTGCCCTGTCTTAGTCTCATCAGCTGGAGACCAGCCTGTTGTCCACGAACTGGGTGGTCATAAACCCTCTTCAGCTCAGCTATTAGTCTGTCGAATGACTGAGTGACTGGGGAGTTCTGTTCGTGTAGAGCGTTAAAGTAGCTGAGCAGGGGACCTTCTAAGAGGCTAGCCACATATGCAATTTTTGACGCATCCAGGGAAAAGCGTCGAGGATGGGCGTCAAAAATCAGTTCAACCTGTGTCAAAAAATTTCTACAGTTGTCTGGATCTCCAGAATATTTGGACGGAGGAGGAATATTAGGTTCCTCGGAGTGCCTGATCCGCTGAACCGCCACAGGTACATTGAGGGGAGGCGGAGCCAGAGGACCCTGGGTACCACTGAGCAAAGCCATCTTATTAGAAATCTGGGCTACATTGTCCAACAGGTTCCTGAGCATCTGTTTCTGATTCCCCAGATGCTGTCCCTGATTCCTAAAGGCCTGCTTGACCCGGTCCAGGTCTGCTGGGTTCATGTTTGGCCAGTTTGTACTGTAACAACCAAACTCTGGACTCAGAACCCAAATGCAGATCCAGCAGACAGATTCAAGGGTAAAATACAATTACTGACAAGGGTAAATTCCACAAAACGAGTCCTCTTCTAATGTTCTGTCTCCAGCAGAGATTGGAAACTGGGTCGGAACATGATCCACACACCGTGGGGTAAACACCAAAATCCCAAATAGGAAGAGGCAGAGGACAGTCAGTAAACGAAGCCGAGTCATACACAAAAAGAAGTCAGAGAGGTGACAAGACATGAGGGTAAGGCTAGCTCAGAATACCGTAATAATGCAGGGTCCAAATCTGGGAAGTCCAACAGACAGGGGCGAGGCGAAAACTCAGGAGACATCAGGACAAACGGGTCGAAACGCAGGCAGGCAGGCAGGCAGGCAGGCAGGCAGGCAGACAGACAGACAGAGACAGACAACAGACAGGCAGGCAGGTAAATCACTGGTAAGTATCTCACTCACAGGTGAGGCTATGAACTGGCAACTGTGAGGAGGAAACAGAGGGTACACATGGGGAGAGGGACACAACGAGACACAGGTGCAGCACATTAGGGCGGGGAAAGGTAATCACACAGGTGGAGAGGATTAGGGAACAGGAATTCAAGACAACAGACATGAACACAGAAGGGAGACTGACAAAATAAAACAGGAAGATGAACAAAACAGAAAAACCAGACTAACGTCTGGGAGCCGATGTGACAAATACATGTATTAGATCTGTATAACATACTGTTGGCTGTAGAATATCTGAGAGGAAAGGTTTTAATATTTGCATCTGTAATATTTCCATTTTAATTTAT
Source organism: Apogon hyalosoma (assembly GCA_037367295.1). NCBI lineage: Eukaryota > Metazoa > Chordata > Actinopteri > Kurtiformes > Apogonidae > Apogon > Apogon hyalosoma. The sequence goes on along the minus strand of JAPQRP010000019.1, from coordinate 14,184,861 downwards.
TTCCATTTCACTTTTACTTATCCAAAAATGACTCAAGTCTTTTTCTGAAGTGATAAAAGTACTATGTGACAGTTGTTACACCCCCAGTGCAAGAAGGAGTGATACTGCTGGTCATTCCTTCCCACAGCCATTAGAATATATAACAGTTCATAGTAAATCCCCCCATATCACATCAATACCAACATCAAGAACAACTATATTCTACATACGTAAATAATATGTATGTATGTACAGAACGAGTAATAGAAATATCAGATTCTCTTTTATATTTCCTGTTTCACTTTGAATGTTTCTGCTTGTCTTTCTGCACTTTTTTGTGTTTTGCTGTTGTAAACACTGCCATTTCCCTATGGTGGGATCAATGAAGTCATATTTTATCCTATCTTTTAATCATAATGTCTATCCTCAGAGAGATGGTACACGCTGTTTACCACCTCAGCATGTGGCCCAGAGCAGGGCATCACCCGAAGACCTCTCCCGTTTTTCCCGATTGGTAAAGTCCAAACCAAATAAACACTTTCCTACAGTAGAGTTTTATAACTTTTTTTTTGTTTTGTTTTGTTTGCTGACATGTGGTGTCATCTTACAGAATCGCTCCAACACTCTAACTCTACCAATTCAGTGCACAGTCAATGTGGCCTCCTACAGAGAAATCGCAGTCAGACTCACAGGAGCTCTTCGAATAGATTCCCTTCATGCAGTGAGTATAGAGTTCAGTAAATGCAGAGAGGCATAAAAACACATGCACGCAATCTCTCTGCCAGTTGGTGTCCTTAGACGCTGTAGTGCTGACAGATTTGTAGTCTTTAGGCTTTGTGATGTGTTTGTGAGAAACAGCAGATGTTTTGATTTCTCATCCAGCTGAAGTTTAAAATCCTGGAACTGGTGAGCAGTGCGTCAGTGGAGCTCCCCTCCTCCAGCCCCATGTTTCTACATGAAGAAAGGCCTGTCAGACATGTGAGTCAACAACAACTGAAGCTGTAAACTGACTCTGACCCAGGCTTTCACTATTAACTTCATAAAACAGTCATGGTTTGGTTGGATTTAGCCTCTGGTGTCTGACCTTTTGCATGTGTGGATAGTAACTTTTGTAGATCTGTATGTGTTTTAAAGGACTTACAGAGTTAAATCCACTGTTGACTAACTTATATTTAGTAGAGAACTTCATAAAGAACATGCTTAGTGCCTACTTGATTGTAAAACAGCAGTGTGAGTCAAGGTTAGTGCAGAGTTATGTAGATTAGTACAGAATCAAATCCTATAAGTTGGTATTGGAGAACACGTCCTGCGTGGTGCTCAGGGACCGAAAGGACCAGTGGCACTACATGTGTAACTATGGTTTCATAAGATAAACTCTGCTGCCATCTATTGGTCCATATAAGCAGCCATGCAGTGTCTTCATTTGAACTTCAGTGCATTTAAATCGTCGGATGGATGGATGGATGGATGGATGGATGGATGGATGGATGGATGGATGGATGGATGGATGGATGGATGGATGG
>JAPQRP010000019.1:14154611-14170374 GCA_037367295.1 Apogon hyalosoma | reverse complement strand
AGCTAATGACTTGAAAATGATGCTGATCGTCATTTGCATCAAGTATTTTGGAAAATCAAACAAAAACATCATTTGCAAAATAATTTGGAACGCAGTGTATGTGTGTGTGTGTGTGTGTGTGTGTGTGTGTGCGTGTGCGTGTGTGTGTGTGTGTGTGTGTGTGTGTAGGTGTGTGTGTGTGTGTGTTATAGCAAAATTAAATGTATAATTCAGATTCCGATCCTTTATTTGTTATTTAAACATTTCCATCATAAATAGAATGCAAAAAACAAATGATGATGCATCGGTCTAAAAAAAACCCACATAGATACAACACTTGTGGACAGAATAAACTAGTATAAAATATATATATATAAATATCCATAAATAAGCAATGCACAAATCTGTGATAAAACTACACTAGTTTGATGTTAAAAAGTTTTGCACTGAATATGGCCCATGTTGACAGGTAGAGTCAGTATTGCACAGTGTGGTTGAGATCCCCTCAGTAAAGCCTATTGCACCGTTTATCTCTGACATTATGTGTTAAACAGTTTAACAACAGCTGGGTAAAAACTGCCCTGGAATCTCATTGTTTTGGATGTTAGACTTCTGTATCTTCTTCCTGAGGGAAAAAGAGAGAACTGTTCATGACAGGTGAGTGGGGTCCTTGGTTATCCTAAATGCATGTATTATATATAAATATGGTATTTTAGCAAACTATATATCACACCTCATCTATCATGTTATATGTTGGTCACAAATACTTTGAAATCTCTGAGGGTAGCAAAGACTTATTGCACTACACGTCCAGTTATTTCCCAAAATTCCTCCCTTGAATCACTTTGTTTCACCCTCTAAATGTTCTTTTTTTTATGTGGAGCACATTGAGTCACCTCTGTCATGAGTCTCACGTGAGAAAACAAACTTAATTTTTATCAAATGTGAAGCAACCTGAAGTGTAAAAATCAATCCTCTATTAACCCAGAAAGATGAGGGATGAGACTGAAATGTGCACAAGTGTATAATATATGTAGAGTTCAATTTGATTTTGAGAAAATGAAATCAATCATACCATAACATAATAATAATCATACTGTCATATCTTTGATGGAAGAAGCATTTTATTTGCAGACAGGCATTACAGTGTGTACATGAATACACATCAGTGACAATCTTCTGAGTCTCTTTGGTAGTCCTTATTGATAATAGATGTTTTCACATTTTACTAGAGCTCCTTCAGCGTCTGCAATGTGCTGTGTGACCTGCAGTTGCGCTTCGATTGGCCCAGTTTGTCTAATTTGTGCACCTCAGCCGTCTCTTGTGTCCTACCTGGCCTCGTGTTTTAAAACATCCCTCAATGACAAATACAGGCAAAATGTCATTAATGTAACAGACGGAGTCAATGTAAACTTCGTTTCAATACAGAAAAAAATATTTTCAATAGGTACTCCTGTGAAAGCTAAGAGAATAGGAGATACATACACTCACACACATACAATTCCAGCTCACACAATGATGTTAATTTGAGGAGTGGTCATTTTGAACATTATTACGCATGAGTAATGAGAGGTATGTGGGCAAAACAAGCTTACAAAGCAGCAGATTCATCCAGTCACCACCAGATTCGAGTCACTGTGGATGCTTGTTCATTTTGGAGGTGGATAAGACTTAACAGTAATGATGGAAAGTGTGTAGTCTCCATTGAGCTGGAGTGGCACGACTCCCTGCATTTCCCTGTGCGTAAAAAAGTGTGTCGCATCGCCCTTGTTAGAGGTTGGAGTGGAGACTTTCCAAAACAGCCCACTGAGCATTTTCCGGATTTCTGGCCTCATAAGACAATAAAGCATCGGGTTCATGCAGCTGTTTGCGTGCACCAAGCAAATGGTGACAGGAAACACGTACGTATGCACCATGTAGTAGGATTTATCCCTGTTGATGGCATTAAATTTGACCAAGACACCCCATAAAGTGATTACATGATTTGGCATCCAGCAAAAGAAGAAAGACAAAACAATAGTGACAGATTTTGTGACTCTAGATCTCCTTTTCGGGTTGGCGCTGTCCATGCTCCTGCGTTTTACGAAGCACAGGAGCATCAAATAGTTGACGCAGACTATGAGCATAAGGATGATAAATGCGATGAGTATTTTCTGAATATGATAAAGGGTGAGCCAGTTGTGCCCTTCTGGAAATTTTAGGAGGCAGAGTTTCTCTCCAGTGACTACAGTCGCGGTGGAGAAGATGGTTGTTGGGGCTGTGGCAATAGTTGCCGCCACCCACAATACCGCGCACACCCACTTCACACAACGCGACCTCTTGCAGGCTTTCTTCTTGTAGGCCGAGGAGACAGACAGGTAGCATGCCACACTCATGGCAGTCAGAAAAAACACACTGGCATACACATTCATCACAGTGACCAGTAGGATGATTTTGCACATGGTGTCTCCAAACGGCCAGCTGAAGTCCAGCGCAGTGTCCACTGCCCAGAAGGGCAGAGTGAGCAGGAACTGGAAGTCCGTCACCGCCAAGTTGATGATGAAAAAATTTATCGTGGATTTCTTTTGCCCTTGTACCCTCATGAGAAAAAAGATAAGCAAATTTCCCACCAAACCCACAGCGCAAATTACAGAGTACACCACTGATATGAGAATCTTCAGAATGGGGGTGCTATCCATGCTCATGTCGATGTCCTCAAAACTGAATTTGTCATCACTGGACAAACTTTGGTATAGTGTTGTGTTGTGGTTATATTTCATCCATCCTTAAAGTCCTGGACTGGTACCGGGATCTCTGTTGCGTGTTCAAACTAGATGAGAATGTAACCCAGATGAGCCATGTGAAAAATGAGTCTTATTTGGTGATAAAAGGACTGATTTCAAATGTCTTTTACATCACACATCTGTGAATGACAGCTGACCTAAGTTCTCTTTTATACATGTCAATGCACTTCTGAGTTGGGATTGGTCAAATAAGTCGTGGCAGACAAGCATCCAAACACAATCACAGAAACAAGAACTAAGTGCAGGATTTGCAGTACATATTCCAAGCCTGTCATCTTAAAGTCTGAGGAAGAATGCGCCTCCCAAAGACTTGTGCGTAAAAGGACAAATCTGTCAGCCAGCATGTTTACGCTACAAACTCACACAAATTCAATGTAAAATGTGATGAGGCACTAACCAGAAATATTGGCACTGCGAGAAGAGTGAAGGGCGAATAATGAATAAATTGCTTAGCCAAGATGGATTACATGGAATTAATTAAATGGATTATGAACAAAAGTGAACAAATCCACAAAGAAGGACAAAAGTAGCAATAAACCCTGACACAAATGCCGATGACAAGATGAGCATTAAAATAAAAACAAAACAAAGTAGAGCTGAAGATGATCTGCACTGGCATGAGTACCTATTTTCTTCCTCTAGAGGGGGCACTAAGCTTGGATATCTGAAGACAAAACTACACCTCAATACATTTCCTCAGACTCGTTAACTTGGCAGTCCCATTACAACTACTAAAAACATTTAAAACACCCCTGTAATTTAGTTAAATGACCAATGCCATTGTGAAAATATTCCAATCAAAAACTCAGTTTTCACTGTTTGTTCCAATTCTGGTATTAAATCATGTAAAGATCTATACATATGTGCATCTTTCTAACAGCTATCTGAAAAATTTGCCCTGGTAAATCAACATATTTTCAGGTACTGTGGGTGCCTGAAAAAGGATGGGCACTTGGCTGAAGAATGATCCATAACTTTATTATAAACAGATTTTTTTCTGCTGCCAAATGTATCCATCAATTCCCCTGTGCATGTTTTTCTTCCATATGTGACTCAATTTGACAGGTTCGCTGTCACATACAATACCTATGCCCAGATTCATTCTTACAAATGGCTTCATGAACTTCATTAAAACTCTCTAGAACTAGATTTCACCAAGCACCAGCAAATCATGTACATATGTTCTGGTCTTCCTGTAACTTATACAGTCTTTCAGTTTCAGCTCATTGGTGAGGGTCAATTCGAGCCTAGTGCGTCCATCTATATTTTCACTTTCTTCTCTAGAGATGGCCTTTACAACCTCAATTCCTTTGCTGGCCTGACCCTTGCATAATCTTTGGTTAGGAATGTCCTTTTCTTTAATAAACAATACAAAATGGATCAGGTGTATGTTTAACTGTTCTCTGAGAAAACTCTTTACATGTGAAACCCATTCTTTGTATGTGTGACAAACTTGGACATTTCATACGTCCCTAATTGATGAGCTTCCTAATAATCATGTTTTTGTAACTGTTCACAGACAGAACTTTATGTTGTCACCCTTTTAGTTTTAGTTTAATTTTGTGTTCTGTCTATTGTCCAACACAGTGGGACAAGTTATTGTTGTTTCTGTTTTGGTTCTTTGTCCCATTTTTGTAAAGCTGTTGTCTTGATATTGTATTGATTAGTATATTTTTGTACTTCTTTAGCTGCCTTTATTCTTGAAACATTTCAGTAATGGATTTAATGGCTTAGATTTATATAGAGCTTTTCTATTCATGCATACTCACACATTCACACTCTGGTGGTGGTAAACTACATATGTAGCCACAGCTGCCCTGGGGAGGACTGATGGAAGCATGGCTGCCAATCCACGCCAACGGCCCCTCCAACCACCACCAAACATTCATATGCGTTCATACGCCAGTGTGAGTGTGAGTAGCAAGGAGGCAAGGTGGGTGAAGTGTCTTGCCCAAGAATACAAATGGCACACCGCCAACCCTTCGGTTACTAGACAGTCCACTCTACCTTTTGAGCCACAGCTGCCCATTTCAAGTGATATTCTGAATTCACTTTCCTGCAAGTTCATGCATATGTTTAATTTTATTGCTGTACATGTTTTAAGCTTGAACTTATCTTTATCAGCTGTTAGTTGTTTAGTTTACAGAAATGCATCATCACATGTTTCTCTAAAAAATGTCCAAAAACTCAAGTTGAAGGGAAATCAGAATAATAGGCCTGTTGTCATCTTCGAGACAATTAATTTTCCAAATAATCCCAGAAGGTTTTTAGAGTTGATTTATGTTGAGAAGGAGGACAATTTGAAACTCAGCCCATGAAAGAATTGTTTAATCCTTCAGTTTACCAACAATATTTAAATCAAGGCATTTGATTTAGAATATTTTGTTTTCAGTGAACAGGAGGGGGATAAAAACTGTAAATCTGAAAAGAAATCAAAGCTGTCAGATAAAATAGTGGAGTAAAAACTCCAATATCAGTGATGTAGTAGTGTATAAAGCTGCAAAAAATTGAACTACTCAAATATTCAAGTACAGTTATCAAGTAAAAGTACTTGACAAATTTTCCTTCATCCTTGTATAGAAATTTTGTTTTCGTTTCAGCCTATGTCTTTTTCTTCTGTTACTTAAGAGACACAAAGCACAGATTGATGCCTCCGATCTACAATGAACATTAATCTGATGCCAGTTGAAGGCTGTGGTGCTGTGAAGTGTATCCAATTCAGTATTAAAGTACATGTAGTTTATCCTAAAAGTCATGAGGAATTCCTTCATGACATCATCACCTAATTTACATAATTGTAAATGTTCATGTAATTGTAATGAATGATGTAGGAGAGAGGAATAACATGTAAGAGACAAAAAGTGCATATAAAAACACCCTAAATATGTTTAGAACAACAAATGAACTATGTCAATTCTTGTTTTTTTTTAATGTTCCAATTCCAAATGTCTTCCTTTATCCAGGCTTGGGGCCCGATTTAAGTGCCCCAAAAGAGACACTCTGGAGGAGTTACATGGATTATTTATTTATTTATTTATTTATTTATTTATTTATTGTTTTAGTTTTTATTTTCATTTTTATAAATTTGGTTTGGTTTTTACCCCTCAGCTGAGGGGTACTGTAATCATTTTGTCATCTGTCTGTCCATTCAATGACATAATTGCATTATCTGAAGAGTGTATTGATATATCTGCACCACATTTATACTGTGGATGATTCCTGGCATTGAGCAGAAGCCTATTTAAAATAGGTGACCTTAACCTACTTTTTCAAGGTCAAATGGCCTTGTGCAGTTATAATACTTGAGTACTTTCAAGTATAAATATGTATGTAATAAGTTTTACACAAAGACAATCTAATCTAAATTATAGGCCAGTAACTTTCAACAGAATCTTATACTATATTTGGCCGAGGGGTATTAAAAGTGTGCAGCATGTGTTTAACCTTACGGTCCACTTAGGAGACAACAACAAGTCACAGTAAAACATGAACATTTTAACCAGAACATTTTTAATACATAAATGGAGCAAAAATGTATGGTGGCCCTGAAGGGCAAACCACAATGATAAATCACAAAACTCACAAAAAAAAGAAAATCACGCACATAAGACAAAGGTCCTACCAGAAAAGGTAGGTATCTGCCATGACCAGGATGTGGATGCTGATTGGACAGAAGCACTGTCCCTCTTTCTGTCAGAAAGACAATCCAATCAGCATCCAGATCCTGGTCACGGAAGGTACCTACCTTTTCTAGTGGGACCTTTTTCTTGTTTGCCTGATTTTCTTGTGTTTTTTTTTTTTCTTGTGTGTGCTTTTCTTTTTCTTGTGTGCTTTGTGATGTGTTGTTGTGGTTTTCCCTTCAGGGGCACTGTAAAAGAGACAATAGACAAAAATGTCAATATTACTGATTTATATTCAGTGCTGTGATTTTTTTTTTTTTTAGACAAATGATACTTTCATGTGCTTTCATGTCAGAGTTTCCAAGTGTCCAATAACACCAGAAAAAGGTGACAGATTTGTCACTAGTGGCTTATTTTAAAATAATCTCTAGATGGATCTGAAAAATCACTAAATATACCATCAAAGTGTCTAAGTTGGAAACACTGGCTTTTACAGCTAGGCAGACAGACCGTGTGTTTATGACTGGGACACACAAAATCATTTGGTGTTTAGAGGAAAATGTGTGTGTTTTTGCCTTTTCAAAAGTTGCTAAAAGTTTCCAAGCAACTTTTAAAAGTAGCTGAATTTGTTGGTAGGTGCTTTTTGAAAGAAAAAGTAGCTAGGGTAGTCTGAAAAGTTAATAAAACTGGTAACAAAAGTGCTACGTTGGCATAAACGGTGCTGTGACCTAGTCCTCATCGGACTCACTGAGAACCCGAACCACCCCGCTGTCCGGACCTGGGCCAATTGGATCGGATGATCTGTATATCGGATTTGTTGAAGGTGCATTCCCCTTTAAGCCTCCAGCCCACTGGAGAGGATAGCTCATTGTCTTTAAGTCCACCCATCTGTGGGGGTGGCCTTGCAAAAGCTTTTGCAGAGGAAAGTTTGAGGCTGTCAGTGTTCCCATCGGGAGGAGGCGGATGGAGAACGGAGAAAGGACTGCAGTTTGGAAGTAAACATTCACACCGACGCGCAAACCGCTTCCAGACAGAGAATGGCACCGAAGACAGACCATATCCAGGCTTGAGTCGGTGGAGACCTTAGGCACTGTCACAACAAAGTGAACAGTTTCAGCCCACATAGAAGGAATATAAATGACAGTGGAGTCCGCGGTGCAGAAGCTGTAAATGTTCCAGACTACCACCCTGACTGGCAAAATGAGCCAATTGGAAAGTAGGATGAGCGCTGTCGGACCCCTCTACGTCCTCATCGCACTCCTGACGCTCCTGGAAAACTGCAAAGGATTACCACATGACCCAGGTTAGTAAAGCAGGAAACAATTCAGACATATTTCAGTTCAAAGAGGATGTGGACTGTTGAGCAGCTGCGGATTGTGTTCACCACAGCAGTGAGGTCCAGTGTTTCTGCTCCACAGACCTTCATTTTTCACTGTTTCATTCCCAAAGCATTCACGAACACACTAAGACTCTCTGTCAGCTTCCAGAGACGCTGCCGCTGACCTCTGACCCCATCAGGAAAAAGGTCAGGAAACGGAATGCATTCTGGGAAGCATAAATATAATTCTCACAAACTCCTTAATGGACAGAGAGTATTGTCATATCTGAGGATTTGTCAGGCCTTCATTCATCCGTCCACACTGTTTTTGGTTTGTGGTTTGGATATTAAATCAGAGCTCTCCAGAGAAGAAGTCTGGATGTGCTATGTCTTGTCCTCTAGACATCCTTTGTGTCGAGCCCTTGAAGGGGAAAAAAATGAACTATTGTCAAGTAGGACATAATGAAGAACATTCAATATATCACTGAAGCCAGGCCTGCACACAGTAATAGTTTAACTTCTAAAGACCCAAACAGCGACTAAAAGCATCTACTGGTCTAAAATGTTTAATAACTTTTTAACCACTAATCCTATCAATAAACGTAAATAATTTGTGTAAAATGCAGTTGTTATTTTTTCATGGTCATCAGATATGACCCATTTAGATGTTTAGTATGGAAGCGATTAGTAACCATAATCTAAATTAAAATGCATTTGCAGAAATGTTTTTTCATTTTAAGAAGATGGCTGCATTATTTGACTCATAAATAAAATTATTAATAAATTAACCAATCTGCATTTTCATGTTCTTATTCAAGACTGCTTATTCTTTTACTTAATTAAAAAGAAAAAGAAAAACACGTTTGAGTTTCAATTTTCAAAACATGCCCCAGCAAATAGTAAAATTCAATTTGAATTTTTTGCATCGCATCCTTCGACGGATGGTCTGGTGGCTTATGCCAAACAACTTTGCTATCTCCTTAATTTTCAATCCATGTAACAAATAGCTTTCAGTGGCCTTAAATGGGATGTTGACAGCTGGTCATCTGCTTTGAGGCTCCACAGCATCAAGATGTTCCAGGACTGAATACAGGTTGGCTAAGGCAACCTCATTCACGTCTGTATCTGTGACGGCAGAGTATCCAGCCAAGGTCTTGATCACCTGCTCAACTTGGTCCCGAGCATTGGGCTTAGATATACTATTCAAGTCCACCTGGGCAGCTAATTCCAACAGTGTTTGCACAATGCTGTCAGGGTGTGCCATTTTCAGGTCAGTGTGCCCAGGAAACCACAGCACAGAGGTGAAGAGGGGCTGCTGACATCACTTTCCTGTGCTGCTTACTTTGCAAATTCATTTTCAAACTATGGTAGCTCTTTTGCAGGGAAGACCATGAAAATGAAAAAAAGCAATGTCCTCTGTTTTCTTTTTGATTGTGTCAGAAAATGTACAACATGAATAAGAAAACTGTGAATGCAGACTGGATAATTTATTACTCATTTTATTTATGAGTCAAATAATGCAGCCACATTCTTAAAATGAAAAAGCATTTTTGCTAATGCATTTGAATTTTTGAATTTTAGATTTCAAATTGAAATTTGGTAACTATTTGCTGGGGCAGATTTTTAAAATTAAATCTAAAATGTCTTTTTCTTTTTCATTTTAATTAAGTTAAAGAATGAACAGTCTTGAATAAGAAAATGAAAATGTAGACTGGATGATTGATTACTCATTTTATTTGAGTCAAATAATACAGCCACATTCTTAAAATGAAAAAGCATTTTTGCTAATGCATTCAAATTTTCAAATTTTAGAATTAAAATTGAATTTTGGTTATTTGCTGGGGCATGTTTTGAAAATTAAATCTCACATATGTTTTTTAATTAAGTAAAAGAATGAGAGGTCTTGAATAAGAAAATGAAAATGCAGATTTGTAAATATATTAATAATTTTATTTATGAGTCAAATAATGCAGGCATATTCTTAAAATGAAAAAGCATTTCTGCAAATGCATTTTAATTTAGATTATGGTAACTAATTGCTTCCATAGTTCAGAGGCTCTGTAGTGAAATGTGTAAACACCGTCTTCGTCTACAACATTGATTCACTAGTAAAACCCATGGAGTTTGATCAGTGACAGTGGATGGATACATTTAGTTTATGTTCAGTTAATGATATGTTTTGCTGTAAAACTAAATTTTTCTTAAGTTTTCTCTGTTTTGTTATAGTAACCATTGAATTTACTCTGAGCTTTTATGAACATCTACATAATCAGTGAATTAAATATAAGAAAATAGCTGATTTACACAGCAAAATGCAGAGGATAATATTAAAAGAAATGACGTTAAGTCACTTATGAGATTAGGCCTAGATTTAGGAAAAAATTATATGGAAGTCGACATGAAAGTAGACCTGGGTCTTTAAGGGTTAATATTTTAAATAATTCAAAACAAGAGGGGGAAAAAAAACCAAGGGCTCCAAACATGAGGATTTTAAAATGTTAGTACATGTATTTATTAAAACCCAAAAGTTTTAGGGTTTAGGTCTCTACAATACTAGGAAAATAAGTGATGTGCAATAACATTAGTCAATATTGCAAGATTTTACTTACAATAAATGAATAAAGAAATGTTTCTGTGCTATCAGTTTGACATACATGAATGTTATTTCTGCAGTGCCTTTCAAAACCATAGTTACAAGGTGCTTTACACAATAAAATACCATGCACATGTGGATCATAGACAGTTAAAATAAAATACAATTAAACAGTGTGGTGAAAAAGAATGATGTAAAGACATGAGGCATAGATTAAAGGTGTAATGATATTTCCACATCAAAATACTTTAAAATAACCAGGCCTGTCATAATTTGTTGACTTGTGCACTGAAAAAATTCCAGGAATTTTGAAATCATATGCCTTTTAGTACTAACAGTTATCACTGGGTTTTAATAACATAACATGAAGAAATGTTAAACATATTGGCTAAAAGTGTAAATCCATTTATCTTGACTCTTTGATTTTCATTGACAACACTAGAGAAAACAACTATTCTGACAGGTAGTGGTCTGGGCTGATGCTGACAGATAAAACAATAAACTTCATGAAGCATTTGCAGAACATTCTGAACCTCCTCTTCAGTCGAGCTATTGTAAGGGAAAGAAAAGCTTTTGATCCGATAAAGACTCCAGAAATCTGATTTAGGAGGAGAGTGAGCTGTCAGTCATATCTGTAAATCAAATCAATGAGTTGTGGTTTACAAAAGGACAACCAGACCATTGGAGAGAAGTAATTTGTAGCTGTAGACTGCATATGTGAAGCCTAACTCCAGCCTTTACAGGAGCTTCCATATTAAGTAATGTGTGATGCAGCTTTTGTTCTTACCCACCATCTGCACCACACTTTCAAATGACACATCACTTTTACTGTTACTTAATTGAACAAATGCTTGGTTGTGTTTCCCGCCTTGCCATCGTAGTCTTATAATGAATTAACAATATTGTGGTGAACAGAGTCTCACCAAACCACATTACTTAAATTAATTTTGGGGCACATTTAGGGTGTGCTGTTAACATTTCAATGTAGAGCTGCAGCTATCAATTATTTTTACAGTCGATTAATTTAGTGATAATTTTCATCAATTCCATTAAATGGTTATTTGAATCAGCGAAAAAAATAGTAAACGTGAAAAAGACATATCTCACAAACAACTTTGTCATTTATTCCAAAACCAGCTGAAACAACAACCACAAAAAGTATCAAAGTAAAAGGATATATGGGTCAGTGACAAAACATGGGTGGCAAGTTTAGTAATTTAAAAATATTTAGAAAATTTGATTTCAGTGCTTGAGTCAAATTTATTAGTGTGTTAATTTTTCAGTTTTGCTTGTGTTATACATTTTGAGAGGGGATTTATATGTTTTTCTCTGGGTTTAGAACTTACTGTCCATGAAAATGTCAAGTGGTGTAACCCAAATAGAATGAGAAATTTATTTAAATTTTGTCTACAAAATGAGTAGCTGAGGGAGCAGATTTAAATCATCATTTTGTTTTACAAGCGCCTTTTAAAAGATTCTAAGATAGATTATATCTAAATCAGAAATGTGTGTCTTTTTGTGTCATTGAGCAAACACACATACCAAACAGCACATCTGTTTTTCCACATAATGTTTGACCAAATTAATTAAAAAGGCAGACAATCTTTATTTTTCTTTCAGTAGACATTTAAAACAAATCCTGCAAATATTTACTTTAAATTTTCATAATATTTTTGGGTAAAATATTGGTTACACCATAAGACATAAACCAGTTACACCAAAAGACAATGCTATCCCATTAAGCCAAAAGCAGTTATTGAAGACATTAATACTGAATAGCCAAGCATGGAAATCCATAAGAGGAACTGAAATAGTTTTTTTTATTATTAATTTTGATGTATCCAAATCAAACATTGTCAATACTATAACAAAATCTGACTGACAGTGAACAATCACCTGTGCATATAAAACAGGTAAATGTCAGTTAACAGGCCTCAAGATGAACAACTCATTTAAGAAGTTCACAAATAGAACACATAACATAAAGAACAAGTCTCTGCTTTTAAAGAATATGAACTTGGAAATCTTTCCCATTGTCAGAATTTAATTTTGAGTAGTGTGAGTTTAGGGGTTCTGTCTCATAAATGGTCAGCAGTACATCAAATTCAGCATAGAGCAAGATGTCAGGTGGATGAGGGTCAGATGAACTTGTTCCTCTCATCCAACTGCTGCATGAAACTCACCTCTACGGGCCTGATTTACTGAAGGTCTGCACCCATTATTTGCGATCTTCGTAAATCAGACCCTCTGTCTTTACCCAACACCTAAGTGCCTTGTCCCACAAAAGGCTTACTATCATACAGTACAATAACTAATTTGCCATTTAGCTCTTGCAGACATTTGGGAGAGGTGGAGAGAACGCTTCCTGTTTGGATGCAGAGGTCAGCTGTAAATGGGCTGTAACAGTGGCATACATCAGGCTTTGCATAAAAACATGAAACCTCTCTCCACCTGATCACAGCTACCTGCTCAGATGTCATTTGGTGGATCTTAAGTGATCCTTTCACTGGTGGGATATAAGCTGGGACAGAGCTGTCATATTACAAAATAGCCTCCTCTGAATTTAAAATTTTAAAGACAGAAAATAACAAATATTGAAGCATTTATTGATTGAAATAAATAACACATAGACATTGATATTTAAATAAATATGAAAATATTTTTGGTTCTAAAATAAATTAAATTGATTATTTATGTGAATTAAATCAGTCTAAAAGTATTGGTAAAAAACAAATTTAACTTCTTTTAGAGCTGCCTGTTCACTTTTATCAATGAGTATCGCTGCTTATAAAACTTACTATTTTTTTAATCATAGGTCTATAGTTAATAAATGTACCATATTGGCCTAAAATGGAAACATTCATAAATTGGTGTAACTGGTTACACCAAATGACATTTTAATTTCAGATAATTTTTTCAGGCGTTAATATGGACACCTATCAACAATCTTGACCTTATTGTCAGTATGTTAAACAGATTTTTTTTAAATTAATAAGTTTTTTGTTTTTCTTCAGCCATTTCCATAATTTTCCTTGGGTCATACAACTTGACATGTGGACTTCAGTGTGCGACATCATGTCCTAAAAAATGTCCAAATAACTCAGATTTTTAAGAAATACTGTCCTTGACACTGGTTGAGTAGGATCAGTAAGGGTCCTTCTTGATGATGTAATATCCTGTCACATGATCTTTTTTTTTTTTTTTTGCAGTATTAACAAAATGGCCTCTAAAGGTGGTTACACTATCTTGACTATTCACTAAGTTTGCTTGACTGTCAAATTCCCCAACTAAATACTGAAATGTAAATAATTATTTTAAAAATGCCTTCTATTCCTGTGACATGACTGTAGTGTGAGATTATGCCAAACTATATTTTGAGCCATTTTAATCAATTTTTTTCACTTTTTAATAAAGGTAAATGTTTTGGTGCAAGGTTTTTATGGTTACACCAATTAGACATTTTCATGCAAAACTGTAAAATATACACCCAAAATAGATTAAATCTTTGTATTTTCTATTCAAGACTACTTTTAAAAGATGTCTGAGTATTCCTTAAAGTTATTTTAAACTTTTAAGTCCTTTACATGTACATAAATTGTTGGGATAAAAAAAAAAAAAAGGGTGTCATGTCACTGACCCATATATATAAAAAAATCCATACAGAAATAACAACAATAACAACAGTATAAAACCATATATAAAAATATGTAGATATACAGTTGGACTCATAAATTTACATACCCTAGCAGAATTTGTGATTTTTCTGGCCATTTTTCAGAGAATATGAATGATAATACAAAACAATTTATTTCACTGATGGTAAGTGGTTGGGTAAATCCATTTATTATCAAACATATGTGTTTACTCTTTTTAAATTATAATGTCAACATAAACTATCCAAATGACCCTTGTGACAACAGGCCAAAAGGAGGAGGAAACACACTAGGAAGCTGGAATGATCTTCACTGTGGTATAATTTATTTACAGTGATAGTCTAGGAAACATAGCTGTTAGTGCTGTGTTAATGAAAAAAATAACAAAAAATGGAAAAAAAAAAAAAAAAAACCCAAATCTAACTGTTGAAAATCAGCTCAACATAAGATAAGGAAACTCTGATAGCAACAGAAACTAAAGCTCAGCCCATGGCGAAAGGCAGCCAGGTTCATTGACCTTTTCCACACAAGCAGGGCCACACTTCTCTCTTGATGAGCATCTACATCAGGCCTTATATACCCATTGTCCCTCCCACACAATCAAACCATCCATGGATGTTAATTTTCCCTTACAGTTACTATTTACTGGCAATATACTCAAATCCTTACCTAAACCTTGTTTTACTACTCCCCCACCAAGTCTCAAAACAGATCAGACATAGTTTAGGGCATTTAAAGGTTAATTTCTGTCAAACTCTCAAAACTGCTCTCTGATTGCTGTCACACTTGGTATGCTCTGATGCCTTCTGCTATAAAATGTTTGGGAACCTCCTTCTTCCTGTCTGACTTACAGGCCTGGAACCTGATGATGAGATGGAGTGGAGCATCAAACATTTGGGTAACAAGAATGAACAACAGAAAAAAACTAGGATACCTAAAATGTATTCTGATCTGTGGGCCCAATATGTAAATATTTCCAAGGATGCAAAAATCATGACAATATGATTACCTGGAACAAACTAAATTAAAACCGCAAGCGGTGTTAAGGCCCTCACCCTCCCTAGCTACCACCTCCTGAATTGACCGCTGATACCACCTGACAGCGAGAGGACACCGTATCATGGGCTGGGTCTGACATTCTGCGAGATACACACACTTTTACATAAATATGTAGGGGGGCGCTATAGTGCACATTTTTTTCAATTTTGTCAGATGAATGAGTGTAGGCCTGTGAGTTTGACAGCTAATTGAAATTTGAGCCAAATTGCTGTTCATATTTCTGAAATGAACCAATTTTTGTAAAGGTAAATTTGTAGGGGGCACTATAGTGTGAAATTGCATTTTCTTTAGATAAATTAGTGTAGGCCTGGAAGATTGACATCTGAGTCACATTTGAGCCAAATCAGTGTTTGTATGTCCGAAGTGGTTTGAAAAGGTAAATTTGTAGGGGGTGCTATAGTCCAAAATTTAAATTTCTTCTAATGAATCGGTGTAGGCCTGGTAGATGGACAACTGATTCAAATTTGAGCCAAATTGGTGTTTGTATGTTCAAACTGAAGCAATTCTAGGAAATCTATATTTCTAGGGGGCGCAATAGAGCGAAATTTAAATTTCTTCTGATAAATCAGTGTAGACCTGGGAGGTAGACGTCTGAGTCAAATCTGAGCCAAATCGGTGATCGTACAGTACAGGCCAAAAGTTTGGACACACCTGGTTTTTCTTTATTTTCATGACTTCTTACATTGTAGATTCTCACTGAAGGCATCAAAACTATGAATGAACACATATGGAATTATGTAGTTTAAAAAAAGTGTGAC
>JAPQRP010000019.1:14109383-14133597 GCA_037367295.1 Apogon hyalosoma | reverse complement strand
TCTTCTTGGTGCCGATGAGGGGCATGATGTGTGTCATCTTATCTTCCTTTGGTTTCACTACCAGTATGCTAGCAAGACGCTTGCTTTCATGCTCTGTTATAATGGAGCGTGCCAGCATGTGCAGTTTTTCAGCCATTCCTTCCATTTCTTCGCTTTGTTGTATCCTCTTGGTATTGAGGACCCTGCCCTTGATTGTCCACGTGAAATGGCTGCGATGGTACAGGACTTTCCTTGGTGGTACTCCTTTATCAGGTTCCACTGTTGCTCAGTAGGGGGCTGTCCAGAATGAATGAATGCCTTCTTAGCATATTTCTTGAACAGGTCTCTCATCAGCTGAATTTGCTTCTTTGCTTCCTTTGGGTCAGGTTCACTCTTGAAGATACAATCCTCAAGTTCATTCAAAAAGTGTCCATCTTGAGGGAGCAAATCATGTCGTTGTTGGTGTTGTGTTGGCGTTGATTGGGCTCTGACAGTGCTGATTGAAACTAGAATTTTGTAAATGAAAACGAAATACAGAACACATATTGAGAGGATCAAGAAATAAAGATTCCAAAAGACAAAGCAGTACTGAATCTGCTCTGAATCAACTCAATCAGTTAAGTATTGACTATTTTTGAATACCGGAACTAGAAAACATAAACAACTCCGGAAGTACCTGAACCTAAATAATCAATACTTAAAAAATAATTTGCATAAACCATACAGATCAATAGCTGAAATCTAGGATGCAGCAACAACAATCAACAATAATCAATCAGTCAAACCAATTAAATCAACAAAATAGGATTAATTAAAATGAAATACAAAGATGAACCATAAATCAATAATCAAGTCAACCCAATCAACCAACAAATGGAATTTAAAACAAAAACAAACAAAAATACAAAGTCATCATTTAATAGTAGCCAATTAATTCCAAACAAGAAATGTGAAGATAGTAACCAACAATAATTAATTAATCAGTTAAATGAAATAAGTGGATAGGTTTAATTGAAGACAACTCTTAATTGGCAGTTAAGTAACAAGTAACCCAAAAAAATTAAACCAGAAATGCAAATGGAAACACTTAATTATCAGTTAATTAATCAAAACAGGTAAACAAACAAAATCAGTTAAACCAGCAATGCAAAGAGAAACACTTAATTAGGAGTTAATTAGTCTAAACAGGTAAACAAACAAAATCAATTAAACCAGCCATGCAAAGGAAAACACTTAATTGGCAGTTAATTAATCAAAACAAGTAAACAAACAAAATCAATTAAACCAGAAATGCAAAGAGAAACACTTAATTAGCAGTTAATTAATCAAAACAAGTAAACAAACAAAATCAATTAAACCAGAAATGCAAAGGGAAACACTTAATTGGCAGTTAATTCATCAAAACAAGTAAACAAACAAAATCAATTAAACCAGAAATGCAAAGGGAAACACTTAATTGGCAGTTAATTCATCAAAACAAGTAAACAAACAAAATCAATTAAACCAGCAATGCAAAGAGAAACACCTAATTAGCAGTTAATTAATCAAAACAGATAAGCAGACAAAATCAATTAAACCAGCAATGCAAAGAGGAACACTTAATTAGCAGTTAATTAATCAAAACAAGATCAACAACTAGAATTAATTGAAACAGGAATACAATTAACTGATCAATTAATCAACCCAGTCAAATCAATCAACAGGGATCACCTAAGCAAGAAATTTAAGGGCAATAGTCAAATACTGATTATTTAAATCACAACAATCTGGTCATAAATGGAAATAAGTAATTTGAGATGCTAAGCCAGTGATCAATCAATCAATCAATAACCAATCAACAAATTCAAAGACAATACTTAAGCAACAGCCAATCATATCAGATCAACAATTAGATCAACAAATAGGATTCACTGAATCAAAGGCAAAGGCAGGACAACAAAGGAACAAAGTAAAATCAGACAATACAAAATCCTCTTTCCTTCCAAAAAAGGAAAGAACGGAAACACAAAGGGAAAAGAAACACGCCTTCCAACTCAACACTCAGTCATCACACTGTACTGACACAAGAGATCCACTAGTTGGAGCCAAAGGCTTCATACAAAATATCCTGTCCAGTAGTGTTTTCTCTGTGCCAGTCCAACCCCATGGGTTGAGTTTATAGAATTTTAAGGGACTTTTCATAAAATAAAGGTTAATGATGAATTTAATATGAATTTAACAGACCTTAGACGGAATTTGAAATAAATCTAGAGCCAAATATGAAAACAAAAGGAACTCAATCCTTCACAAATGCTTAAAATAAAATATAAAGGAAAAAACCAAATGGATTATGATATTCTATCTACGTCGGCTTTATTACTTTTTTTTTTTAAAGTTTTTACACGTTAGTGACTCAAAAATACTCTTCAAAAATGTTCTACGACAACGTCTATAATGCTCGTGGCCCAGAACCTTTACTTACTCCCAGAATACATAATATTTTAATCCTAATTACCTCTTTTCTCATAAATTCTCTTCTCTATATTACTTATTTCTATTCTTACTTCTTTAAGAATATCTTATCTATTCCTGTTCTTCTTTACTCTCTTTTATTTCTATTATTTTCTATTTCTGTTATTTTCTCTGCACTTTATCTGTTCTATTCCCCATTTCTTTTTTTTTAAATTCTCCTCTTGTGCTGTTTTCACTTATTTTTTAAAAATACTCTATCTTATTTTGTTATTCGTACTTTATTTTCTGTTATTTCTTTTATTCTTTTTGCACTTTATATTTCTTTTACCTATTTGTCTTCTTTTTAATTCTTCTCTTGTGCTATTCTCACTTATTTTCGTACTTCACTACACACAAAGACAACAAAACACATATTCTGTTTGCAATTCCAGACGTAAGTTTGGCAAATCTCAAAACAGTGGTACATTGGCAGTTCTGTCAGTATGTCATACTACCTTTTTTTTTTTTGACTTGGAGATCTGTCACTCTCTCTCGACTGGTCTAGGCTGTGGGCTGTGGGCTCTGGTCCAGGTCAGTGTCCCCCTCCCACGCTGCTCGCTCAGTCTTCTCCTTTCTTCTGCAGGTTTTTTTTCAGGTGCTTTTCAGATTTCAGATTTTTCCGTGTTTCAAAATCTAAACCCAACCTGTTTCCTGAACGCTATGTGTTATGAGGTGGACATTGGATCCAGCAAAACAAGGAAAAACCTCTAAGCTGATCTTCAACTCCTCAGTGAACTCAGATCACGTCGGCATCACATCGGGGTCACCAAAACTGTCGTCTTTCCGTTGGACAAAGATGAACTCAATTGAGTTCACTGAAGATGTTTCTTTATTCGGCAAATTCAGCAAACAGTCGAACAGCGTTTCACCGTTGGAATACATACAATACAATACAATTCAACAATACAGTTATTTTTATGGTACACAGAGATGTTTACACAAACATAAATATGTGAAGCTTTTTGATAGGTTCAAATTCATCTGCAGACCCTAGTCCACACCCAGTCCAGGTGGGGTGCATGGTGACCTCTCATACCTACACGTAGTCCTGTCTGAAGGACTTTTCCCATACCAAACCCCAGACTTCGTGGCGCCTCCAGAATTGTTTATATAAACAGGTTCATGTTTTAACTTATGGATTGATAAGGTCCAGTCTAAGGCTGACTGACTGGTGCTTTCACATGAATGGCCTTGCTCACAGGCTGAGTCTGTACTTTGACATTTTTACCGTGTCTTATCAGGTCAATTGATTAGGTCAATGCATTACAGTATTATACATTAAAAAGTACTAATTTTAAAAATTAGATTAAGTATTAGATCCACAGTACTTCCTCCTGAATGGTCAAATGGATGGTTGTTGACTTTGATGCAGCATTTCTGACATTGTTGTGATGATACCTGGAGTGTTTAAAATATCATTTAATATTCCAGCGGCTTGACTGAGTTTCTCCCAGTCCACCATTTTCGCAAGTCAATGATGTGAAGGCGGGACATAGCTGTGAAATCATCTTCTAGCTTCAAGGACAACCAATCAGGAACTGAGAATTCAGTTTTATTTCCGTTTCAATCAAACTCTCACACACATACTACTATACTCTCACACATACTACTATACTATTGTACATATACTACTGTACTCTTACACATATACTACTATACTCTTGCACACATACTTCTATACTATTGCACATATACTACTGTACTCTTACACATATACTACTATACTCTTACACATATACTATTATAATCTTGCACACATAATATTCTACTCTTACACATATACTACTATACTCTTGCACATATACTACTATACTCTTGCAGACATACTACTATACTCTTGCACACATACTGCTATACTCTTACACATATGCTACTATACTCTCTCACATAAACTACTACACTCTTGCACACATACTATTATACCCTTATACATGCACAATCATATTCTCTTTTTATGGCATGTGTGAGAGAGTATAGTAGTGTGTGTGTGTGAAAGTATAATGGCATGTGTGAGAACATATAGTAGTGTGTGTGAGAGAGTATAATAGTAGTGTGTGAGAGAGACTTTAGTTGTGTGTGTGTGAGAGAGTATAATAGTATGTGTGTGTGAGCGTATACTAGTATGTGAGAATGTATAATAGTGTATGTGAGAGCGTATGATTGTGTATGTATGAGGGTATAGTAGTGTGTGCGTAAGATTACAGTTGTGTATGTATGAGAGGATGACATTACATGTGAAACCAAGTATAATTACTGCCTAAAGGGCCTCCCATATATTGTGACCTGTTGTCTACTCTGATCTTGCTTTATTTTTGCACTTTGAACAACATTGTATATATTAATGTCTGTTTTTCAATAAATGAAGCAGGGATTGTATGGCAGGGAAGACATTAAGGGACAACAAAAGGAAATGTATATACAGCACAGTTAAGTATATTCCAGTGCTCCAGTGTCTATATGCATCTCTCATCTTCAGATTCACAACAAGGTTTTGAAGACACTGAAAGACAGCGGGAGCACTGGGAGCGACGCCAATGGAGGAGGAGGAGGAGGAGAATTCATCAACGATCAGTCAGCAAAGAGAAGTGGGTAGAAACCTTGGTGGTGGCTGACCCTAAAATGGTGGAGTACCATGGGAGCAAAGCTGTGGAGCCCTACGTACTTGCTGTCATGAACATTGTAAGTGTGGAGCACTCTAATAAACTACTGCCAACATTTATACTGTACATCACAACCCTCTAAGGATTGTATGCTACATAGACCTTTACATTGCAGCCTCCATATGTCCATGGACATATCCTCCACATCATAATGTGTGCTGAAAACGCACATATACTGGTTTGTCACTTTAAAAAGCAATGCATTGAATGAAGCCCCATGCCATTTCAGAAATGCATGCAACAATACCACAACAGTTATGTGTTTTGTTTTTTTTTAACTTATAAACCTTAATGCAGGTAATTTTAACTACAGAGACAGAGCATTAAAAGACTCAGTGGGCACACTCCCATCTCACATTTTACAAAAGATAAAAAGCTGTTCATCATGTTTTATTGTCAAATCTCTTAGTAGTCTTAGCCCTAGTCAAAGCCCTATCTGCTCTGATCTTGTGTTGCGATCAGAGGAGCACTTTGAAGCATTACTTGTTTTACAGTTACTTTATAATTAATTTCATGTGAATTGACTGAAAGAAAGATGGCCCAATAACAATATCGTATAATACAATAACAGAGTAGACAAACAGGATGTATTTTCTTATCAAGATAAAAGAATTTCTTCACATACAACTTCTGAATCTGGGGTAATAATCTGATGTTAACTTTGAAGAAGAACATGAAGTGCAATTACTGATGGGGAACCAGAAGCAGAGCTCTAACTCTGTCGCTGAACCCTGTGTCAAACTAATACAAACCATTGCATTGTATTGGCAACCAGAGGTTGTGCTAGACATTTTTACTGTCCATCATTTTGACGGACAGGGTCTTAAAAATTCCTTCATAACATTATTATCCATCATTTCAAATTAGATTTTTAGAGATATATTTAATTGTATTTACTGATCAAAAACATCTCGATGCAGTAATTGTAGTTCCTACTGGCTGGTAATAGTCATCCTCCACCGCATCAGTCCCTCTTTTTTCGCCACATTTATCAATGCCATCACATTTACTGGACTTTTGAAAATAACTAAGGAGACTTGGCTGTCTTGACAATTTGCGATAGCAAAGTAGCATATGATTTTGGCTAAAGTCAGCTAAACAATGAGATGAGACTTGACAATGAGTGATTAATATGCATACTTACCATCAACTGGACAGGGGTCTACTCCAGGTGGACTAACTGAGTCATTTGACAGAAGCACTGGTGTTAGAGTCCTGCACAGGTCCACTTTCCAAACCCGCTCGTGCATTAGACCTGCAACCTGACCCGTGATCAAACACATTGTCTACACAGTAACTCACTTTTAAGGGCTTTATTTTTGGCTAAAACACACGCCATCAGTGCTGCTCAATGACATCTGTGGCTGGATGTAAAGCTCACTTCAAAATAAAACAAACTGGCTGTAGACCAACCATGGTTTTACGGTTTCATCCATGAATCTTCTTTTATTTTTTCATTTCCTTGCCTGCTACTCACCCTCATTTCATTTAATTTTACCTGTGCCCGTACCCCCAAAAATTCTTTTTTTTTCTTTTTTTTTTTTAACCTGTCCCCACACATTTTTGCAGGTTACCGGTCGGATACCCAACCTGGTACAGGGCTCTGGTGTTTTCAGTGTAGTTGTGAACGGTGGTGCTGTATGGTTCTATACCAGGGGTCTGCAACCCTGGTCCTAGAGAGCCACTATCCTGCATTTTTTAAATGCATCCCTCTTCCAACACACCTGATTCAAATGATCAGCCGATTATCAAGATTTGCAGAAGCCTAATAACGACCGTCAGTTGTGCTGGAAAAGGGAAACATCTCAAACATGAAGGATAGCGGCTCTCTAGGACCAGGGTTGCAGACCCCTGTTCTATACAGGTAGGATGCTGTTAGGGACTGTTTGATGCATTGACAGACAGACCAGCAGTCCTGGTCCAGGTTCTGTTCAGTGTTGTGTGAAACTTTTTGATAGATTACTCTCAGTATTTCAACCTATCAAAATGACGGACGGGCTTCAGAATTTTCTGTCATCTCTAAAAAAAAAAAAATCCGTCAATGAGGGAATATTTTTGGTTGACGTGACCTCTGTTGGCAACTTCTCCCAGCAATGAATGTGTTTGGATTTTCTGTGATGTCACCTATAAAAATGAAGAAATTAAACCAGTCAGACAGCTGCAGACTCAAGGTTCGTTAATGAAAACACTGAATACGAATATGTGAAACGTCCTTGTGTCTGACTCCACCAAACAAACTGCTACTGGAGCTGACAGTTGTGTGGGAAGACCACCTGGAAGAGGCCTTTGAGAGGAAGCTCTCAAATGAATTTGTTTAAATAAAGAACAGAACAGCACAAAACAATACAGCTGTATTTCTGTCTTTAAACACTGCCATTACCGTCCTGGATCAAACTGCTTTTCCTCATCCTTACATTTATTTAAAAATTGCACTCTATATATTCCTTTAAACTGATTCATGTTTTTACTTTGCTTTAATTTATCTGTTAAACTGTTCCATAATTTAACCCCTGTAATTGAAACATACATTCTTTTCACAGTTGTGATGATGCATTTGTAAATTCAGTTCCTCTTTAAGATTGTTTTCCCCTTCTGTGTCTGAGAACAATTTCTGTATTTTATTTGTCTTGCTTTAAATACTAGTTGTGCTGTTTTAAATTAAATAAATCCTGCAAATTTTAGAACCTGTATTTTTAAAGAGTTCATAAATCTCCATTTTTAAAAACTATTTAGTTTAGTTTATTAACATGCACAAGAAATATTATCCAAAATGAACAAGAAAGAAAGAAAGAAAGAAAAAAACAAGAAGCAGTTAAGTGAGCACTGTCCACATCTTTGAATAGTGTCCATTTCCTCCAGTTTTGTTGAAAGTCACCTGCTTTGACTCACAAACAGAAAGTCATTTTCTCCACACCGTAAATCTCGTCCATAATGTCCATCCAGTGCCTTTGGTTAGGGGCATCACTTTTTAAACAATTTCTTGTAATGGCCTTCTTAATGATCTCAATCATTATTTTGAAGAGACACAGGTCTTCTTTCATAATTAACCCCTCTGGGATCAATTCCAGAAACAAGATCCGCGGATCCCTGGGAACCTTGTAGTTTAAGATGCCCTCCAGGATTCTGATGATATTGTCCCAAAACGGCTGTTGTTTGACACATGTCCAGAAAATATGACTGACTAGCATCCATGTGACCACGGTCTCCAGCAGTGTTGTTGTGTTCCAATCTGTTTACTTTTAATTTGGGGTGTGACAAAGACATGTTAAATTCTTCCAACCAAATTCTCTGTCACATTTTACACATTAAATGCCAATCACAGTCTGAGATTTCAGTGTGTAATTCTTCTTCCCCATTTCCTTTGAACATATAATGAAGTATTACCACTGCATTTTTGTAGACCTGCATACAATTAAGAGACTATCTTGGTAGGCATTTGCTTATAGGCTTCCAGCAACATCTTCACCAGCACATGACATACTGTTGATACACCTGTTTTTACCTGTGTATCATAAAAATGTCTCAGTTGTAAGTCACGAAATAAGTCTTTATTTTCCAGTGCAAATTCATTTTTAACTTTTTTAAATGATTAAAAACATTCCCCTCTGTCAGTGTGTAAATAGCTGTAAAACCTTTATATATCCATTTTGTAAAAGTATTGTCAATTCTTCCTGGTGTGAAGGCCACAACAGCAACCTACAATCTCCTTCCAGTTGATATTTTCTAGTTATATCCGACCATATTTTTAGTGTTTCAGTTACAGTAATATTGTTGTCTTCCTGGTGTCTGTGGTGCTTGTCTCTTAATCTGGCCTGGGGTGGGCATCTGCTCTGCATGAGCTCGATATGTTTCCATTTAGTAATATTCTGGGGCCTCATGTACAGAGACGTGCGTGGATTTCATACTGAAACCTGGCATACGTTTATATCCGGAAAAGTCCGTACACACACACACAAAAAAAACAAAAACAGATGAACAAAACTGAGCATACACTCGAATCCAAGCACATTTCTTTTGTACATCCCAATCAGCGTGGAATTGACCGCATTTGTTGGAGTACCAGACTCCTCCCTCTCCACGGCCCCATTTGCATATGCAAATTAGTATAAACAGGGCCTGCAAGTGGTATTCCCTCTGGGATTCCCTCTCTGCACAATCAAATGATGACATCAAGGTGGATGCGAAGCGGAAAACTGTTGTCCACTGACAAAGCAGAGGAAAAACAGGTGGAGGAAGAGCCCCAGTGGGACCTTCACGTAAAAAAATGTAATGTAGCTTAAAGTCTGAAATCAGTCATCACATAAAATCAGCCATCATAATGCATGGACATCTGTAATCATGTCCACTTTCACCTCCACAAATCAAAACTATGAGATTGGTGATGACTGATCACAGTTTTTGGGCATGAAACTATGTTTAACGTTTTGATGTTATGCTTTATAGCAGTTTATAGACCGTGGTTAGACTGTCCAGACACACAACGTGGAATTGGTCCAGCCTCCCGGTGTCAGCCGATGCTTCAATTCGCCAACAGCCAGCTGTTGATGCCCATCCTCAACCATGTCCTCACCTGAGTCACAAGAGGACATCATAAGGGCAGTCGGCAGCATCAGTGAGGCCTGGACTGACTCATAAATATTCTCACAGACATTAACACTACATTAAGTACATTTAGCAACAAGTGAATCCTGTGCCCTTGTCTCTTGATGTGGTTGAAATCACATCTTCTTTGGATGGCAAGATTGGCATTAATGGGTCCAGTGTTGGTCTGGTTCTGGTTGGTCTGCTTCTGGTTCTGGTGGGGGGTGTGCTGCTCTGGCAATAGGATGGTGTGTCGGTGTGTTAATTGTTCATTTGTGTATCTCTGATGTATACATCACTCGGAGGAATGGCCTTTTTCCACGATTAACAGTTTCCCAGTATCACATCTAAGTGTCGCCAGTGGTTCAAAACCACTAAAAACGTACGTACAAGTTTGACTGTAGGCCTTTTGCCTGCCCAGAGAAACCTAGATATCTGCTTATTCCATGACATAAATTGAGAGTCTGGCATTTGAACAGGTATGCTGTTCAGGTATGCACTCAATATACTATTCTAATATATGCAAGGAATTTTAATATACATTTGCAGGGAGACCCTGGGACAACTCTGGGCTGCTATGGAGGCCAATTGGACAACCTGTGACCTGGCAGCTCATGGCTCAGGTCTGCAGATGTTGAAGGGCACCTTTGCCCTTATTGACAACTGAATTACTAAGAAAATTTAACTGATCAAAAGCCAGAAATAGTTTTCTGAAAAATAAATGCAATGTAAGCTTTATTTTGATTTTTATTTTGTTTTCATGTTATAAGCAAATAATATGATCTGGCTCATCCTCAGTAGCTCTGTTTAAAAAGAAGCAATAAAAAAGCAACTGATGACAATACCTTGTGGCCAGTGTGGCCGAGGGTAATTTAACAACATATTTTTGGTTACATTGTCAGTCATATTTTTTCATGAATCTTACCCCATGGTGACAAGGACAAAAGCAGGTAGTGAGAATACGTTAAATAACAGGCTTCTGAATGCTCTACAGTAATTAAAAATAATTCAGTTTTTTGAGTGTAGTCTGTTGTGCATCCTTGTTCTTCTCATTTATGTAGCAGTTTATGAAGTCCTTTTCCTCTATTTGACAATGGCAACCTCTTGTTCAATCCTGGCATCATTTATCTTCGTATCTTTTAGAAACATCCTTCAGCCAGTATATCTCCATTCTCTGAGCAGCAGCTTTGCCAAACTATGCCCAACTACATGAATGGCTATTTATGCATTTCCATAAACCATTTTTTCCCAACATAAGCAGCAGAAGAACTAACAATGAACTGTGAACTATGAACTTATGAATATATGAATTGACGAACCTACCTCAGGTTGGTGATAGCTAGAATCTGTAGGCACTTCTCCTGCCTCTCCTCTGTTTTGATTGGTTGCTTGATTGGGCCAATCACAACAGTTTCTGCCCTCAGAACATCAATCAGTAAGCAAAACTCCAATCTGCAAATAAATGCGTCTTCCTTCTTCTTGATTTTTATTGACAGGAACCATATCCAAACAAACACAAATCAAATGAATACCACCACATAATGTGTTGGAGTGTGTTGACTGGCTCTACATCAGTCCATTATGGGATCAGTTTGTCTTGGCTTGCTGTGCAGGATAACCAAACAGATATTCGTGTCTGTTGACGTGCCAAGGGCACAGATAAAATATATTCATTGTGGTGTTCTTGGGTAGAGACCATGAAATAATTAAATAGTGAAATATCTCATTTGGAGGGTATAAAGACTAAGTCAGAAGATTTGTTCTTATTGATTTTTCATCTACTTTTCACTGCATTCAGCCACATGTTTCAGCAAAAAGACTACAGAGCCACAGCATTGAACCAGGGCTGATCTGTTGGCTCATGGATTTCCTGACAGAGTGATCACAACATGTGAGGGTCAATAATGTCATGTCTGACATACTTTATTCTTCCATCGGATCTCCACAGGGCTGTGTCCTGTCACCCATTATATTTATTTTATATACTAATGAGTGCTGGAGCCAGCATGCAGGGTGCCACTTCTTCGCATTTGTTGATGATTCAGTGATTGTGTCCCTCCTAACCAATGATGACCCTGATCATGGCCCTTTGGTTGATGAATTCACCAACTGGTGTTAAGCATCCTTTCTGGACATAAATGTGTTTAAGACCAAGGAGATGATAGTGGATTTTAGGAAGAATACCACTGTCATCTCTGCTGTTCTGATCAATTATCAGACAGTTGAAGCTGTTGAACAGTATAAATACTTTGGCACTGTCATTGATGATAAACTATCCTTTGAGGCCAATGTGGATGCTGTTTTTAAAAAAAGCACATCAACACATGTATTTTTATCAGAAGCTCTGTAGTTTTAATCCTGACAGGACTTTCATGAAGATTTTTTTTATTTTTGTTTTATTGAGTCTGTTTTAACCTTTTCTTTTATCTGCTGGTTTGGTTTACACATCTGCATAAGGTCAGAACTTGGAATAAGGCCTGATCTGTCCTGAATGACCCCACCCACCTGCTATGGTCTGAGTTAATGCTGCTTCAGTCTGGTCACAGGTACACTCTACCATGTAGCAGGAACCAACAGGCACAAGAACTTTCAATTGTACTGATATCAGGCTCTTGAATAGCAAATAGTTTGTGATTTGTGTTTTTGTATTGCATCTGTCATTTGTTGTTGATGTGTGTGTAACTGCTGGCTATGCAATACTTTGCCCCTATGGGAAAATAAAATACCTTGAATAATTATATATATTTAAATTGCTATTTAATTAATTCATGACACATTTAATTAATTGTTGATAATGTGTTTATTTAATCTATGTATTTCCAATTTTAATTGACACATTTAAGGCCTTTTTAAATTATGTATTAATTTATTTAATTTTGGCACCCCTGGCACTCTTTTATGGCATTGCCGTATTGAAAAATGTATAAAAAATGTAAAAAAAATATCTTGATAAATTAATTTACATTCTATTTATTTCTTTTGTCCTTATTTATATTTTTCCATCTTGAATTTTTATCCCTGCATTTATTTTTGCATTATTGTCTATTTACATTTTCTTTATCTCTTTATTTATTCCCCGTGTGCTTGCATGTAATGCAGGGCACAGAGGACTATTGTTTGTCATATTTCTTCTTAGTCTTATTCTTCTTATTATTACTCTCATTATTATTATTATTATTATTATTATTATTGTTATTATGCAAAAAACTTTTTAAAAAATGTGGCCCACACCATTGGTAACAGACCAAAACACATCACTGCAAAAATCTGCAGTGTGGTCTCGAAAGATGTGCTATCTATTTG
Organism: Apogon hyalosoma; assembly: GCA_037367295.1. Lineage (NCBI taxonomy): Eukaryota > Metazoa > Chordata > Actinopteri > Kurtiformes > Apogonidae > Apogon > Apogon hyalosoma. The sequence continues at coordinate 14,120,584 of JAPQRP010000019.1, read as the reverse complement.
GATTGACATTCCGATGCACAAATTTTGTTAAAATTGCGAAAAACCAGTCAAAAATGTCCATCTGAAATGAATTAGGCCATTTTCAAGTGGCTACCATTTCCAAACAATTTGTCGTAAAATTATTCAGTCAGCACAAAGGCAGCTGTAGTCTGTGTGGCACAGCTGCAGACAATTAAGATAATTAAGGCTCCACAACAAAAATAAAAAGCTGAAGAAATGCAGCTAAACTAAAATTAAAAATAAATAAAGGGAAATAATAAATAATGAATACAATAAAAATAAATCTCGGGATCTTATTCACGAGTGAAGGAAGGATGGAGCTGGAGGTTGACAGGCAGATTGGGGTGGCAGACGCTACACCGGTCCGTTGTGGTGAAGAGGGAGCTAAGCCGAAAGGCGAAGCTCTCGATTTACCGGTCGATCTTTTTTCCGACCCTCACATATGGTCATGAGTTTTGGGTAATGACCGAAAGAATGAGGTTGCGGGTACAAGCAGCCGAAATGAGTTTCCTTCGCAGGGTGGCCAGGCTCAGCCTTAGAGATAGGGTGAGGAGCTCGGACATCCGGGAGGGAGTCGGAGTAGAGCCGCTGCTCCTCCATGTTGAGAGGAGCCAGTTGAGGTGGCTCGGGAATCTAGTGAGGATGCTTCCTGACACCTCCCTGGGGAGGTGTTTCGGGCATGTCCATTCAGGAGGAAACATCGGGGCAGACCCAAGACACACTGGAGGGATTATATCTCTTGGCTGGCCTGGGAACGCCTCGGGATCCCCCTGGGGGATCTAGTGGAAGTGGCTGCGGAGAGAGGAGTCTGGGCTGCTGCCCCCGTGACCCGGATAAGCGGGTGAAGACGATCGCCTGACCGATGAAAATAAATACATTTCAAAAATAAATATAATAAAGATTAAAAACTTCACATAAATTCTCTATATGAAATGAATGAGCTCAACTGGGATCAGATACAGACACATTCAGCTATTCATTTAAAGAAGCCTATTTAAACACTGCTTTAACAGGATTGACACAGACTGTGGGAGGCTTCTCATCTGAATACAGGTCTACAGGAAGTCAATGGTGACGTCAGTCCACAAACACTGATGCACAGATTCCACATATGAGCTGAACGGGAGCTATTTCTTGCTTTTACATCGCACCTATCCACAAGTCCACCGTTACGGAAAGAGGCAAGCGCACAGGTTACATTTCTTTAAAAACAGGTAGGAAAGTCTAGTTATCCTTATGCCCCGTGTGCTTGCATGTAATGCAAGGCACAGGGGACTATTGTTAGTCATATTTATTATTATTATTATTATTATTACTATTATTCCCTGTGTGCTTGCATGTAATGCAAGGCACAGGGGACTATTGTTCGACATTTATAATAATAATAATAATAATAATAACAAACAAAACAATTATTATTATTATTACTATTATTATTATTATTATACAAAAACTTTGAAAAAAATGCAGCCCACACAGTTAGAAATACACCGCAACTGGTGACTGAAAAAATGTGCAGCTTGGTCTCGAAAGATGTGCTGTTATTTTTGACATTCTGATGCATTGATTTCGTAAAAAAAAAAAAAAAAAAATGCGAAAAACCAGACAAAAATCTCTATCCGAAATGAAATGGGCCATTTTCAAGTGGCTACCATTTCCAAATGATTCATCATAAAATTATTCCGTCAATGCAGAAATGTTCGGCTTGGCTTAAACATTATTGGTGATTATCGTGGTAATGATAACTCCTACTACTCCTTCTCCTACTCCTCATCCTGCTACTAATACTACGACTATTACTAATACTCCTCCTACTCCTAGAAACCCATAGAGTCCACAGCAGCACAGCTGTGTGTGTGTGTGTGTGTGTGCGCGCGCGCGCGTGTGTGTGTGTCAGTTCTACTACTATTAGACCAACTACTCCTGCACCTCCTGCTACTATTACTTGTACTTCTCCTACTGCTCCTCTGACTACTATTACTCCTACTCTTCCTCCTACTCCTCCTACTACAACTATTACTCTTACTACTTCTTCTCCTCTTATCTTACTACTACTATTACTCCTCTTACTACTTCTGCTACTACTATTACTCCTACTCGTCATCCTACTACTACTATTACTCCTACTACTCCTCCTTCTCCTACTCCTCCTCCTATTACTAATACTACGATTATTACTCCTCCTACTCCTACTTCTACCATTACTTACACCTAATCTTACTACTACTACTCCTTTTACTCCTTCTCCTCCTCATCCTCCTTCACCTCCTCCTGCTACTATTTCTTTTACTACTACTTTTACTCTTACTACCACACCTATTAATCCTACTACTATTACTACTACTACTACTATACTGCTATTTCTCCTCCTCCCGCTACTACTACTCCCACTCCTACTCGTTCTCCTACTACTACTATTATTCTTACTATTCTTCCTTCTCCTCCTCCTCTTTCTACTAATACTTGCACTATTACTCCTCCTCTTCCTACTACTATTACTCTTACACCTCCTACTACCGCTACTACTACTCCTCCTGCACATCCTTGTCCTACTACTATTACTCTTACTTCTCCTACTGCTCCTCCTACTAACACTAGTATTACTTCTACTACTCCTCCTCCTACTCCTATTAGTCTTCCTACTACTAATACTACAACTTTTACTCCTACTACTCCTACTACTACTACTACTACTACTATTACTCCCCCTTCTACTACTGCCATTACTCCTACTCCTCCTACTACGACTACTATTACTCTTACTATTACTCCAACTTCTCCTACTTCTCCTCCTACTACTACTACTACTAATGTTACTACTATTATTACTACTCCTCCCCCTCCTCCTAGTACTACTTCTCCTCCTACTACTACTACAACTACTTCTTTTACTTCTTTTACTGCTCCTCCTCCTTTTATTACTATTACTCCTAATACTCTCACCCCCCCTTCTATCTAGTCCTCCGACTACTACCACTACTCCTATGACTCCTCCTCCTCATCCTACTACTCCTTCTACTCTTACTCTTACCTCTCCTCCTCCTTCTCCTCCTCCTCCTCCTACTACCGGTGTCCACCACCGGGTTCAGGGGTTGCCGCTGTGACAGGCACCGGAGACCCTGCGACCGCATCTCCAAGCAGCCACTTCAACAATGGAGGTGGAGAACATGGTCCACTCAGACTCGATGTCCCCAGCCTCCCTCAGGATCTGGGAGAAGCTCTCCCGGAGGTAGGAGTTGAAGACCGCGCTGACATCAGTTTCGGCCAGATGTTCCCAACAGACCCTCACGACACGTTTGGGCCTGCCAAGTCTGTCTGGCTTCCTCCTCTGCCAGCGGATCCAACTCACCACCAGGTGGTGATCGGTTGACAGCTTTGCCCCTCTCTTCACCCGAGTGTCCAAGACACACGGCCGGAGGTCTGACGACACAACAATGAAGTTGATCATTGACCTCCGGCCTCGGGTGTCCTGGTGCCACATGCACTTATGGACATCCCTGTGCTCGAACATGGTGTTCGTTATGGACAAACTGTGACCAGCACAGAAGTCCAATAACAAAACACCATTCGGGTTCAGATTGGGGAGACCGTTCTTCCCCATCACCCCCCTCCAGGTCTCACTGTCATTGCCCACGTGGGCATTGAAGTCACCCAGAAGGACAATGGAGTCCCCAGTCAGAGCACCATCCAGCACCCCTCCCAGGGACTCTTAAGAAGGCTGGGTACTCTGCACTGCCATTTGGCCCGTAGGCCGAAACAACAGTGAGGCACCTTTCCCCGATCTGAAGGCGCAGGGACGCAACCCTCTCGTTCACCGGGGTAAACTCCAACACATGGCGGCTGAGCTGAGGGGCTATGAGCAAGCCCACACCAGCCCGCCACCTCTCACCACAGGCAACACCAGAAAAGTGGAGAGTCCAGCCCCTCTCGAGGGGTTGGGTTCCAGAACCCAAGCTGTGTGGAGGTGAGCCCGACTATATCTAGATGGTATCTCTCAACCTCCCTCATGAGCTGTAATTGGTGCAAGTCTAACAATATAAGATTTAAAAGTGTCTATAGATATGAACAAGGAACAAACAAGTCCAACTACATCTACAAACAATATGTGCACTGCAGTCTTCAACACATTTTAATCCAACTCACTGACTTCCTAACAACTATACATGGAACTAACATACAACTGTGTGTTGATCGTGGTGTCATGTGCATCACAATAAGTGTCTGTGTGAAACACAGCAGTGGAACACAGTGGAAGTGTTCAGTAGTGAAATTAAGGAAGCAAAGCTTTGATTTAGGAAAATTGTAATTGAGGATTTTTTTTAATTGATTCAAGGCTATTAATCATATCAGCCCTACTTCACGGTCCAGATGAAAGCCTCTCACAGTCCAGAGTTAGACTGGACTCCACCACTTGTGGACCCATGCTTTGAATGCAAACAAGCTGCTGCTGACCACTCCCCTTTCCTGTCAATGCCATGGATACCATCATGTTGATTAAAGGGCAAAGACCTTGGTGGCAAATTGAAGCCAATTCAAAAATATCCTACTGTTGACAGCCGCTGGGAGATGTCTTCAAAAAGCCCGGGTTCCCATAGACTTGTACTGAATTTCTCCCTAAAAATGCTATGCCAATGTTTTTTTCCCCAGGAGTCATTCTGGTCTCATCTGTTTTATCTGGAGGAAATAAAGATTCGATTCAGGAAAATTGTAATTGAATGAACGTTTTAAATAGATTTAAGTCAATTAATTGATTAATTGTTTCAGCTCTACATCAATTGTATGTACAGTCTGTGTGTTCAATCAGGATGTGATGTGTTCAGTGTCATAGAAGGTTTGGGTCGTGCTATCCCAAATGTTTAATATCAGTGTATTTGTTGTGTGTTCTAGGTGTCCGGTCTGTTCAGCGACGCCAGTATTGGAAATTCAATCAACATTGTAGTTGTTCGTCTCATCTTACTGGAGCAGGATGAGGTAACAGCATTTCTGTATGTGATGGGTCTGTTAACTTTTGGTCACATCTGCTGAAGAGATAAAAGACTGAACAGTTTCTTCAGAGTTAAAATGTAAAAAAACAAAAACTAGTCCTAAACCAGTGTTTCTCGGATAGTAGGCTGAACTGCCGGGGGGGCACGTGTGACCCGGGGAATATGCATTGATGTCTTGGCTTTTTCACACTAGCTTTTCTCACACTAAAGTGGCATACCAAATTGTACAGTGCAGAAACCCCATATGACAGCAGAAGTGCTGATTCTACCTGCTGCTTAAAGTGTTTTATATAGTTTTATATATAGTTTCCTGAGGTAATGGTGCTGATAAATTTTATTTATTATTTTTTAATTTTATTTATTTCAATGTAACAAATGGTTCAAGCAGTTGAAAAGTGTTTACAAGTTTTTAAAAGGCTAATAAAATAACTATTTTTTGTCAGTGGATTTGCATTTCTTTTTTTTTTTTTTTTAGTTTTCTTTAATGTGACTAACATACATACAATGTTATGCAGAAGTGTACTTTCATAGTGGAGGTGGTGGGGGATATGAAATGTTTACTGCTTCCTAGGGGAGGCTTAACAGAAAACAACTGAGAACCACTATCCTAGACACCAAATGTATCATTTTACAAAACAATTTCAGAACATGAATTCTCTGTTAGAGATGGATGCTCTAAAGAAAAGTTCACATTTTTGATCAGGAGAAACATAGCTACTGTTAAACATCATGAAAGGAGATGTGAACAGCATTTGATACTGGAAAATGCCAAAAAAGCTCCCCTTTTAATGAAGGTGTTTGAGGGAACAAAAGAGAGAGGCTTAGTTCATGGTGAAAAACTCAGAGAAAACCCTATTTTTAATTATTAGATTAAATTGGATTAAACTTTATTGATCCTACATCAGGGAAATTCACTGGTCAAGGCAGCAACAGTATACAGTGCACAAAAAATGTGCAGTATAAAGATAGTGCAAAAGCCGAACAATACAAAATGGAATAAAAGTAATAGTAAGTAATAAAAGTCTATAGGCTACATACGCGCTATAGAAATCTAATCCATTAATCCACTCTCTGAAAAGTGAAAAATCTGATCCAAACACTTTCAGTTTTATAAAATATAGAGTGTGTATTTCTGTCTTTTTTGCTCACTTCAGTTTGTTTCCACTCCTTTTTGATGTATTTATTGTATATTCTCTTCCTGTCATGCTAATATGACATGGGACAGGATGACTTAAAGATCACACATCATGCTGACAACAGCCTGAACAGCTTCTGCAAGTGGCAGAAACAACTCAATATGAAAGGAGACGATGACCCACTGCACCATGATGTCGCCGTTCTGCTCACAAGGTAAATAAAAACACCATGTTGAGGTAAATAAAAACACCATTTTGTCTGTATATATTGCACTGTAAATCACATCACAGCACTTAAATGTCTTCAACTCTATTTGCCCTGATAAAGACCAACAATAAACCATGTAACTGATGCTGCTCTCTCTGGCTTATGACTGTAGTGGAACTATATACCAGATGGATCAACAGCAATTTATTAGACAGAAAATAGAAACACATCATTTCAGAGTCCCTAAACCATAATGTCTTCTCCAGCTTCTACACACATCTACATATAGAGTACAAACACAAAATCTTATTAAATGGCACAATAAATTAGTATATAGACAGCAAAATGATGAATTGTACTGTTAGAATTGATGACTTCCACCTCTGCCACAGGACAATTATCAGTAAAATTCAAGTGGGGCTGCAGCTGTTGATTCTTTTTGAAGTTGAGTGTTCTACCGAATATTTCAGTGATTATTTTAGTTATCAGATTTAATGTCTTTTTTTTTTTTTTTTAACATTTTTAAACAACACTATTGCACAATGTGTGACAGAAACACCAGGCCTGTTAAGACCAAACAACTGGTTTTTATTTCTGAAAATATAATTACTGTTTTTAGTAAAGAATGAAGTTTAATTAACAATAATACAACTTATGAAGTCTTGGGCTTAACTTTGTCCATTTTAGTAATAACACATGAACATTTCAATAAAAATAAATAACAAAAATGCAACTTATAAAGTCTTGGGCTTAATTAGTCCATTTTAGTAATGATGAATGAATGAATGAATATTTTTATTTCTGTGAAGTACAAAACACATACATATAAAGAACATAACATTTACACAATTAGTAACTGAAAAAGGAAGAAGCTGAGTCCAGAGGCTTGTTTGTGCTTCTCCTACTCCCATCTTGAATTACCTGGAATTGCAGCAGGTAATCTACATTCAATTTCTTAAGTCACTTAGAGATTATTTTACTTTTATAGCCCTTGAGAATTTGACAAATTAAAGCTTTTTTAAAACTCAACAAGCTACACAATTTCAATTTATCATTGAACTGATTCCATAATTTGACACCAATAACAGAAACACAGCGATATTTAACACTTGTTCTTACTTTACATGTTTCAAACTCCAACAACCCTCTTAAATTATAATTCCCTCCTCTTAACTTAAAACATTTTTAAGACAAACAGGAAGACTTTGTTCTTAACACAAAAAATAATTTCTGTTGTTTTTAAATATTCAATATCACAACATGTTAAGATACCAGATCCTACAAAAACCGATTACTTGATTGATGGTAACCATCTTTATGTATTACTCTAATAGCCTCTGAAACCAATAGAGCAGAACCAAACCCAGAATCAGTGCCTCTGAAACCAGTAAAACAGAACCAGAACCAGCAGCCCCTGACCCAAACCCAGAACCAATGACCTCTGAAACCAGTAGAGCAGAATCAAATCCAGGACCAGTGCCTCTAAAACCAGTAGAGTAGCACTGAACCCAGAACCAGCAGTCTCTGAAACCAGTAGAACAGAACCAAACCCAGAACGAGAAGCCCCTAAACCAAACCCAGAACCAGCAGTCTCTGAAACCAGCAGAACAGAATCAAACCCAGAATCACCCAGCCCCTTAAACCAGGAGAGCAGAATCAAATCCAAATGAGCAGCCTCTGAAACCAGAAGAGCAGAATCAAACCCAGAACCAGCAGCCCCTGAAACCAGGAGAGTAGAACCACACCCAGAATCAGTGCCTCTGAAACCAGAAGAGCAGAACCTGACCCAGAACCAGCATCTCTAAAACCAGGAGAGCAGAACTAAACCTAGAACCAGCAGCCTCTGAAACCAGTAGAACAGATCCAAACCCAGAAACAGAAACCTCTAAAACCATGAGAGCAGAATCAAACCCAGAATCCGCAGACCCTGAAACCAGGTGAGCAGCTCTGAAACCACAAGAGCAGAACCAAAGCCAGAACCAGCAGTCTCTGAAACCAGGAGAGCAGAACCATTTTACCATATTGCTCATGTTACAACAATATAACCCACATTTTAATGCCAGAGGGAAACCCAACTTCACAACATTATTGCCTAGTCTGAGGCTTAAAAAATCAATAAACACTGTTGGTATAATATCATTTTTATGTACACAGCAGATACTCAGTTTTTTGATTTACTGCTTTGATGTAGAAGTAAGCATCACAATACATCTTATAATGGGGACATTTCCACACATTGTCACCTCAGCCATCCTTAAATCCACAGACAAGTAACATAACAACTATATAAAGCTAAAACCCCAATGGGGATGGTAAATTTGTACTTACAATACAGTCCTTCACCCACTTTTATGTTTTTAAGACAAGGATACTTAAAGAAGCAGTATGGGTTTACTAGGAGATCATGATGAATGCAAAGCAACTGTAGTAATGTCCAAATTAAAAAAGAAAAAAAAGAAGATTTTGGAGGAATTATGCTGGATTCCAGAGTGCTGGGGCACTCTCATATCTCACTCATGTCCTTTGATGCACAGTGTTTCTTTCATCTTTCTTTTCAACGTACTCACCCTCTCTAAGCTTTTGATGTTCTGATCACCTCAGATCTCCTTCACGCTCCCTCTGTGCTCGTCTTAATCCATGACATTACTTAACAAATCATTTTTTTCTTTCTTTGCACAAGGCCTTCCCTTTAGTGATTCTTCTATTCTTTTTTCCTCCTCAGTAGTCACCCTGCCCCCCGAAGGGTAGGCAAGGGGTATTGTTTTTGGTTCAGTGTGTTTGTCACCCCAACCCTGAAGGGGAGTCAAGGGGTATTTTTCTTTGGTACAGTTTGTTTGTTTCCTTGTTTCTTTTTTTGTTTGTTTGTTAATACTAGCAGCAAAACTAGTGATTAAATTCATACCAAATTGGCTTTATAGACTGCCTGTGCCCCAGAATAGATCTGACGATAGTTTGGGAACAGTCGGTCAAATTTCAAATTTTTTATGAATTTTTAAAATATTTTTTCCCCCAATTTACTTGTAATCGGTGAAATTTCACATACCTGTAGCAGCAAAACTATTGGTTGAATTCATACCAAATCGGGTTTATCGATTTCCAGTGAAACTGACTAGGATGCCCTTACATTTTGATAAAAGTAGGTCAAGGTTTAAATTTTTTTATTAATTAAAAAAAAAAAATTTTTTCCTCATTTACTTATAATGGGCGAAATTTTACATGCCTATAGCAGCAAAACTGTTGGTTGAATTCATACCAAATTTATTTTATACATTGCCTGTGACCCAGAAGAGATGTGGTTACATTTTGGGAAAAGTAGATCAAAGTTCACATTCTTTATTAATTTTTACCCCACCCCCCAAAGGAGAGGCAAGGGATATTGTTTTTTTTTTTTTTTTTTTGGGTTTTTTTTTTTTTGGTGTTTTTTTTTTTTTTTTTTTTGTGCAGTTTGTTTCTTTGTTAGCATTCCAGCAGCATATCTATTGGTTGAATTCATACCAGATTTGGTTTATAGATTGCCAGTGACCCAGAATAGATGTCATTACAACTTGGGAACAGTAGGTCAAAGTTCAAAATTTTAATGAATTTTTAAAATCTTTTTATTCCCCCATTTACTTACAATGGGTGAAATTTCATGTCTGCAGCAGCAAAACTATGGGTTGATATCATACCAAATTTGGTTTATAGATTGCCAGTGACCCAAAATAGATGTGATTTGATTTTGGGAAAAGTAGGTTAAAGTTCAAAAGTTTTATGGATTTTTTACATCTTTTTTTTTTCCCTCCCATTTACTTAAAATAGGCGAAATTTCACATCTATAAAAACATCAATTTTGTTTCAGTTTACTTCAAATTTGGTACATACATAGAGGCAATTGATATGCTGCATCAGTAAACACATAGACATGATGGCATCAGCTGGATTGATGCTAAAATAAGCTACAATACATGCAAGGGGTGTGGTTCGTTGTGCCTGGCACCGCTTGTTAAAATTTTTCTTCTCCCATTTACTTATAATGGCTGAAATTTCAAATGTTTATAAAACGTCAATTTTGTTTGAATTTACTTAATCCTTATGCCTTCCTCAAAAAAATAACTCGTGACCCTCATGAACAAAAATGTCTACACACAAAAAAGTACCATAAAATCATCATATGTCAACATTTTTTCCTGCTTTTCTCTTTTTTTTAAAAATAAATCTCTTAAACAACTTCCCCTTGTTCAAAACTACCAAAAGTTCAATATTTTTCAGGATTTTAACCCTTTAAATGCCAGTTTAAACATTTGAATTCTGAGTGATTTATTACAACAAAAAAAAAAACCCACAAAAAATTTAATATTTTCCATAAAATAAATAGTAGGTGGATGAAACTTTTGTGGTTATTAAAGCCTTGGATAGGTCACAGATTAGCAGCAAAATTGATTTGATTACATAAGTATTTTTCCTGTAATGTCAAATACTCCCTCTCGTGACCCTCGTGGACAAAAATGTCCACGCACACAAAAATTACAATAAAATCCATATATGTCAACATTTTTTCTTGCTTTTTTTTTTTTTTGAATAAATCTCTTAAACAACTTACCCCCTGCTCAAAACTACCAAACATTGAATATTTTTCAGGATTTTAACCTGTTAAATGCCAGTTTAATAATTTGAATTCTGAGTGATTTATTACCAAAAAAAAACCCCACAAAAATTTAATATTTAGGTGGCTAAAACATTGGTGGTTATTAGAGCCTTGGATAGGCCAAAGAATAGCAGCAAAATTGATTTGATTGCATAAGTATTTTTCCTGTAATGTTAAATACTCCTTCTGGTCACCCTTGTGGACAAAAATGTCCACGCACAAAAATCATATAAAATCATCATACATTT
>JAPQRP010000019.1:14055602-14073165 GCA_037367295.1 Apogon hyalosoma | reverse complement strand
GCAGAATGTAGATACTCGAGATTTTTATGGTCAGTCCATATCAAAAATGGCGGTTCGGTCCCCTCGAGCCAGTGTCGCCACTCCTCCAGCACCACCTTTATGGCCAATAGCTCTCTATTGCCAGTGTCATAATTCCTCTCAGCCTTGGATAACTTTCTGTAGAGAAAGGCACAGGGAGGAAGTTTGTGATCTGACATAGATCTCTGCAACAGCACGGCACCCACCCCCAGGTCAGAGGCATCTACTTCCACTAAGAACTGTAAGGAAGGGTCCGGAATCATCAGGATGGGTGCCAAAGTGAAAGCCCTCTTGAGCCGCGCGAAGGCTGCATCCGCCTCCAGAAAACACAGTCTTAAGAGAGGTCAGCACATGTAAAGGGGCAGCCACTGCACTGAACCCTGGAAAAACTTTCTATAGAAATTTGCAAATCCCAAAAAGCATTGTACCTCCTTATGGTTGGTGGGGGTTGGCCAATCCCTGACAGCGCTGACCGTCTCTGGATCCATCTGTATACTTCCCTTGGAGATGAAGAAACCCAGGAACAACACTGTGGATTGGTGGAATTCACATTTTTCTGCCTTGACAAAAAGCTGGTTCTGGAGTAGCCTCTGCAGAACACGACAAACATGCTGAACATGAGAGTCTTTATCGGGGGAAAAAAATTCAGAATATCATCCAGGTAGACAAACACAAAATCATTCAACATATCCCGGAATACATCGTTTACTAACGCTTGAAAAACAGCCGGTGCGTTAGCGAGTCTGAAGGGCATTACCAGGTATTCATAATGTCCACTGGGTGTATTGAATGCCATCTTCCACTCGTCTCCCTCTCTTATTCTCACCAGATGATAGGCGTTCTGAAGGTCGAGTTTGGAGAAGATCTTAGCACCATGGAGGAGCTCAAAAGCTGAGGACCTAAGAGGGAGAGGGTAACAGTTATGTACCGTGATGTCATTAAGACCACGGTAGTTGATGCAGGGTCTCAAAGTCTTGTCCTCCTTTTCTACAAAGAAGAATCCAGCACCCGCAGGAGACAAGGGGCGGATAAGGCCGGCAGCCAATGATTCGTTGATGTACTTCTTCATGGCCGCCATCTCCGGGCCAGACAGGGAATACAACCTGCCCTTGGGAGGGCAGGTGCCAGGATAGAGTTCAATAGCGCAGTCATAAGGCCTGTGTGGAGGAAGAGCAGTAGCCCAAGCCTTGTTAAACACTTGCTTTAGATCATGATAACAGTCTGGTACCTTCTCAATGGCAGGGAACAAGGGTTCAGGTTCTTCCTCCGCCATCACAGGCGCCACCAAGAATAAGGTGGGTTCAGGTGTTGCGGGTTTACACTCATTTAACCTGCATTCAGAATAACACTGATTTCCCCAGGCCACCACCTCACTGGTCTTCCAATCAACCCGAGGGTATGGCGGGTAAGCCAGGGATGACCTAGAATTAGAGGGTGAGACTCAGAACAGTAAACATGAAAAGTGATCCTTTAGAGTGGTCAGAACCTAATAGTGACAGGCTGGGTACGGTGAGTAACCCGATAGATGAGTCTACCATCCAGTGCGCGCCCCTCCATAGGGCACTGGATGAGAAATAATGGAGCCCCTCTTAGCCAGCTTTCAGTCCATAAGGTCAGCATCAAACCTAGAATCAATCAGAACAGGGTGTTGAAACAACCCAGAATCAGTGCTCAAACTCACCAGAGGTTGACAACATGAGGGAATGGGCAGGACCAGGTCAGCCACTCTAATGGCAGTAGCAGTAACCTTGTCCAAGGACTGTAGATTATGCCGTAGCACCATCTCTCGACCGATGGTCTGGTTCAGCCCAGCCTGGAAGGCTGTCATTAATGCCTGCTCGTTCCAGCCTGATTCAACTGCGAGGGAGCTAAACTCACAGACAAACTGCCTAACAGGCTGCCCACCTTGCCATAATCTTAGTAATTGTTGCCCCGCTTGTTGCCCTCGGACAGGATGATCGTATACTCTCTTGAGTTCAGCAACAAGTCAATCAAATGATTCAACAACCGGGGATCTCTGTTCAAAAAGGGCATTGAAATAACTGAGCGGGGGACCCTCCAACAAGCTTGCCACGTAAGCGACCTTAGAAGTCTCTAGGGTGAAACGACGGGGCTGAGCCTCAACAATCAACTGAACCTGGGTCAAAAAATTCTGACAGGTATCAGGGTTACCAGAGTACTTGGAAGGTGGGGGAATATGTGGTTCTTTGGGGAGCCTTCCCAGAGGAGCAGCGGTAGCAGCTTCAGGTTGAGGTGGAGCCGAGGAAGCCTGGACACCACTGAGCAGTGTAACTTGGTTGGTGATCTGGGAGACACTGTCAGAGTCTTTAGCATTTGCTCATGACCCCCCAAAAGCTGTCCATGATTGGCAACTGCCTTCCGGACATGATCAAAGTCTGCTGGGTTCGTGCTTTGGCCAGTTTGTACTGTCGGATCCATGACTAGTACACTGAACTCAAATGCAGAGACCACAGACAGGTGTAAAAATACAAAATATTTATTACTGACACTTCAACAATCGGAGTCACAATAATGTACAAGACAGAGGTCTTCAGAGTGTTCATATCCAGGAGCACATTGGGGTTCCGTACACAGGGCAAGAAACAGGTGTCACAAACTAACCCCATCTCAGTTGTCACCGAACTGATGGGGAAAAAAGTAGAGACGTGTCAAAAAACCAGTCCAGGTCATACACGGAAAAGGCAGTTTAACAGGTGACAGCACAAAAGGGATGAGGCATACTCAGAATCCAGTGAGCAGGCAAAGGTCGATATGAGGTAGCAGGATCAGAGGCAACGGTACAGACAGGGGTCCAGCAAAAAGGCTCAGGAATGGTATAGATGAAAACAGGTTGAGATCAGGCAGGCAAACAAACAGGAACGCTGGTAAGTGACTCACAAAGGATGACAACAAACTGGCACTGATTAAGGGAAAGCACAGGGCTTAAATACACTCAGGGAGAGGGAGACAATAAGACACAGGTGCAGCACATTAGGGCAGGGAAGAGTAATCACACAGGTGGGGATGATAGGGAACAGGAAGTAAAGATGCCAGACATGACACAGGAGGAAAACTAATAAAATAAAACAGGGAAAACAAACAGCGGTCTGGGGACCGTCATGACAGTGAATTGATGAATCACATTGGTGCTAACTGATATTTATCATTCAGAACTGTGCTTAAGCTAACTGTATCAGCATTAGTATATGCTACTGAGCAAAGAAAATGGATATGCTTACGAAAATGTACTATCAGTTTTCCTGTGCACTTTCATACTATTTTATTCCACATCTATTTCATTGGAAAATAAACTTTCCTCCCCATGATGAAGAACACAGGGCCTTCAGTTGTTAGAATTATACAGTTGAAGAACATATAAAAACCTACACATTATGTAATTAGAATACAATATGTTATAACCATGATTTCTGTGTTTTGTAATTGGAATGTAATATGTTATAGCTGTGATTTCTGTATTTTGCTGATTTGCTCTAAATTGTGGGATATATTGACATTAGAGAGTTACAAGCTTCAAGGGGTTGAATGGGAAAATTCAGACAGAGGGTCTCAGGTGCTTGGTTTTTAGGAGGGTGGAATGTTTATTGTTTTATTAGCCATAAAGAGAAGATGGTAAAGTCTGTGGGGCAAGGACAGGGGGTGAGAATGGAGTGGACAACTGTGGTGGGGGGTGATACATGAAGGGATTGGCCGAAGTTAGGAGGAGGAAGGCAACACCCCAAGTAAGAGTATAAAGAAGTAGGAAAAAGATAATTTGGGGCTCTTGAGGATGGGGGGGTCAAAGAGATGGGTCTTTTGCTTTGAGACTTCATTTCAGTTGACTAGGGAATCTGATTCTCTGTAACCCTGAAAGACCACAGATCTGTGTAAGTTCGATTAATGCATATTAAATAATTGATTCATTGCTATTCTTAAATCCTGTTTCAGGTCGGTTGTATGGTCAAAGTAATAACCAATGTAACAAATACGGGGGAAAGAGAATTGGAGTCAGATTTGTAAGTAGAATCCCAACACAATCCAGAATGATGACGACCATAGCAAGTACTGGCTCCCCCCAGGGATTTGTTTTAAGCCCTCTGTTATTCTCACTCTTGACATATGACTGCTCTCCCAGGTACCCGAGCTGTCATATTGTCAAGTTTCCAGATGACATGGCTGTGGTGGGACTGATTACTGATAATGATGAGGAGGAGGACTACAGACAGGAAGTGAAGCTTCTGGAAGGTTGGTGCAGAAACAACAACCTCTGCATCAACACACAGAAGACAAAGGAGGTGATTGTGGACTACATGACCACTAAGACCAGCCCACCACCCCCTCCTCATTGGGGGTGTGGCTGTTGAAGCAGTTTTTGATTTCAGATACCTGGGAGTCCACATCACCGATTGTCTCACCTGGAACAAACACACTTACTGTCCTGTAAAGAAGGCCCATCAATGCCTCTTTCTCCTCCGGAGACTGAAGCTTTCACTGAACAGGTCTGTCCTAACAGCCTTCTACCGGGTTGCGGTGGAAAGTATCCTTACCTCCTGCATCACTGTTTGTAGTACAGCAGCTGCTCAGCCGTAGACAGGAAGGCTGTACAAAGAATCATGAAGTCTGCACAGAGGACCATCGGCAGCAGCCCGCCCACAGTTGGTGACATTTACAGCAGCAGGAGAAGGACTTCACGGTTAATGAAGGACCCTGAACACAGCCTGTTCATCCACCTGCCATCGGGCAGGAGACTCTGCAGCATCAGAACCAGAACCACCAGGCTTAGAAACAGCTACTTCCCAGATGCAATAAGACTATACAACTCAATCCAAAACTAAACAATAACTCAATTGGTAGCATTTTCATTTATTGATGTACAATACAAAAATACACAGTGCAATATTTATCAAGTCTTATCAATGTGCAATAATATGTTTTACATATACATTTCCAGTCACTTTCTCTTCACCATCTATGCCCATTATTTATTATTATACTGTCTGCACAGTGCACTGCACACTGTCTGCTTTTGTTGTTTTTCTGTTAAAAAAATATGTGGTTGTGTCTATTTAAATATGCCTTCACTATCTATCCTGTGGATCGGAATTTTGTTCTACATGTCATATGTTGAATGACAATAAAAAAAATCTTGTACCATTAGCCACTTAGCACTCACTTCTCCCACCTCTCCTCTGTTTCGGTTGGTTCTTTGATTGGACCAGTCACAACAGTTTTTGCCCTCAGAACATCAATTGGTAAGCAAAATTTCCATCAGCAGTAAGGAGATAAATTCATAACTTTGTTCATATTCTCTAATGCAACCTCAGTCTTCTTGTTATGCACCAAACCCCCCCTG
The DNA here is from genome assembly GCA_037367295.1 of Apogon hyalosoma. NCBI lineage: Eukaryota > Metazoa > Chordata > Actinopteri > Kurtiformes > Apogonidae > Apogon > Apogon hyalosoma. Next base: position 14,067,797 of record JAPQRP010000019.1, on the reverse strand, counting down.
GTAACAACCCCAAGCTTGGGAGAGGCAGAATTAAATCATAATATCCATATATCAGTGTAAACTCACACAACAGTGTTTGTTCCTGCTGCTGTTCTACAGTGTTTAGCTGAAAAACTCAAGTCATTGGCTTAGATCGGCTTTTTTTGTGCATTTTTCTCCTTTGTAGGATCTTTCTCCCTTTTGTCAGTCTTTCAATCTTGCAAAGCTCTTTTGTTCTTCAATAGCTGTCTTTGAAGGTGTAAATTAGACATCAGATGCACATTATGGCCCTCCACATTCTCAGAACAAAGGGTGTAGACAGGTGAATGGCTGCCTGCAATTCTGAAATTCTGAGTGGAAAGGAGGTGGATGACCGTAATGATGAACAGAGGAAACAGAGGAGGAGATCAGTCTGTCACAGCCTTTGGAGATGAGGCCTCTTATGTTCTGCTTATCGTCACATAGCCAAAAATCTGGATCTGATATGGTTCATAATAACAAGTAACAAAATATAGTTCTGTTCCTGCTTATCCTATTCAAGAAGGGGAATTTAATCTTTTCCTCTGAAGGAAGAAATTGATTTGTGTTTGTCTGAACACTCCCAAGGATTGTATTACTATCTTTTTCCTAAGTGGTAAACATTTATGCAGCCTCACATTCAGGGGTTTTGTCTACACAGCTGCTAGCTGTGTTGATAACTGCTATTCACTGGTGTTACAGGTGTTCAGAGGCAAATTGTTCACTGTGTGGAAAAGACAACTGGGATTGTGGAGGAGTACTTCTGTGACCCTTTAACCCGACCTGAGGATAACCAAACCAAGTGTAACAAGGACCCGTGTCCCCCCATGTGAGTTCATCTTTGAGACATTATTTACAAACTGGCATCTTCCATTAGGTCATACTTAGAGTTGACCTCATTAGAGTTAACCTTGCCCTATTTTGGACCTCAGAAAAGGAAACTTAGCTAAAATAATCAAGGATCATGGAGCTTGTTGAAAATGATAGATCAATAACTATAACTGCTATAATCACTACAGACTAGTGAATATTTATTTTTCTGCTTTCAGTCAATAAAAACTGTTTGTCATGTTGACTCTTGTGTCAATGTTCTTTAGTGCTATTTTTAACTCCTGTACATAGAGTAACATCAGTTTGTGTCTGCGTAGTAAAAATACACCCAGCCAGTGGTTGTTAACGTGGATTTTTCATTTCTTTGTAACAATGTGTCATGTTCTTGCCCAAACAGCTAAAATATGACTTGGTTTAGTATAGGTATTGTGCAACTGAGAAAGATAAGACAAGAGGAGACAAGACCTGACAGTCAGCAGCAGCGAAAACAAAAATAAAGTGGCTGGAAGACAGGCTGAAAAAGTACTTGGGAACATGAAATATAAAGAAAAAAACAGGGAATCTGCTATTTATATACATTTAGATTTAAATTAAAATATACATATTTACAATATGTTTGCACATGCATATGATGTGATATGGGGGGGTGGCTGTGGGAAGGAAAGACCTGTGTTATCACGCCATAATGTTGCTAATGCACTATGCGACATTTAAACAGTAATAAACATAAAAAACACATCCATCTAAAACTGACTGTGTGATCTGTGTCATTTTCCATTTTTTGTGTCTATGTGTAGATGGTGGGTTGGTGAGTGGCAGAAATGCTCATCGAGCTGCGGGAGCTCAGGTCTGGTTAAAAGGACAGTGCTTTGCATTCAAGCGCTAAGTATGGACAAGCAGAAAGCCTTACAGCCCAGTGAATGTGAACATATGCCCAAACCTGAGTCCATAACCTCCTGCAACATACACATGCCATGCCCTGCAGACTGGACCACCAGCAACTGGTCAAAGGTCAGTATTTGTGGAGAATGATAGAATTCATTTCAGATTCACTGCATTATTTTTAGTAACATCTAATAGTAAGGTTCTATAAATTCCAGCCCACTGTCAGGTGAAGACAGTCAAAATAGATGACAGTAATTCACCCATGGAGGCCTATCAAACAGCAAAATGGAAGCGAAAAGGTCAATTCTGAGGCAACCCACTCCTTCTGTAGATGCAATCGACTCATTCCACTGTAACGAAATTCAGTGATTTTTATTTTCAAGTAACATTGGTCTACCATTTCTAAATATTGTCGGCTTCTGCAATAAAGTGTATTATTATTATTATTATGTATTATAATCTTGTGTACTTTAACAAGATGAAAAGGAATACAAATGGCAAACGTGCAGGTTGGCTAATGTTCTCAAAACGTACAACGAGGTATTATTCCCCGTGTGCTTGCATGTAATGCAAGGCACAGGGGACTATTGTTTGTCATATTTCCCCATGTGTTTGCATGTAATGAAAGGCACAGGGGGCTATTGTTTGTCATGTGTATTATGACTTATTATTATTATTATAATACAAAAAACTTTGGAAAAAAATGCTGCCCACACCGTTGGAAATAGACCAAAACATATAAATGCAAAAATGTGCAACCTGGTCTCAAACGATGTGCTATCTATTTAGAGTGACATTCTGAGGCACGGATTTTGTTGAAATTCTGAAAAAACAGTCAAAAATGTCCATCCGAATTAAATTGGGCTTTTTTCAAGTGGCTACCATTCCCAAACGATTCATCCTAAAATTATACAGTCCACACGAAAAAATGTAAAATGTTCGGCTTGGCCAAAAGATAATGTGTGTTGTCACATAATAACAATATCACTTACGGTTTTCGCACAACCCCCCCCCCCAAAAAAAAAAAAAAACATTCATTTTCAATTGGAGTAACAAAAATGTTGCCTTTTTTTCCCACTGCTACTGCATCGCCATACTTTTACCTACTGACTTCATTTGAACTTTAAAATGCAGGCATTTTTGTCATCTCTACAAGAATACAAGAATGTCTTTGGCATGAGGATGGTGTTTACAGTTTTCAATAGGTGAGTCTTCAAACCTCCCAGGGTTGAGTCAAAATCTTAGTTTTTAGAGTGGGTGATGTCATTGCTAGAGTGGAACAGCAGTAAAAATTTACCTGAAAATTTTCTGAAAAACTCACTTTGCCAGCAAAACAATACATAGGAGGTAAATGATCTTTTCCAAACATGTAGCAACAGTTCCTAGGATTAACATGAACCCATGTTTGAAGACCTAACTCTTTTTAAAGTGAAATGGCAGGCAGTAGTTTGGGACCAACTCCCTCCTCAGCTCCTGTTCGAACCAATACAAATTTGGATCAAATGGATCTTCTTGCTCCTGGTGAGTTGACTGTTTTTACACTGCCCTAAGTAAGTCATTTCTCACAGTACGGACAAAAAAAAAAAAATACATCTGTGTGTTCCCCTGGTCCTTCTGCCACTCATGATCATGTTACTTTTCACCTACCGTTTACGATTTTCCCATAATTCGCAGGAGTTCGAGAGCACTTTCATAGCTTTTCAGAGCCTGACTAAGCATGTCTCTTTCTGCCTTCACTGCCTGCTCATTGTCATGGTAATGGCACCCGTGGTCTGTGTGGCACAGCTGTAGACAATTAAGGTAATTAAGGCTCCACAACAAAAATAAAGATGAAAAAATACAGCTACTGTAAAATTAAAAATAAAGAAATGGAAATATTAAATAAGGAATACAATAAAATAAAATATTTAAAAAAATAAATATAATAAAGCTCAAATCTTCCCATAAATTCTCTCTTTGAACTGAATGAGCTCTGCTGGGATCATATACACAGACACATGGAGCTATTCAATAAAAGGAGCCTATCTAAACACTGCTTTAACATGACTGACACAGACTGTGGGAGGTTTCTCATTTGAATAGGTCGACAGAAAGTCTGTGGTGATGTCAGTTCACAAACAGTGACGCACAGATTCAACATATGAAGTAAACGGGAGCTATTTCTTGCTTTTACATCACACCTAGCCCCAAGTCCACTGATCCGGCGAGAGGCAAGCACACGGGTTACATTTCCGTCAGGAAATATAGGAAAGTCTAGCTATTCTCCATGTGCTTGCATGTAATGCAAGGCACAGGGGACTATTGTTTGTCACATTTATTATGACTTATGACTTATACAAAAAACTTTGGAAAAAAAATGCGACCCACACCGTTGGAAATACACCAAAACATGTAATTGAAAAAATGTGCAGTCTGGTCTCAAAAGATGTGCTTTCTATTTAGATTGACATTTAGATGCACGGATTTCATTAAAAGTGTGAAAAACCAATCAAAAATCTCCATCCAAAATGAATTGGACCATTTTCAAGTGGCTACCCTTTCCAAACGATTCGTTGAAAATTATTCTGTCAACACAGAAATGTTCAGCTTGGTCCAAAGATTATCTGTGTGGTCACGTCATAACAATATCACTTAACGGTTTTTGTACAAAAATGTGAACAAAAACCCTATTCATTTTCAATGGGAGTAACAAAAATGTTGCCTTTTTTTGGCACTACTGCTTCACAATACTTTTACTTACAGACTTCATTTAAACTTTGAAATACAGGCATTTTTGTCATCTCTCCAAGAATGTCTTTGGTATGAGGAGAGGGTTTACAGTTTTTAATAGGCAAGTCTTCAAAACCCCCTTGGTTGAGTCAAAATCTGTCTTTTTTTCAGTGGGTGATGTCATCGCTAGAGTGGAACAGCAGCAAAAATTTACCTGAAATTTTTCTGAATAACTCGCCCTCCCAGCCAAACAATACATAGGAGGCGAATAATCTTTTCCAAAAATGTAGCCACAGTTCCTAGGATTCACATGAATCCATGTTTGAAGACCTAGCTCTTTTTAAAGTGAAATGGCAGGCAGTAGTTTAGGGCCAACTCCCTCCTCAGCTCCTTTTCGAACCAATACAAATTTGGACCAAACGGATCTTTTTGCTCCTGGTGAGTTGACTGTTTTTACACTGCCCTAAGTAAGTCATTTCTCACAGTACGGACAAAAAAAGAAATACATCTGTGTATTCCCCTGGTCCTCCTGCCACTCATGATCACGTTAGTTTTCACCTATCATTTACGGTTTTCCCATAAGTCACGGGTGTTCAGGAGCAGGTTCAGACCATGAATGAGCATTGTGTCTGTGTCTGTCTTAAGTGCCTGCTCGTTGTCATGGTAACGGCACCTGTGGTCTGTGTGGCACAACTGCAGACAATGAAGGTAATTAAGGCTCCACAACAAAAACAAAAAAGATGAAAAAATACATGTTATGTTTACTGTGGATGATGATGTTCATAGCTTATCAAAATATGCCATCTAGTGGCCATCGTCAGTTAACTTTGTTTAGAACAGTAGAAGAATTAGACAGGAAGTTGTTAAAAACATTCTCACTGCAGTATGTGGCAGCTCCACTTTCCTGGTTTTCTTTTATCTTTGGTGATTGTTAAAGCATCATCTGTAAGTATTATATCGTAAAGATAATTACACATCCTATACATTGTTAATTGGTAGCACATTCGAGTTTTGGAATGTTTTCAGTGTACTGTAAAATGTATAAAATTGTTATGCTAACCGCGATGCTAGCGGCCATGACTCGTACATATATGGATGTACTGGTTGTAGCCTGTGATTATTGTTTGACATGAATACTGATGATATTTCCATGTTTCTGTATTGTTACAGTTTCACAAAAAAGAACAATTCAGTAAATTCCATTGATCATCCTCCAGAGTTTGTGAAGTTTCTGGATTAATGTTTAGCTGTTTGGATAGCTAGTTCAGCTACTAGCAAGGCCATTTACAGTGAAAAGGCGGCACCACGGCAAGCAGCAAAGCTACAGAAGCCACCACGTGGAGCCCTGCCATCTCAAAGAGCTAAGTAAAGTGGAAACAAGCATCAGAAGCCCACACATCAACTTAACTCCTCTACATATGAAATAAAAATACTTAAAATGGCTGAAAGCACATCCCGAAAAAGTGACATTCGATTAGTCTTCTCACGGAAACCATCATTACATGCAAGCTCGACAGCTAGTATTGAACTCCTAAGAGCAAAGCAAAAGCAGAAGCTGCTCAAACCAGAGCCTTCTATGCACAAAAGGAGATTGAAATCAAAGTTGAACAAGCACGTCTACAAGCCACTCTTGATGCTCTTAGGGCAGAACAAGAAAAGGAAGCTGCTATAGCAGAAGCTAATACTTTAGAGGCTGGACTACTTGAATTGAACCTTGAAACACACAGTGAAACATATGGGTCACCTCTCACAGAAGACCAAAAAAAGCGCACTGTCCAGTATGTATTAGAACAAGCAGCTGTTACTGCAGCACAAAAGCCTATTACATCAATGACTGAAAATGCGACTCCAGAACCTCCTCCTCAACTTGTAGTTACAGATCAGGAAAGCAAACCAAACTATATATCAAACTATGCTGCTTCTGATAACGACCATGATAAACCCGTCTACTAGCTTTAAACCACTCTCACCTGCGAACATAACTATCCCCAAAACATACAATGCTCACAGTGATTATGCAGCAACCCAGCCAGCCTACGATCTTGCCAAATACCTCGCACGCAGTCAACTCATAACTACAGGCCTTTCCACCTTCAATGACCAGCCTATGAACTACTGGGCATGGAAATCATCCTTCAAAAGCACCATAGCAGGTTTAGACCTATCTGCAGGTGAAGAGCTTGATTTGCTTGTGCGATACCTTGGTAAAAACTCAGCCAAACAAGCCAAACAAATGAAAGCAGTCAACATCAGGTGCCCTGAAGCTGGTTTAATGATGGCTTGGGAGAGACTTGAGGAAACATACGGCTCTACAGAGGCCATAGAGCAAGCTCTGTTTCACAAAATAGAAAACTTCCCCAAAATTACAACAAAAGAACCTCTTAAACTCTGTGATCTAGCCAATCTACTATTAGAGCTAGAGGCTGCCAAGCTTGATGGCTATTTACCTGGCTTGTCTTATTTGGACACATCTAGAGGAATCCAACCAATTGTTGACAATTTACCTTACAACATACAAGAGAAATGGATGACTTACAGCTCAAAGTACAAACGTGAGCATGGTGCCAGCTTTCCCCCCTTCACTGTTTTCACCAACTTCATATGTACCGAAGCCAAGACACGAACCGACCCCAGTTTTAACCTGCACAGCTCTAACCAGCCTACACCAGAGAGAAAACATGTTCCCGAAAGATTTCTTAAGGTGCCCATATCTGTTCACAAAACTCAAGTATCTGCCACAGACAAATCAGATACAGAAAAGATGAAAACCCCAGCTAATCCAAACAATGTCCAATTCACAATAAACCCCACCCTCTGAAATGATGCAGAGATTTCAGAGAAAAGGCTCTTGAAGAGCACAAACAGATTCTCAAAAAGTATAACATCTGCTTTCGTTGCTGCTCATCTATTGATCATCTTGCAAAGAACTGTATCGCAAAAATTGTATGCATGGAGTGTGACAGCAATACTCACATTTCAGCTGTCCACCCAGGTGCAGCCCCCGGGGAATCCAAAGCGTCCCCTCCCCTTGTCCAGCAAGGCGGAGGGAACGACAAAGCAGACACCCATGAAGTTATATCCAGCTGCACTGCAGTTTGTGGCAAAGGAGTGAGCACCAGGGAATGTTCAAAGATAATGCTGGTGAATGTGTACCCTGCTGCACAAAGAACGAACAAAGAAAATGTACGCAATCTTAGATGAACAAAGCAACCGCTCTCTTGTTCGCTCTCAGTTCTTTGACCTATTTCAGATCCAAGGAACAAGTCACCCCTACACACTGAAGACATGTGCTGGACTCATAGGAGTAACAGGAAGAAGAGTGTATGGCTCCATGGTGGAGCCAGTGAATGAAAAGTTACGCTTTCCTCTGACAACACTCCTCAAATGCAATAACATTCCCAATAACTGGTGAGAAATCCCTACCCCAGAAGCTGCCCGTCACCATGCCCATCTGCAACAGATAGCTGACATGATCCCACCACTGGATCCCACGGCTGACATACTGCTTCTGCTCGGCAGAGATGTATTGAGGGTTCATAAGGTCAGGGAGCAAATAAATGGACCAGGCAACTCCCCATTTGCTCAGAGACTCGATTTAGGATGGGTGGTTGTAGGTGATGTCTGTGTGGATGGAATACACAGACCCCCACAAGTGAACACCTACAAAACCTTTATTCTGGAGAATGGCCGCACAAGCTATTTTCAGCCATGCAGCAGTCAAATCAAAGTCAAAGAGACATTCTCAAAGGTCCCTGAACACAGTCACAATGCAGAGCAAATCTCCACAAACATTCATGAGTCAAGATGCAATGTAGACAACATCGGCCAACAGATTTTTGCACGCACAGCAGATGACCACAAACTTGCTCTTTCAGTCGAGGATGCACAGTTTCTCCAAATAATGGACTCTGAGTCCCATCAGGACCGGCCCGTGTCACTCAAGCGTACCCTGGAAAGACAGCCTGAAAGGAAAGCACATTTTCTGGAATGCATCGAGAACATGCTCAACAGAGGACATGCAGAAGTTGCGCCACCACTTGGTCAGAACTAGGAATGCTGGCACCTGCCTCTGTTCGGGGTTTATCACCCAAAGAAACCTCATAAAATCAGGGTTGTGTTCAACTCAAGTGCTCCATACAAAAGAGTGCCGCTCAATGATGTGTTACTTTCAGGGCCCAATCTCAACAATAGTCTAGTAGGCATGCTAATGAGGTTCAGGAAGGAACAAGTAGCAATAACTGTAGATATCGAACACATGTTCCATTGTTTTGTCGTCAAAGCAAGCCATAGAGACTTCCCTGCTTCTCATGGTACAAAGATAATGACATGTCCTCTGAAGTTGTCGAGTATTGTATGCGTGTACACATCTTTGGGAACAGTCCCTCAGCCTCCGTTGCCATGTATGGCCTTGAAAAGAGCTGCCGCTTGTGGTGAAATGTACTTTGGAAGTGACGTGTGCCAGTTTATCAAGCGAGACTTCTATGTTGATGACGCCCTGAAGTCACTTGCTACGGAGAAAGAAGCAATTCACATTCTGAAACAAGTACAACATGTTCTCGCATCTTCAAACCTTAGGCTACACAAAGTCATCTCCAATCATCCTGCTGTCCTAGAGGCTTTTCCCCCAGAAGACTGTGCAAAAGACATTGAGAACTTTGATTTGTGTACTCCAAATTTACCAGTACAACGCTGTCTAGGGCTGTTGTGGAATATTGGTACAGACTCGTTCACATTTAAAGTTTATAATGATCAAAAACCTTTCACACGTAGAGGCGTCTTCTCTACAGTTAATAGCCTCTGTGACCCACTCGGGTTTCTCACTCCTATCACTATCCAAGGAATATTCATTCTGAGAGAACTTAATACCGCTACAGCCAACTGGAATGCACCTCTTCCAGACAACATGAAAGCAGAGTGGAGTAAGTGGAAAGACTCGCTTCAAGATTTACAAAGTCTCCAAATACCACGTCCATATACATCTCTCTCTACAACAAGCTCTCAAAAGAAAGAACTTTGTGTATTTGCTGATGCATCAGTAAAAGCCATTGCTGCCGTCACCTACATAAAATTATCCACTCTAGACAACACAGAAGTGGGCTTTGTATTTGAGAAAATAAAGTTAGCTCCTCAGGTAGGCCTTACTATCCAGAGATCAGAGCTATCCGCCGCAGTACTCACAGTTGAAGTTGCAGAGCTGGTTGTAGCAGAAATAGACATCACATTTGACAACAATGAGTATTACACAGACAGTAAAGTTGTATTGGGGTACATATATAACCAGTCAAGAAGGTTCTATGTGTACGTGTCTAATAGAGTCCAACACATCCTCCAGTCAACACGCCCCAACCAGTAGAAATACATTCCATCCGAACTGAACCCAGCGGATTATGGGTCCCGATCTGTAACAGCAGCACAGCTGAAAAGCACAACATAGTTAGAAGGACCAGCCTTTCTTGTCAACACAGTCACGCAGTTTTCATCTCAAGATACATATGATCTTGTTGATCCTGCCCTCGACACAGAAATACATCCCTTGGTGACAACAAGCCTCACTCATGTGACAAAACCCGCAATAAGTCCCGCACATTTTGAAAAGTTCTCCAACTACAATATTCTCATCAGAGCTATAGCTAGTTTGATTCGTGTGACCCATTCCTTTGCCCACTTCAACCAAGCTTCCAGTTGTCATGGCTGGCACCTTTGTCAACCTACAGAAGAGGGGCTGATGAAGGCTAAAGTATGTGTTGTAAAAAGTGTTCAAAGTGAGTCCTACAAAGAGAAATTTAAATGTATACAAGACCAGACCAAGATAACCTCCTCAAGCAAGCTTTGTAAGCTACACCTTATTCTCGACAGTGATGGACTGTTAAGAGTTGGGGGTTGTATCACACAGTCTGAACTAGGCATTGACATCACCAATCCCTTAATCATTCCTGCTCGACACCACCTCGCAACGCTCCTAATCCGTCACTACCATGAACCTGTGAAACATCAGGAGAGACATTTCACTGAAGGTGCAATTAGAGCAGCAGGGTTCTGGTTAGTAGGGGCCAAGCGAAGTATCAGCTCAGTCCTTTACAAGTGTGTCACTTGCAAGAAACTATGAGGAAAAACAGAATGTCAACAAATGGGGAAACTTACCATCTGAGCGAGTGCAAGTAGCACCCCCCTTCACATATGTGGGTGTCTATGTGTTCGGGCCATGGGATGTGGTAACACGCCACACGAGAGGAGGACAGGCTAACTCTAAAAGATGGGCAGTAATGTTTTCTTGTATGTTGACAAGAGCAGTCCACATAGAGTTAATTGACACAATGAGTACTGACAGTTTCATCAATGCCGAGACGCCTTTTCACAATCAGAGGCCCTGCAAAGCAAATAAGGTCCGATTGTGGCACAAATTTTATTGGTGCTTCCCAAAAACTGAAAATGGAGAAGACAAACTTCAACTTAAAGGATGTTGAAAACTACCTGAATGATCAAAACTGTTTGTGGATCTTCAACCCGCCTCACGCATCACATATGGGCAGTGCCTGGGAGCAAATGATTGGAATTGCCAGACGCATCTTCAAGTCTTTGCTCCAAGACTATAAAAAAGTCAATGTTGCTCACTATGAAAACAAGATCAGCACCACCACCTTCTGATAACTTTGAAAAGGGAGTGCTTCTGAAAGAACAGTGGAAAAGAGTACAAAATCTCACCGACACATTTTGGTCAAAGTGGAGACGGGAGTACCTCCACACACTTCAGTTGCGCCACAAATGGCAAGATCAGAAACCAAGTCTCAAAGAAGGAGATATTGTTTTGCTCATGGACTCTCAAGCAAAAAGGAACAAGTGGCCCACATATATTATCACAAAAACTTTTCCAAGCCAAGATGGACTAGTTAGGAAAGTCGAAGTCAAAGTAACAACTTCTTGTGCAGGCAATAAAAGGACTTTCTGCTGCCCTGTAACAGAAGTGGTTTTGCTCTTATCCCCAGAGTAAGCTAAATGAACTGTTTGAGTGTGGAATCATTATGATCCCAGGCGGGGAGTGTTATGTTTACTGTGAATGATAAAGTTCATAGCTTATCAAAATATGCCATGTAGTGGTCATTGTCAGTTCACTTTGTTTAGAACAGTAGAAGAATCAGACAGGAAGCTGTTAAAAACATTCTCACTGCAGTATGTGGCAGCTCCACTTTCCTGGTTTTCTTTTATCTTTGGTAATTGTTAAAGCATCGTCTGTAAGTATTATATCGTAAAGATAATTACACATCCTATGCATTGTTAATTGGTAGCACATTCCAGCACTGGAATGTTTTCAATGTACTGTAAAATGTATAAAATCGCTATGCTAACCGTTATGCTAACCGCGACGCTAACCGTGATGGTAGCAGCCATGACTTGTACATATGTGGATGTACTGGTTGTAGCCTGTGATTATTGTTTGACATGAATACTGATGATATTTCCATGTTTCTGTATTGTTACAGTTTCACAAAAAAGAACAATTCAGTAAATTCCATTGATCATCCTCCAGAGTTTGTGAAGTTTCTGGATTAATGTTTAGCTGTTTGGATAGCTAGTTCAGCTACTAGCGAGGCCATTTACAATTCAGCTACAGTAAAATTAAATATAAAGAAATGGAAATAATAAATAATGAATACAATAAAAATAAAATTAAATTTAAAAAATAAAATAAAGCTCAAATCTTCCCATAAATTCTGTCTATGAACTGAATGAGCTCAGCTGGGATCACATACACAGACACATGGAGCTATTCAATTA
>JAPQRP010000019.1:14029065-14039491 GCA_037367295.1 Apogon hyalosoma | reverse complement strand
CCTCCCTGGGGAGGTGTTCCAGGCATGTCCCACTGGGAGGAGGCCTCAGGGAAGACCTAGGACATGCTGGAGAGACTATGTCTCTCGGCTGGCCTAGGAACGCCTCAGGATCCCCACGGAAGAGTTGGAGGAGGTGTCTGGGGAGAGGGAAGTCTGGGCATCCCTTCTTAGACTGTTGCCCCTGTGACCCAGCCCCGGATAAGCGGCAGATAATGGATGGATGGATATTTACATTAACCACCACCCACCCCTGCTAAAAGTCACCTGCGTGTGCATCACCTGGATGGAACTATAATTGATCTATCGAGCCCCTAGGGTAGTGATGGGTGATATGAAATAAATACAGGGCCAGTATCGCAGATACCGATTCGATACCAATACATTTTAATAATTAAGATGGATGCACTGTCACACTGCTAAATCAGAATGCATTTTTCATGAGCTTTAAATAGTTTTGTGATTTTTCATTTGGATTATTGACTTGTTAAAACCCAAGACAGCAAAGTTTACAGTAAAATAAATAAAGTACAATATAACAGTAACAACTGCAGAAATTTTCCAGGGTCACAGAGATCACTTCCAGGGACAGTTAAAAAAGTTAAACAAAAGATTTAAAATTTTTTCCTCTCCAGTGCAAGGGTAATTATATTCAATCAAATCTCAGACGTATTTTATTCAGTTTTGTTTGAATGTGTTTCAGTTCCAGTAAATGTATTAATTTAAATAAATAACAAGGGGATAAATATTATTTTGAGGTCTTACTAGAATTAATACTTTTTGAGTTTGGTGGATACACACTTGTTTGTTTGATACATGCTGTATTGTCACGTGACTAGCTGGGTGGGGAGGAGGCAGGTCTACCTGCCTGGCTGTAACATAAACTGTTGTTAACCCTTTATAGGGCACTGATAGAAATACTTTGGAATTCAGAATTTCAACCATAGTGCTATTGGAGGACATAACAAGACTTTATTACTTTTCTGAAGTTTTTCAAAAAATTGTATTGTCATGTAGAAAAACAAGGTCTATGAAGTTACTGTATTTGATTCCTTACCCGAAAGTGGCAAAAAGAAAAAAAAATACAAGATAATATATAAAAAATACAAGAAAAACACATGTAAGGAGAAAGGAACATGTATTTTAGAACATTTGAACATCCCTTTTAGAACATTAGACCAGTAGTTCTCAGTTGTTTTCTGTTAAGCCCCCCCCCTTTCCGGAAGCAGTAAACATTTCACAGCCTCACCACCACCACTATGAAAGTACACCTCTGTAGAACATTGCATGTATGTTATTAAAATTACATACTTGTAAACACTTTTCACTTTTGAACTGCTTGAACTATTTGTTACTCTGAAATAAATAATTTTTAAAAATAATAAATAAAAATTATCAGCATCATTACCTCAGGAGCACAATAAATAAAACACTTTAAGAAGCAGGTAGAATTAGCTTTTCTGCTATGGTCTGAGGTTTTTTGCACTGTGCAATTTGGTATGCCACCTTATATGATGCTAATTGTGCTTTTTTGTTAATTGTGGTGGCATTAATGAAGCTTAACGCGTACTGGCAATATTTGTCAAGTTTTCCTTTAAAAAACTCAAGTGGCTTATACCAATCTCTCATCTCCCACTGTAGTCACTGTAAAGCCTAACACTATATACGCCTCATCATATTTTCTGTCTCTCCTTTGAGAAGACTTTTTGATGAGTCACTATCTCCTGCTGCCTTTCTCTTCATCCCTGTTAAAAATTTGTACTTGGTGTTTTCTCTGTGTTTGCTAATCTACATATCTCTCCGTCTGTCGTTTGTGCTCTTCTTCTTTAATCATTAAACGAATTAAACTTTAATGACACACCACATGTAGATGTGAAAGTGCCACTGGTGCATATTCCCTGGGTCACACGTGCCCCCCTGGCATTTCACTGCGCCACCCCACGATTTGAGAAACATGGATTAGACCAACGTAAGTGCTTATACAGATACCTGTTAACATACACATTATCACTGTGAGCATCATTACTTACATTACTACCATTACTTCATGGTACCTAACAAAGCAGTTACACTCACTGTTCAAGCAGAGGTGGAGCTTGCAGACCACATTTGACCTGAGATTGTTGATTCACTGTCCTCATTGTAATAGTTGCTGTCACTAATGTTTGTAATGTGTGCGGAAATTACCAAAAATAGTCACTTGCCTGATAAAGGATTAAACTAGTAGTACCCGTCACCTACACACAGACACAGACAGCTGCCTCAGTGATGAAACTGCGACGGCAGCAGAGAAACTGAAAATATTGATTAAAGTATCAATCTCATTACACTGGTATCGATCAATATCAATACCTACATTGATATTGATATCATTGATACTTGAAATGAACCGCTCACCATTACCCAGGGGACTGTTTAGCCCGACGGACCATTCCATCAGGAACACGACACCAGTAAGTTTGTGTCTGCCATGCATTCATCGTTTTTATATTAATCATGCTCTCTGTCGGTACACATCAAGATATATACCACACTCTGTATTAACTATTTAATTAATATTCGGCTTTTCTCCTCAGCTTGGAGACAGAGCACAAAATGGCTGGATGCAAATCCCTCATCAGACACATACTGAGCTACAATTTTATAATGTTTTAAATAGTTTAATAGTTTTCTTCTTAACTATAAACATGTGTGTGGTTCCTGTCCCTACATGTCCACACCAGTCACACCCACTGTCTCCCAACATCCCACATTGTCTCTCAATAATACAATATATAACAATATACCCAAGCTGAACATGGTAACAGTGGCTTGTCGTTACACTCTTGTATTGAAGTAATGATAGAGCTATAAAAATACCCTAATTCATCCACAGGTTAGTACTAGTTGTTTCCTTTTCATGTCTGTAATTGTATTCTTTTCATTCCTTTGATAGAACTGGACAATAACTAAGTTGTTCACGGTCATGTGACACTAAAGAATAAACTATATTGTATATTGCAGCCTTGCCAGCAAAATAAAACAAATAAACCCCAGGTCAGTCAGTGGATTCTATATGCGTGTTTCTGCTGCATCTCATAATTGTTGAAGAAAAGATGAGAATGTAAGCATGTGTTGCTGTCAGTAATGGTGATCATAACACATGACAATGCATACACTGACATAAATAAAATAGATGGAAGTTACTGAGTGTAAACTTTCTGTCTCTGTCTCCCAAACAGGTGCTGTTTGTATCCGTGATCGGTTAACATTTCGTTTCTGCCAGACTCTCAGCTGGTTGGGCCACTGCCATTTGGCGAACGTTCGAGCTCAATGCTGTAAAACCTGTAGCCTGCATTCTCGTTCTGGCAGAACATCTCAACGCTGAAGAACAACAATGAAACCACTCGAGAAACTGGATCTGAACTGTCACATTTCCCTCCACAGCTCGATGGAGACAAGGTTATAACCAGTCACACCTCAACACTCTCATGTTTGCAGTGATGAAACATGCAGACCTCTAACTATATGGAAAGGTAACCAAGCAGATCAGATCATCTGTTCTTTGGGTTAATCCATGCCAACTCATCTAGATATCACACTTCCACTGTGTTCATCTGCTTATCTGGGTCCGGATCGCGGGGGCAGCAGCCTCACCAGAGAAGCCCAGACAGCCCTTTCTCCAGCCACTTCCACCAGCTCTCCCAAATGAATTCTGAGGCATTCCCAAGCCAGCCGAGATATAATCCCTCCAGCATGTCCTGGGTTGGCCCTGAAGTCCTCCTCCATCCAGGAGGATATCACACTCCATATGTCATGGATTTCTTTAAAGCGATGTGAAAATATCTTTGAAGATCTCAACATTTGACCCTTGGGACTCCTAATTTTTCATGAGAGTGAATGAAAATAATGAACATCTAAGAAATACTAATGATAATGCCATGTTTATTGGTGTAAATAGTTGGTGCTTAAATCAAATTAGTAAATATATATTTGTTAACTCTTATGCCCGCCTTAGTTATTTTTGTACATTTTTCTCAATTTTTTTTTCTAATTTAATTTTCACATTTTTTTTCATTTGGGGATCAATTTTGGCAAGATCAGTTTCTCCTTTTAGTTTTTTTTTTTTTTTTTAAATCTAGTGTCTTTTACATGTCTGCTATATGCTGTTGATGCATTTTGCACCCTCTGGTTACCTCCATAGAGAAAAGGTACACACACACAAAAAAAAAAAAACGCTGTGAAATCATACATCAGTATTTTTTTTATTTATTTATTTTTTCCATAAATCTCTTAACTAAAAACAACTTCAGCCATGCTCAAAACTACCAAACATTCAATCATTATTAGGATTTTAACTCTTGTCATTTGCCACTTAAATTATTTGAATGACTTATTCATTATGTAAAAACAAAAAAATAACTACACACACACAAAATTAACTATTTTCCATGTAATTTGGCCTGTGTTCAAGCTCAATGTTGTAAAACCTGTGATGGAACATTGGTGGTGATTAGGGTCAATTTTGTTGCTAATCTTCAACAAGCCAAGACTCCACCAATGGCCCATCCCCCAACTAATTATTATAAGAAAAATAATTCATTTTGTGTGTGTTTTGGTAGTAAATCATTCCTAATTTGAATACTTAAGCTAGCATTTAAGGGGTGAAAATCTTGATCCACTATGCACAAATATCACATAGTGATGTTGTAATATTAATTTTAGTTAGATTGAGATTGAAGAATATTATTACTATTCATATTAGTTCCAGCAACAATTTTTTAGATGAATAGAAGTTACAAATCCTCCTCTAGGTTTTTGTTCTTTTTTTTACCTCATTCATTTAAAATAAAAAAAAAATGTGATGCTTGGAATCCACTCAACTAATTTCAAATATATAGATATTGCAAAGGCCAATGCACTAAAAAAAAAAAAAAATCAGGTTTTTGTTTTCTTTTTTTTTTTTTCCAGTAAAATCCATGACATGAAGTGCATGTCTGAGCAAAGGTGGGGGGCTTTTACACCAGGATACTGAGAATGTAAATATTTGTTTGCACTATATACAGTCTGACCAGGATGTGTTTTTTTAATTTAGATTTTATTCTCTTAAACATGCCTTGTTATATAGACAGCTTACAGACAGCTTATAGAACTAGAGAACGTGTTCATTATCCTTTCTGATTGGTACAAAGCTTTAATTTCTTGACAGTAGCAGGTTGTGTACAGATGAGATCCACAAATGTGTCTGTGCTGTGGTACATCTGCTTGACAAAGATTACTAGTGCACATATGCTTAATCTTATAGTTATAATTGACTGTTTACGACCACTACAGCTTCTTAAAAGTTTTTAAAAGTAGTTAGTAGTACTTATAGTAGGTTCAGAATGAAGTTGTAGTCGGTTTTTTGCTAGTTTATATTTTGGACAATATTAGCTTATTGCTAGTAGTGTTGAGTGCAGAAACTTGGATCTGTTTTTTATGGCAGAATTAAGCGAGCAGAGGTGAAGTCCTGCCCCATCTTCTGTGCTGATTGGGAGGGAAAATATATGTGAGGAGAGAATGTATTTTCTCATTTAAATGCAAATGTGATGTTTGTCAATTTGAAATTTAATTTTATAAGTCACAGAAGTCATACTTTGTTGTAAATATAATAAATTATCATGTAGTTAATCCTCAAGTTATCATCCATCATCTAAGTTAATTACCATCACGTGCAACCTGGTGGTGCAGTGGTTCTTCCTCCCCCCAACCAAACACGTGTCCTAATAGGTTAATTGTTCAATATACACCGTGTGCACAATTTTTAGGCAAATGAGTATTTTAACCCTATCATTATTTTTATGCAAGTTTCCCAATTCCAAACAATATAAATTCAATTTCTTGTTGGAATTTGTCATTTTCAGGTGATGTATATTTGTATTATTGCATTGTAATTATATTAAGAGTATGGACTTTAATGTTAACACCCTATATTAAGGTGTGTAGAATTATAAGGCAGCTTCTTTGCTTTATTGAATGGATTTTTTTAAAAACAGTGAAAAGTCAAAAGTTGTAAAATTCTCTTCAGACAGATGAAACGATCTTGAAACAGCTTAACTACTGAAGCATGACCACAAGATTATCACATTTTATAGCAAATAGTCAGCAGGGTCACAAAATATGCAAAGAGAAAAAAAACACAAAAAATTAACAGCAAATGATTAAAAAAGAATCAAGAAGGAAACTAACCAGGAACACATTGACCTGCAGAAACATTATGTTCCAGAACAAAAACCTACCTACAGTATACAATGAAGTAGATGTTCAGTGCTCAGAGACTATGTCATGGTGAGAAAGGCTGGAATATGACCACCACTGAACAAGACAGATTTGACTGGGCCAAAAACTATCTGAAGACATATTTATTATTGGTCTTATGGACAAATGAGGTCAGAGTAACTGTTGATGGGCTAAGACAGTTGGACCCGCAACTGCATCAGTAACATCAAAGAACTCCACTTCAACTCAGATGCCAAGGTGGAGGTAGGGTTATGGAATGGGCTGGTATAATTAAAGGCTCAGTCACAAATGCTGTTCCGAATGACTATGAACACTGTGCACACAATTTATAGACCATTTTGTATGACTTTCTCAAGTTGGCTTTACAAGAATGGAGAGTTCGTAGACTGTTCCTAAGTTCGAAGGGCAGGTGGATGATGGTGTGCAAGATTTTCTTCGAACACACTAGAAAATCCCCTTTCCTAGGGCACCCTAATGAATGCCTTAGGAACAATGCACTATGTTTGTGGATCAGGAGGCTATTCCAGAGCCCAGTGTTCCTGTAGTGGCTACAAGTAGATCACAAGAACAAATTGCGTTGTAATTAGGGGCCCATTATGGCATTTGCACAATGAGACACATAGACAGATTCACATGGTGTTCTTGAGGTTGATGTAAGGTGTTCATAATAGGCAGTAGTGTGGCATTCATAGCATTCTTAAAGGGGGCTGTATACAAATTTTCAAGACGGAGTAAATGACTCAAACGTGCGGTGCTTAAGGGAAAGTGATTAATTAACAGAGTCCAGAGTGTGACAAGGATCAGGGTGAGGGAGAGAATGTGTGTCTTCGCATGACACAAAATCATGTCATTTTCTCAAGTTACTCTTGCAATTTAAAAGGCATCTGTACCAACTCTGTAATAGCACCGTAAGAAACTAATGCTCCCACCACAAATGTCTACAAACTCCAGAACTTGTGCGAACTTGTGCGGAGATTCGTATGAACCTATCATTCGTAAGAAGCTTTGAGACTGAGGCTTAAAGATGAGCTAGTTTAACCTTTTTGGGTTAATGATTAACTCAAAATCAACTCCCAAACCCACATCCAGTTTTAGAAAACATGCTCATCAAGCAGTGGTAAAGGAAAAAATCTATGTCTTTCAAGAAAGTTTTTTTTGTATTTTTTTTGTTTTGTTTGGGGTTTTTTTTGTTTTGTTTTTTTTTATGCAGGACAATGCTCCATCACATTTGTCCAAGTACTCCACTGTGTGTATATCTAGTAAAGTCTTTAAAGGTGGAAGAATGATGACATGGCTGCCTTCCTCATCTGACCTAAACCCTGTTGAGAACTTATCCTTCCTTCTTAAACAAGAGATTTATGGTGAAGAAGAACAGTACACCTCTCTGAACAGTGTCTGAGAGGATGTGGTTGTTGCTGCACAAAAGTTGATTGTCAACAAGTCAAGAAACTGACAAACTGTGAATGGAGGGATTATGACTGTTGTTGCAAGCAAGCAAGCAAGCTATATTGGTCAGAGAACCCCACCTTTGCCCTACGGCCACCGGGATGGGCTCCAGCACCCTCTGGAGGATTAAGCAGTTCAGGAAATCAATGAATGAATCATTTAGTTTATTGTGAAATGGCTACAATATATCAATACCAGAAGAACATCACCTTGAGAAATTCGAACTCATTCTTTTAGAACAAATGCAAAACTAGTAAGAGGTGAAAATCAATACAGTTCTGATCATGTTGAAATAGCAGAGATGCTTTTGTTGATTGAACAGATCATAGAGAGAAACAGTTGCAATGCTAATGCAATTTATTTGTCATCTCATGTCTTGTCACAGTCTGATGCTTCTTGTACTTTTGACACTTTTGACAGGTTTTCTGTGATATTCTGCACTTACAAAAAAAATTTAATTGACAAACATATTTGTAATTGATGCCATAATGTAGATAGGATCAAAAGATTATTACTGTCTGGACTCTAATACATACAGTATTTTCTCTAAAATAAGGGGCATTGACCCCAATTTCATGAACACAGAGACCACTTTCTTACTTGCTTAGTTCTTGGGTGGTACTTGTCATAAGATACTGAAGCAGTGCATTTGCAAAAAAAAAAAAAAAAGTGTCAGGAGAGAAGGTTAACAAAAAATAACATATCACATATTGTTACCCCCATAGCAGATTTCAGAAGTCATGTTTTTAGCCAAATTGTTACAGTTGTGCTCATAAGATTGCATACCCTGACTGAACGCGCATGAGATGGTCTTGAATGTCCTAACATGACAGTGACCCAAAACACAAGGCCAAGTCCACCTGTCATTGGCTACAGCACAAAAAAAGTGAAGGTGATGGAGTGGCTATCTCAGTCTACTGACCTCAATATGATTAAGTCACTTTGGGGATACTATGGCTTGCAAAAGTACTCATACCCCTTTAGCTTTTCCGCATTTTATCACACTATGAAAACAAACATAATTAAAACCGCAAGCAGTGTTAAGGCCCTCACCCCCCAAAGCGACCGGCTCCCCACGCGACCACCGAAGCCACCTGACAGTGAGAGGACATTGTATCATGCAGTCAATCCGACATTCAGCGAGATTCACACACTTTTTTATTTCTGAAAATGTTTGCTTCTTTGTGAGCTGGTCACAGCCACGCCCAACATTTGATCAAAAATGTAAATGAAAACTTTTGAGCACATATGTGTGTAGGTGATTTTCACCAAGTATGGTGTAAATTGAATGTAAACCCTAGGAGATCATGATGAAAGAGTGAGGGGTGGGATTTTATGGGTCCACACTTCCACCCAATATGGCTGACTTCCTGCTGAGTTTAGGGCGGGTCCATAATGTAATTTTTTACTTGACCTACCATGGCCTATGTCTGTACCAAGTTTCATGTTTGTACGTGGAAAAAATTTTGGGAATGGCTGCCATATGCGTAATGTATTTTGATTTTTGATGGGGTGGGGCCGAGTCAATATTTTGAAAATTCTTCTCCCGAAAAAATTCTACTTTTCCACAATGTAATTTTCAGTCTTTCTACCATTAGTATAACACAAAGAGTTTTTCAGCAATTGTGTCATTGTGGCAAAACCTCATGCATTTCAGTGGCACATTTCTGCTGTTGTAATTACAACACAATTGTAAATAGGGGTGTGTCCTCATTAGCTTTTTGGTTCAGTTTGGCATAAGGGAGGTGTGTGTCAGACTTCTTATGACTATGTCAAAAGAAAAAAATCACTCCCATTCAAAAACTGTTGGGGGTGTCAGAGAGCCATGTTAGGAACAAACTATATGAGTTACATATATTCATGTTCAAGTTGTCATCCCGCTCAAATGTTACATAGGGTCCAACTCAATCTGACACTATATGTGCGAGATACACACACTTTTATACTTCTGAAAATGGCCACTGCGTTGTCAGCTGGTCAAAGCCACGCCCAACTTTTGATCAAAAGTTGGGTATGGCTTAGTCATTTTGTGATGTTGTTTTCTTGGCAACTTAAAAAAAATAAACTTTTTCCCAAGTTTGAACTTTTGATCAAATAAAATTGACTTTTTTTAACGTTGAAAGGGTGTAATTTGGGTTAAAATGCCAGGAATAATAACAGTAATAATTGAAGCTGCAAGCAGCATTGGTCGGGACCTCACGCTCTGGCCGGGATCCGCCTCCAATGCCACCACCCATTACCCGTCACACCTCACTCTACCCGTTATTGGGTTTTTTTGGCACTTTTATGTATATGTTTTGGTATTTTTACCAAGGCTTTCATTTTGAAAACACCTACTCTGTGTGTACATGTGTGTCTGTGAGTGAGTGAGAGAGCGAGAGTAAGAGAGAGAGAGAGAGAGAGAGAAAGAGAGAAGATCAGTTTTAATCAGTTATAATACTCACAATTTAGCAATTTTAATAAAACTTTTATTTTGAAAAAGCTTACTCAGTGTGTTTGTGTGAGTGTGTGGGTGTATTTGTGTGAATGTGTGTAAGTGAGTGACTTTGAGAGACAGAGAATTCGATTTAATCAGGTATTAATACTCATAATTTGGCCTGTTTAATAAAGCTTTTAATTTGAAAATCCCAGTTCTCTCTCTCTGTGTGTGTGTGTGTGTGTGTGTGTGTGTGTGTGTGTGTGTGTGTGTGTGTGTGTGTGTGTGTGTGCGCTTGACCGGTCCCAC
>JAPQRP010000019.1:14005734-14026799 GCA_037367295.1 Apogon hyalosoma | reverse complement strand
TTTGGGCCTGGAAGCCCACCAACTGCTGATGTTTTTCTCCTTCACTCCCATATTAAATGTGTCTCACTAACATGTTGAACTAACTCCACATTCGTACCACCACTGCTGATTCAATTCACGCTGTTTTACTCAGGTTATATGTCAACTAAGTTGGCACCAGCCCTCAACAAGACTAATGTGCAACAATTTTACAGATAGGTGCTACAGTTTTGGATTGAGCTCACTGTTTTTGAAGTTGGTTTCCATGAACCATCATCATTATTTACAGGTCGTTAGTGGGATCAGGTGCACCTGCCATTTTACACCTCCCCTAGTAACCCTGAAAAGTGCATAGCAACTGTGTGTGTGTGTGTGTGTGTGTGTGTGTGTCAGACTACTACTATTACATGTAATTGTACTGCTATTACTGATCCAACTTGCATAATATAAAAACTGATTAAAACTGATTCTTACACACACACACAGAGAATTGGGATTTTCAAAATAAAAGCTTTTTTAAACATGCCAAATTATGAGTATTAATACTTGATTAAAACCAATTCTCTCTCTCAAAGTAACTCACAGTCACACAAACACCCTGGTTAGCTTTTTCAAAATAAAAGCTTTATTAAAATTGATAGATTGTGACTATTGTAACTGATTAAAACTGATTTTCTCTCTCTCTCTCTCTCTCACTCACTCATAGACAAACACGTACACACAGAGTAGGTGTTTTCAAAATAAAAGTTTTGGTAAAAATGCCAAAACATATACATAAAACTGCTAAAAAAACCCAATTGTGGGTGGAGGGAGGCGTGACGGGTAACGTGTGGTGGCATTGGAGGCAGAACCCGGCCAATGCTGGTCTCGACCAATGCTGCTGCAGCTTTAATTTCTATTATTTTCTATCTTCTCCTCTTGTTTTCACCTATTCTCACCTATTTTTTTAATACTCTATCTTATTCTGTTCTTTGTACTTTATTTTTCTGTTATTTCTGTTATTCTTCTCTTTGCACTATTCTCACTTTTTTTCGTACTTTCCTACACACAAAGAAAAAAAAAACACATTTTGTATGCATTTCAGATGTAAGTTTGGCAAACCTCAAAACAGTGGTACTTTGGCAGTTCTGTCAATATGTCATACTACCTTTTTTGACTTGGAGATCTGTTGCTCTCTCTCTCGACTGGTCTGGTCTGTGGCTTGGGGATCTGTTGCTCTCTCTCAACTGGTTTGGTCTGTCTGTTTGTGGCTCTGTTCCAGGTCCCCCTCCCGCTCTGCTCGCTGTTCACTCTTCTCTTTTCTTCTTCTTTTTTTTTTTGTCAGGTCTCTTTCAAATTTTCAGATTTTCAGATTCTTCCGCGTTCCAACGGAATCCAATCCTGTTTCCTGAATGCTATACATTGTCAGGTGGACATTGGATCCAGCGGAACCAGGAAAAATCTTTAAGCCGGTCTTCAAATCTTAAGTGAACTCAGATCACATTGATGTCATGTCGGGGTCACCACAACTGTTGTCTTTCCATTGGACAAAGATGAACTCAGTCTGGATTCACTGAAAACTGTTGCAATGCATACAGAACCCAAAATTCAACAATACAGTTCTTTTTATGGTATACAGAGAAGTTTACACAAACATAAATACGTGAAGCTTTGTGATAGGCTCAGATTCATCTGCAGACTACAGTCCAGGTGCAGTGCATGATGACCTGTCTGAAGGACTCTCCCATGGCAAACCCCAGACTTCGTGGCGCCTTCAGAATTATTTATATAAACAGGTTCAGAATGTTATCATTTATGGATTGATAAGGTCCAGTCTAAGGCTGGCTGACTGGTGTTTTCTCACAGCCTTTGCTCACAGGCTGAGTCTGTGACATTTTTGCTTTGTCTTATGGATCAGGTCAATGCTTTACAGTATTAGACATTAAAAAAGTACTAATTTTAAATATTAGATTTCCACAGGCCCGATAAGACTCCTTCTTCAGCTTGACCACATCCCTTACTTTCGGCATCCACTATTGGGTCCGGGGGTTGCCGCCACGACAGGCACCGGAGACCCCATGACCGCAGCTCCCGGCAGCCATTTCAACAATGGAGGTGGAGAACATGGTCCACTCAGACTCAATGTCCCCAGCCTCCCTCGGGATCTGGGAGAAGCTCTCCCGGAGGTGGAAGTTGAAGACTGCGCTGATGTCGGGCTCGGCCCGACGTTCCAAACAGACCCTCACAACACGTTTGGGCCTGCCAAGTCTTTCTGGCTTCCTCCTCCGCCATCGGATCCGACTCACCACCAGGTGGTGATCGGTTGACAGCTCTGCCACTCTCTTCACCCGAGTGTCCAAGACACGCGGCCGGAGGTCTGATGACATGACAATGAAGTCAATCATCGACCTCTGGCCTAGGGTGTTCTGGTGCCACGTGCACTTGTGGACATCCCTGTGCTCGAACATGGTGTGGACAAACGGTGACTAGCACAGAAGTCCAATAACAAAACACCACTCGGGTTCAGATTGGGGAGGCCGTTCTTCCCCATCACCCCCCTCCAGGTCTCACTATCATTGCCCATGTGGGCATTGAAGTCACCCAGGAGAACAATGGAGTCCCCAGTCAGAACACCATCCAGCGCCCCTCCCAGGGACTACCTTTCCGAGCATGTGCATGTCATGTACACAAACCACATACTTACTCCTGCTTAGAGGGCACACAGGGACAAATATGCCAGTGATGTGGTTGCCTTTCACCAATGTCGCCACTCACACACATTCATGGCAGTGAGACCTTTCCAACCATGTGCATATCATATACACAAACCGCATACTTACTCCTGCTTAGAATGAATGGGAGTAAATGGGCCACACTCAGTGGGGGTCGGTCACGTGAGTGTAAGTGCACGACATGTGACATTGGACCCCACAGTGATGTAGGGGGACCTCGAGACCTTTCAAATAAGGCCAAATACGTTGTTGTCATGGAAACAGATATATTGTTCCTGCTCAGATTATTAGGCCTGAGCCGAGTAACACGGCGCAGGGCCTATTAAGTCTGCAATGGGCGAATGGGGACGAACATGCCAGTGACGCAGTTGCCGTTTGCATATGTCGCCACTCACACACATATTCACATTCACGGCAGTGAGACATTTCCAGGCATGTGCATATCATGTACACATACCGCATACTTACTCCTGCTTAGAATGAATGGGAGTCAATGGGCAATGCCCCGTGGATGTCGGTCACGTGAGTATAAGTGCATGACGTGACATTGGACCCCACAGTGACGTGGGGGAGCTCAAGACCTTTCAAATAAGGCCAAATACATGGTTGTCATAGGAACGGATATATTGTTCCTGCTCAGATTATTATTATTATTTTTATTATTTATTATTCTTCTCCTGCTCTTTGAGCCCAAATTTGACTCCCTAAACATGCACGAAAACTCACCAAATTTTGTACAAAATTCAGAAGTGTGAAAAATTAAATTTACGTATAGGTTTCGTAGATGTCGGGAAAGAAATGTTGCGACAGCACCCCCTTGAAAAGTGACATAAAGTTTGTCATACAGCTACAAAAATCAGTACACAGATTGATCATCTGGAGACAAACAAAAAAGATTATTATGGCCATGCCCCTAAACAAACCAGAAGTCCGCCATGTTGGATTGAAATTTCCAAAATGCTGAGTTGGCGTTTTCGCTGTTGTCGTATTTTAACTATCTCCTCCTTGGCCATTTGGCCAAATGAGCTCAAAATCGGTGTACAGTATCCAGACAAGTGGGGGATCAAAAGTTATCCGATTTGTTAGGACTGCTGTAACCGTTTTTGTGTGACGCAGTTGCAAATTTTAAGAAGTTTTTTCAAAAATTTACCATTGCAAAAATTGCTTTAGTTCAGACATACGATCACCGATTTGGCTCAAATTTGACTCAGACATCTATCTCCCAGGTCTACACTGATTTATTGAAACAATTACAAATTTCACACTATAGCGTCCTCTAGAAATGTAAATTTGGTAGAATTACTTCAGTTTGAACATACAAACACCAATTTGGCTCAAATTTGAATATGTTGTCAATCTCCTGGGCCTACAGCTATTTATTGAAACAAATTTTGATTTCACACCATAACACCCCCTACAAATGTACCTATACAAAAATGGCATCAGTTCGAACATAAAACCACTGATTTGGCTCAAATTTGAATCACTTGTCAATCTCACAGGCCTACACCCAATCATTAAAAGAAATTAATATTTCACACTATAGCACCCCAACAAATTTACCCTTACAAGCATTG
The DNA here is from genome assembly GCA_037367295.1 of Apogon hyalosoma. NCBI lineage: Eukaryota > Metazoa > Chordata > Actinopteri > Kurtiformes > Apogonidae > Apogon > Apogon hyalosoma. The sequence continues at coordinate 14,022,532 of JAPQRP010000019.1, read as the reverse complement.
CATCAGTTCAGACATACAAACACCGATTTGGCTCAAATTGGATGCCCCTAAACAAGCCGGAAGTCCGACATGTTTAATTGAAATTTCCAAAATGCTGAGTTGGTGTTTTCACTGTCATTATATTTTAACTATCTCCTCCTTGGCCATTTGGCCAAATGACCTCCAAATCGGTGTACAGTATCCAGACAAGTGGGGGATCAAAAGTTATCCGATTTGTTGGGATTGGTGTAACCGTTTTTGTGTGACATGTTCGCAAAGTTTGCAAAGTTTTTTAAAAAATGTATCATTGCAAAATGTGCTTCAGTTCGGACCGATTTGGCACAAATTTCACTCAGACGTCTACCTCCCAGGTCTACACCGATTTATCTGAAGAAATTTAAATTTCACAGTATAGCACCCCCTAGAAATACTAATTTACTAGAATTGCTTCAGTTTGAACATACAAACACCAATTTTGCTCAAATTTGAATATGTTGTCAATGTCCCAGGCCTAAACCTATTTATCAAAACAAATTTACATTTTGCACTATAGTGCCCCCTACAAAATTACCTATTCAAAAATGGCATCAGTTTGAACATACCAACACTGATTTGGCTCAAATTTGAATCACTTGTCAATCTCAAAGGCCTACACCCATTCATCAGACGAAATTTAAAAAATTTTGCACTATATCGCTCCCTACAAATTTACCATTACAAAAATTGCTGCAGTTTGGACATATGAACACTGATTTGGCTCAAATTTGATTCAGTTGTCCATCTCCCACACCTACACTCATTCATCTGACAAAATCAAAAAAATTTGCACTAAAGCGCCCCCTTCATATTTATGTAAAAGTGTATGTATCTTGTAGAATGTTGGATCCAGCCCACAAAATGGAGTCTTCTCACTGTCAGGTGGTGTCGGTGGTTGTGTGGGGAGGCGGTAACATGGGAGGGTGAGGGCCTCAACACCGCTTGCGGTTTTAATTATTTTTCTTCTCCTTCTCTTTCTGCTCAAATTTCACCCCCTGAACACGCATGAAAACTCACCAAATTTTGCACAAAATTCAGAAGTGTGAAAAATTTTATTTACATATGAGTTTTGTAGATGTTGTTAAAGAATTTTTGTGACAGCGCCCCCTTGAAAAGTGAAAATACATTACGCAAATGGGAGCATGTCCAACATAAAGTTTATCGTAGAGCTATAAAAATCGGTACATAGATTGATCATCAGGAGACAGACAAAAAAGATTATTTTGGCCACGCCCCTACACAAACTGGGAGTCCACCATGTTGGATTGAAATTTCCAAAATGCTGAGTCGACGTTTTCGCTGTCATTGTATTTTAACTGTCTCCTCCTTGGCCATTTGGCCAAATGAGCTCAAAATCAGTGTACAGTATCAAGACAAGTGGGGGAACAAGGGCTATCTGAATTGTTGGGAATGGTGTAACTGTTTTTGTGTGATGGGGTTGCAAAATTTGCAAAGTTTTTTTGAAAATGTACCATTGCAAAAATTGCTTCAGTTCGAACATACAATCACTGATTTGGCTCAAATTTCACTCAGACATCTATCTCCCAGGTCTAATCCCATTTATCAAAATTATTTAAAATTTCGCACTATAGTGCCCCCTAGAAATGTAAATGTACTAGATTGCTTCAGTTCAAACATACGAACACCGATTTGGCTCAAATTTGAATCACTTATCAATCTCGAAGGCCTACACCCATTCATCAGATAAAATTAAAAAAAAACAACTTTGCACTATAGCACCTCCTACAAATTTACTGTTACAAAAATTGCTTGAGTTCGGACATACGAACACCAGTTTTGCTCCAATTCGAATCAGTTGTCCATCTTCCAGGCCTACACCTATTCATTAGAAGAAATTAAAATTTTGCAGTATAGTGCCCCCTACAAATTTACCTTTACAAACATTGCTTCAGCTTGGACACAGATTGTTGGACATATTGTTTGTAGATTTTACTTCAAATTTGACTCTGATATCTGTCTCCCAGGCTCACACGCATTTATCAAAAGAAATTGAAATTTTGCACTATAGTGCCCCCTACAAATTTACCTTAACTAAAATTGCTTCAGATTGGACATACAAACACCAATTTGGCTCATAGGTGAATCACCTGTTAATCTGACAGGCCTACACCCTTTCAACTCACGAAACTGAAAAACACTCGCACTATAGCACCCCCTACATATTTATATAATGTGTGTATCTCGCAGAGTGTCGGATCTAGCCCACGATACAGTGTCCTCTCGCTGTCAGGTGGTGTCAGTCATTGCATGGGGAGGCAGTAGCATGTGAGGGCAAGGGCCTTTACACCATTTGCAGTTTTAATTGTCTTGATTTGTTTCAGTTGTATGTTAGTTCCATGTTAAGTTGTTAGTAAGTTGGATCCAAATATTTTGAAGACTGCAGCGCACATATTGTTTGTAGAAGTCATTGGACTTGCTTCTTGTTGTTCATATCTATAGATATTTTTAAATATACTTTTATTCTGTTGTTATTTTTTGTTATTTCTATATAGATTTTTTTTAATTTATCCTTTTACTTCTATACTTTTTTGTGGCTGTCGTTTCAGCTGGTTCTGGAATAAAGGACAAGTTATTTGCCATTTTCACGTCTTTCTCACATTTATTTATTTATTTTTTGCCTCTTCCAGTAATCATTCAATAGAGTGCAGGCACACACCTGGAGAGATGTGGTCAGTGGTTGTTCTTGATGTATAGGGTGTAGTAGGACCAGGGTTCAGGCACATAAATGAGCCCGGGGTACTTCTTGCGTAGAACTGAGTCGTTCCACAGATAGCCCACCCACAGAACCATCAGGAGAAGAGTAAGACAGAAACTGCAGAACATGAACTGGCCATTGCTGTCTGGACAGAGGCCTTTGCGCTGCTGATATATCACCATGGCAACCATGCCAAAGAATGTAAGGAGGAAGAGTTCAGTGATTTGTCCTTCAGTGACCAAGTACCTTGAAATGATGAAAGAAAATGCAAAACAATGTCAGGGATGCAGCATGGCACTAACTTTCGATTTCAAGAAACTCAAGATCTCAGATTTTCAATGAAATCATTTCACTTCACTTTCATTTGAGTTATTGCTTTTCTAAAAGAAAAAAAAAAACTTTTAGTGATTGGTCGCTGTTTCAAATGTCTTCATGCACTTACAGACAATATCATTTCTTTCAAATGTGTTTTTATAACATTTTTATGGAATTCTGGATTTTCATCTTGACAATGTGACAACACTTGAATCCTGCAAATCTGCACCTCTTCGCAATTCTCAAGCCTTGACACCTCTAATGCCTAACTTATGCCTAAGTGTAATGTGCAGTCATGTAAAAAAGTGTTTGCCCCTTCCTGATTTCTTTTTTTTTTTTTTGCATGTTTGCCACACTTCATCAAAGAAATGTAAATATTAGACAAAGATAACACACGTAAACACAGAATGCAGTTTTTAAAGGGTGTTTATTATCAAGGAAAAAAATTCCAAACCTACATGGTCCTGTGTGAAAAAGTGAGCTGAATTATGAAAATTCTGCAAAGATGAGAGGGCCAAAATTCCTCCACAGAGCTGTAAAAGACTCATTAGGCCCATTTCCATGAAAAATCCCAGGAACTTTATTACCAGGAACCTATTTGGGTAAAAGAATTCCTCGTAACTGAAATTCAATTGCAGCCCAAAGTTCAGGGTAATTTATTCAAATCAGGTTGATGATGTATGGGAGAGCAGTAAAAGAAACTGCAGTACAGTTCATGTACATTCAGAAACTAAGCTCTAGCACAATAAAATGAACCAGTACTGAAAATGAATGGTTTGGGTTTAACTAAAATGCTTCAGATTGGACATACGAACACCGGTTGATGAATCACTTAATCCATCTGGAATACATTTCAAATGAAGTTAACCATTATTACATATCCTTAAGTAGGCCCAAGCCGAGTAACACGTTAGCGCAGGGCTTATTGAGTCCGCAGTATGAGCATGCAGACAAAAATGTCTGAAGGAGTTGCAAGTGATGGCTGTCGCCACTCACACACATTAACGGCAATGACCCCTTTCCGAGCATGTATATGTCATGTACACAAATCGCATATTTACTCCTGCTTAGAATGAATGGGAGTCAATGGGCCATGCTCAGTCGGGGTCGGTCATGTGAGTATAAGCACATGCCACATGACACTGGACCCCATGGTGATGTGGGGGAGCTAGAGAGCTTTCAAAACAGCTAAAACACATGGTTGCCATGGAAACGGATATTGTTCCTGCTCAGATTATTATAAGGCCCGAGCTGTGTAACAGGTTGGAGCAAGGCCTATTGAGTCTGCGGTGTGAGCACGCGGACAAAAATGCCCATGATGCTGTCTCCATTGACCACTGTCGCCACTCACACACACATTCACATTCACAGCAGTGAGCCCTGCCCGAGCATGCACATATTATGTACACAAACCCCATATTTACTCCTGCTTAGAATGAATGGGAGTCACTGGACCATGCCCTGTCGGGCTTGGTCACATGAGTGTAAATGCATGGGATGTGACATTAGACCCCACAGTGATGTGGGGGAGCTTGAGACTTTTCAAATAAGGCCAAATATGATGTTGCCAAGGAAATGGATATACTGTTTATGCACAGATTATAATTATTTTTATCTATTATTGGGCCCGAGCTGAGTAACACATTGACAGAGGGCCTACTGAGTCCACAGTGTGAACACACGGACAAAAATGCCCGTGACGCGCTCGCCATTGACCACTGTAGCCACTCACTCACACACACACATTCACATTCTCAGCAGGGAGCCCTTTCTGAGCATGTACGTGTCATGTACACAAACCCCATATTTATTCCTGCTTAGAATGAATGGGAGTCAATGGGCCATGCCCCTTCGGGGTCAGTCACATGCGTGTAAGTGCACAGCGTGTGACACTGGACCCACAATGACGTGGGTGAGCTCGAGCCCTTTCAAATAAGGCAAAATACGAGGTTGTCATGGAAACAGATATATTGTTTTTGCTTAGATTATTATTATTTAGGCCCGAGACGATTATCACGTCGGCACAGGGCCCATTGAGTTAACAGTGTAAGCACGCAGAAAAAAATGCCCATTATGCGGTCGCCATTGATAACTGTCACCACTCACACGCACATTCACGGCAGTGAGCCCTTTTCGAGAATGTAAATGTCATGTACACAAACCCCGTATTTCCCCCTGCTTAGAATGAATGGGAGTCAATGGGCCATGCCCCTTCCGGTTTAGTCATGTGACTAACACAGCATGTGACACTGGACCCCACAGTGATGTGGGACAAATACGTAGTTCCCAAGCATATGGATATATTGTTCCTGCTCAGATTATTATTTTTTGGCCTGAGCCAAGTAACGCCAGCGCAGGGCCTGTTGAGTCCGCAGTGGGTGCATGGGGACGAACATACCAGTGACGCAGTCGCCTTTTGCCAATGTTGCCACTCACACACACATTCACATTCACGGCAGTGAGCCCTTTCCAAGCATGTACATGTCATGTACATAAAATGCATACTTACTCCTGCTTAGAGGGTGGATGGGGACGAACATGCCAGTGACGCAGTCGCCTTTTACCAATATCGCCACTCACACACACATTCACATTCACGGCAGTGAGACCTTTCCAAGAATGTGCATGTCAGGCACACAAACCGCATACTTACTCCTGCTTAGAATGAATGGGAGTCCATTGGCCACGCCCCATCGGGGACGGTCATGTGAGTGTAAGTGCACGACATGTGACACTGGACCCCACAGTGACGTGGGGGAGCTTGAGATCTTTCAAATAAGGCCAAATACATGTTTGTCATGGATTGTTCCTGCTCAGATTATTATTAGTTTTATTTATTTAAAATTTTTTTTTTCATGTTTATTAGGCCTGAGCTGAGTAATATGGCGCAGGGTCTATTGAGTCTGCAGTGCGCGCATGGGGATGAACATGCCAGTGACGTGGTCGCCTTTCACCAATGCCGCCACTCACACACACATTCACAGCATTGAGACCTTTCCGAGCATGTGCATGTCATGCACACAAACCGCATACTTACTCCTAGGAGTGCGGGATATATCGAATATACTCGATATATCGTGGGTTGTTGCATGTGACCATCGAGTACAAATTGTCACGTAAATGTTTTAAGACATCTGTATGTAATTCTCTTTGGAGTTTCGCTTCTTTTACTCTGCCGTGGCTCCTCACAGCAAGCAGCACACTCCCCCCGCCCATCCAGAAAACTCTCATGCGCACATGCGTGTTTTGTGTTAGGAGGGGAGGGAGCATGGAGAGGGAAAAAAAAAAACAAAGGGCGCAGGCACATTTAAGAGTCACAGGTAAGAGACACTAATTGAAGATGGAGATGGACGACTTGGTTCCAAAGAAACACAGCACTGGCTCTATCATCTGGCGGGTGTTCGGGTTTCACCGGGAAGACGTGGAACAAAATACGGCTATTTGCAAAATATGCCGCAAAACCGTTGCCACCATAGGTAGCATTACAACAAATTTATTTCACCACCTGAAGTGCCATCCACAACAAAATGAAGAATGCCTCAAACTCCATATGTCCACGTTTCCTCCTACACCACATAAAAAGTCAAAGGAACAAGCACTGAAGCAAATGACTCTGGCTTCTTCGTTTGCCAAATCAGTTCCATATGACAAAAAAAGTCCACAATGGAAAGCGATCACGGATGCAGTGACAAAATACATTGCCAAAGACATGGCCCCGGTTAGTGTTGTGGAAAAGCTGGAATTCAAAAATCTCATTAAGACACTTGACCCAAAGTATGATTTGCCCAGTCGCAATTTTTTTTGCAGAAAAAGTGCTACCAAACTTGTACATTTCAGGAAGAGAAAAGGTGACCAGTGAGCTGAAAAATGTGACCCACTTCTCCACAACTACAGATCTGTGGTCCAGCAGAACCTGTGAGCCTTATCTCACATCTTAACAATACATTTCATCGACAACTGGGAGTTGAAAAGTTTGTGCCTTCAAACAAGTTTTTTTCCTGATGATCACACAGGAGAGCTCATTGCACAAGGGCTACAAGATGCTCTCAACGTCATGGAACCTGTCAGATACCCATCAAGTGTGCATCACCACAGACAACGGGGCTAATATAATCAAAGCTGTGAGCCTGAATGAGTGGACAAGACTACAGTGTTTTAGGCATTGGCTGCACCTTGCAATTGGAGAGTATTTGTGTAGGTTTGCCTCCCTCTAATGGAAAAATAGCAATCTTTTTTTTTTAATCATCACCAACAGTAAATATTTATTTTAATTGCATTTCACAATTTGTCACATGCAATTAAAAAAAGTGTGTTTCATGATTTTATTCATGCAGCTAAAAACTGAGAATATTTCATGTTATTTTTTTTAAACTCAGTTAAAAATTGTGTGTACACATAATGCATTTATAAAATATATATGTAAAGTATATATTGCCAGAAAATTATTTTGTTAAAATGGATTTGGAATCTGTCGGAGATCTGTAGGAAATATATATAAAACAACTTTACATTTTTAGTATAGTGTTATGCTGAGTAACTGGATTGCTGAATTTCTTTATGACATGTTAGTATAACATTCAAATTTTTTATTTTTATTTTCAGAGAGAAGTTTGAAAGACCCCCGTATTGAGCGTGCTGTTGCTGTTTGCAAGAAGATTGTGAGCAGCTTTTCATTCAGTTGGAAGAGGAGGAGAGACCTGGCCACAGTGCAGAAAGAGCTAAATATTCCTGCACACCAGCTGATCACTGAATCTCCTACCAGGTGGGGATCCTGCCAGAAGATGATTGGGCATGTGTTGGAGCAGGTCTTGGCTTCAGACAAGAAAACACGGCATCTTGTTCTGACCTGGCAAGACCTGGAAGTCCTTGAGTCAGTGCACAAGGCTCTAAAACCCCTCACTGAATTCACTGATGCTCTATCAGGTGAGGACTACATCACAGTGTCCTATGTCAAGCCTGTGCTTCATCTCTTCCACTCCAGCATTTTGGCAGTTCAAGAAGATGACACTCAACTGACCCAGTCCATCAAAGGCTCCATCCTGGATTACCTGAGGGAGAAATTTGCTGAACCTGCCACTGATGCCCTGCTAGACATGGCATCATTAGTGGATCCCAGATTCAAGGCAACATACATTACTGCAGAAAAGGTGGAGGAAATCAAGTGCAGAGCCATATTGGAGATGGAAATAGAGGCGTCACTGCTTGAGCAGGGCACAGCAGGGTCTGCTGCTTCACAGCCTCATGAAGCACCAACAGTCTCAGAACCAGAGCCACCAAAAAAGAAAACCCTTGGGAGTTTCTTCAAAAACGCCACACCATCCCTCAGATATCTGATGAAAACAGAGTTGTCTGCCTACTTGCAGTCTGTTAGTGCTGACAGTGAATCAGATCCCCTGCAGTGGTGGAAGAACCATAAGAAAATGCTCCCAAACCTGAAAAATTTGGCAAAAAAGTATCTGTGGGTGCCTACCACTAGTTCCCCATCAGAACGGGTATTTAGCACCAGTGGGAATGTGGTCACGTGTCACTAGGCATCACTCAAACCAGAAGCCGTTGACAGGCTTGTGTTTTTGGCACAAAATCTCTAGGTAACTGTTTCTGCTGAGTGGCTGTCACAACAAAAACAAACCATAAATACAATTATGTTTCCACTCCTGTTATGTGACTGTTATAGTTCAGAGTGGTTTTCACAGACAAAGCCTGGACTTCTGCCTCTGTGTTTGCTGTGGTTTGCTACCAATGCTAATTTTACTTTACTTTTGTTAAGTAAAATTAGCACTGGTAGCAAATTGTAAAATGATCATTGTAAAATGATCAGTTGTTACAAACATGATCAAGCTGAGAAAGTTTTGTTTAGGGTTTTTGTGAACTAGGCCACAATAGAAATGCATACCATTCTATTATTTATTTATTTTATTTTTTGAAAGCTTGTGGTTTGAAATAAAACGTTTGCTAAACCAACTGAAGGGTCTGCTTGAATATTTTTCTGGTGTCATTTTATGCATCAAAGGGTTAAATTTAACATTTTCATACTGCTTTAGAGGAGAAATCAGAATATCAAGCTATATATCATGATAAAGCCTAAAAATATCGAGATATTGGTTTTAGGCCATATCATGCAGCCCTACTTACTCCTGCTTAAAATGAATGGGAGTCACCACTCACACACACATTCACATTCACGGCAGTCATACCTTTCTGTGCATGTCATGCACACAAACTGCATACTTATTCCTGCTTAGAATGAATGGGAGTCAATGGGCCATGCCCCGTGGTGGTCGGCCACGTGAGTGTAAGTGCACGACATATGACACTGGACCCCACAGTAATGTGGGGGAGCTCCAGACCTTTCAAATAAGGCCAAATACGTGGTTGTCATGGAAATGGATATATTGCTCCTGCTCAGATTATTATTATTAGGCCCGAGCCGAGTAACATGGTGCAGGGCCTATTACGTCTGCAGTGGATGCATGGGGACAAACATGCCAGTGATGCGGTCGCCTTTCGTCAATGTCACCACTCACACACACATTCACATTCACAGCAGTGAGACCTTTCCGAATATGTGCATGTCATGCACATAAACCGCATACTTACTCCTGCTTAAAATGAATGGGAGTCAATGGGCCACGCCTCGTGGGCGTCAGTCACGTGAGTGTGAGTGCACGACATGTGACTCACACTCACGTGATGTGGGGGAGCTCGAGACCTTTCAAATAAGACCAAATACACCAATTCATTAGAAAAAATTGACATTTTGGACTATAGTGCCCCCTACAAATTTACCTTTATGAACATTGGTTCAATTCGGACATACAAACACCAATCTGGCTCAGATTTCAATTAGTTGTCAAACTCACAGGCCTACACTCATTCATCTGACGAAATTGAAAAAAAGTCACACCATAGCACCCCCTATATATTCATCTAAAAGTATGTGTATCTTGCAGAATGTTGGATCCAGCCCACGAAACGGTGTCCTCTCGCTGTCAGGTGGTGTTGGTGGTTGCGTGGGGAGGCAATAGCTAGGGAGGGCGAGGGCCTTAACACTGCTTGTGGTTTTAATTTTTCTTTCTCCTGCTCTTTGAGCTTAAATTTCACCCCCTGAACATGCACGAAAACTCACAAAATTTTTTTCCCAAAATTCATTAGTGTGAAAAATTTAGTTTACTTATAGGTTTTGTAGATGTCGGTAAAGAAATGTTGTGACAGCGCTCCCTTGAAAAGTGAAAATAAATTGCGTGTATGGGAGCACGTCCAACATAAAGTTTGTCATAGAGCTACAAAAAGCGGTACACAGATTCATCGTCAGGAAACAAACAAAAAATATTATTATGGCCAGACCTCTAAACAAACCGGAAGTCCGCCATGTTGGATTGAATTGGATTGAAAATTGATTCACTTAAGACATACAAACACCAATTTGGCTCATATTTGAATCAGTTGTCAATCTCACAGGCCTACACCCATTCGTTTGACAAAATTGAAAAAAATCTTGCACAATAACGTCCCCTTACATATTTATATAAAAGTTTGTGTATCCCGCAGAATGTAAGTTCCAGCCTTGTGTCCGGTGTCCTCTCGCTGTCAGGTGTGTGTGTCAGGCAGTCGTGTGGGGAGACAATAGTGTGGGAGGGCAAGGGTCTTAACACCGCTTACGGTTTTAATTTCTATATAAAAATGGTAGAACATGTATTTTCAACTTCTCATTCCTTAAACTAAATCACATCAAACTTTAAGTGTGATGGATGGTTCTTTTTCATTTCTATTGTTTAATAGATGTAATTCAGGTTCAACCTGTAAGTCATACAGATTTACTCAAACGCCTGCATTTAATTCGACTGCATAGGCTATTACTTATAAAACTACTTATACTCAACTTATATTTTGATGCCTTCTAAATGAACAGACAATATTAGGTTAGAATTTTTTATTGTTTTTTAATTAAACAGATGTAATAAAAAATGCAAAAATGAATAACAGACATGATGAAAGATTCCTACCAGTATGATGTAACATGTGAAATGTCTCACCTGGGCCGTTGTAAAGAGCAGTAGACGAAGGACCAGGGTACAAACGAGCCCGGGTTTTGAAAAAGAGGCAAGTCCGTCTGGTCTATTTCAGGTGGAAATCACAATACATAAATAGTAAATCAGTGTTCCGCTCATGGCGACAACACAAATACATCCAGTTCTCTGATTTAGGTTTAGTGTTAGATTGTTGACCAGTTAGCTTAACCTGACTTTTGGCTAACTAAACAACTGGTGTCGCTGATTACCGTTAGAACACAGAATGAACTAAATAGTGAATATTTCTGTGATATACATATAATTTCTTTGTTAGCCAGTCGGATCCACTGTGACCATTGTGGTCCTTTAGTTTCTTATAATCCTGCATAAGTTTACTTGAATTTTACTTGAAACTTGCTCATTTCGTGTCGGCGATTCAAAGTCCGTCTGAATTTCCTCCTCCGCAAAAATGCTCAAAAGAGCCTGGACCTCATCATCCATCCACTTGTTGTAGCTTCTCTTTTGGTCCATTTTCTGAATTATCACAATACAAAGCTTGTGGAAATGAAATAAAGAATGAATGAAATTGTGGCGGGTGAACAGAATCTGGAGACGATGGAAACGCACCAGGGTTTTTCAAAGTTCAGGGTAATGCTCAAAGTTCCTGCAAAAGTTCCTGTGGTGGGAAAGGGCCTATTGCCAGTTACCGCAAATGCTTGATTGCAATTGTTGCTGCTAAGGGTTGTCCAACCAGTTATTAGGTTTAGGGGTCAATCACTTTTTCATACCATGGCCATGTAGGTTTGGATTTTTTTTCCCCCCTTAATAATGAACACCTTCTATTAAAAACTGCATTTTGTGTTTACTTGTGTTATCTTTGTCTAATATTTAAATTACTTTGATGATCTGAAATATTTAAGTGTAACAAACATGCAAAAAATAAGAAATCAGGAAGGGGGCAAACATTTTTTCACACCACTGTAAATATACTGTAATTTATAATTACACAGGAAAAACTGCACTATTATTTTAGTAAATCAATGTAAATAGTAATTCTACAATTTAGTACAAAACTATGTAAAAAAAATAGTTTTTGCAGGTGAAACTACAGCCTGCCTGAATTTATATATAAGTGCATTAAAATAAGTTAACTGTACTTTTGCATTCAAGCAGATGGTAAATTAAGTGGAGATTGTTAATTTGACTACAGCACAGGAAATACAAATGTGGGTATGGTGCACATTTGGGACAAGCATAATGTTCAGTAGTATTGAAAAAGTAATAATTGAGACTTTCCCAGCTCAGAAGATGGAAATGAATTTAGTGGTGACACAAAATGATTTTCAGTGTCATGACTATGTACATATTGAATATGCCATACACTGTCTCAGCTGATTCTGTAATAGAAATGATTTGAAATCTAAATTTGCGACAGTTGAAGTTAAGGGGTTAATGTCTATAAATTTAGTGTGAAAAGTCTTAGAGTATATGATATCATGTTGATTCAAATTCTAGATTTTAAGGAAAATTATACGATACTTTTTATTATAAATTAAGATATCAATATAGAATAATATTGAACCTATTCTCTTGCTATTGCAAAACAACTTTTTTTAAAAAAATACATTTCCAGTCACAATCTCCTGCAGAACTTGTACAACAGAAATATTTTATAAAGTTATGTTTCAGTTATGTATGTTATGATGACCCTGATGAATGCCACAAGCTCAAACCTCATGTTCTATGGTACAGCTGCATTTATAGTCTTGGACCCACTATTAGTTGTTTTTATCCCTCATGGCACATTGAGGTAGGTGAAATTCTGCCCTAAGCTTCTGCTTTGTATTTCTATTACAAATCAGACACTGAGGAATTGAAACTGACCAATAGTAGAGAGCACTGGGTCCCAGCAACAGTCGACCATTCACTGGAACGGTTCTCTGTTCTTTGTTCTTCGTGAAACATCCAGTGAAGTAGATGAACAGAATGGTGAAGAAAGGAATGTACCTAGAACACATCAAGACACATTCCTTTAAAACTGTACAGAGAAACAATCCCAGTTTAATCCTGTTTTGTAAAGGTGATGATAAAACACACAAATATTCAAGAAATCTATCTTTTTTTTCTCACTATTGGTGAAATAATTAAACACATAACACCAGGGGTCACCAATCCCGGCCCCCGAAGGCCAGTATCCTGCACGTTTTAGATATATCTCTCTTCCAACACACCTGATTCAAATGATAAGCCTATCATCAAGCTCTGCAGAAGCCTGATAATAACCATTAGGTGTGCTGGAAGAGGGAAACATCTAAAACATACAGGATACTGGCCCTCGAGGACCAGGAATAGTAACCCCTGCATTACACAGTGGCCATGGAAATGACTCCATTCTAACTCTAGCTGGTGTCAAAGTAAATCCACAAATCAAAGCAACATGCAAAACTAATTGTCATCTTGGCAATTCACAGAACCATTGACTAAAATCTGTCACAGAAATTTATTCAGCTAATTAATTCAGCCAGTCAAAGGGGGCTCACACTAATGCTGCCTTCACATGCTATAGGAATTATGGTAAATACTAGCTACGAACTCAAAAATTGCACCTGAACCTGAATTGCATATCACGTCATATTTTCCACTGGAGAACTGGGAGAAAACTTTGATACACAAGCTTTCGAAATGAAAACATCCTGTAGCCTTTTCAACACGGTGGACAGCAATGAGGATTCATGGGCAATGAAAAACAATGCTTTTATTAAAGTTCTGCTGCTGTCTGCTGCTGCAAATAAATTAACACATCTAAAATTGTTTTACCCAAGTAGCAGGTCACTTGAAATTGTGTCAGCCATTTTTCACAGTGCTACAACAACAAAAGCACTTGAACATAACACAAACATAATTTCAAACTCACAAGTGGAAAGGACTATCTTCCGGAAAGCACCTGAAGGCAGCATTAGTCCCTGAAAAACTTGAGCCTTATGGCTGTTTTGACACACTCATCTTTTCATCAGTCCTTCACTTAATAAAAAGGAATAGTTTCACTGATGAATCCAAATTGATATTACTGGACTGACCTACCACAGCCTTTCATTGAATTATATAATTTAACATGTGTAATATGATCAGCAATGTCAGGAACTGCCATTGAAATGCAGCCTCAACCTTCAGGCAAATTAAATTTATCTGAATAAAAATGTTTTGAGACTGTAAAAAAGTCCTTTTATCGGCCAAACCCCTGATAAAATTGTGTGGGCAGTTTTATAGCAACACAGAATTTGAATTCACATTGACCTCAACATAATTTTAAGGCTTTGCAGTACTGGTAATGTAATGTCATGGTACTGGTCTGCTTTCAGTAATAGTCGTCTTTCTAAAAACTTGGTGTTCTGATTGGAAGTACACAATTCAAATCACATCAGAAAAATAACTGCAGTGCAGAAGTATCATCAGTGCCAGAGAATTACAGCATCAGCTAGCTGAGTTGCTTAACTGCCATTAAAACCAGACACTGAGGATAGAGTGGAAGATAAGGACCAATACACTTCCTAATTTTACAGCTTAGAATGAAATCTGGATCCATGAAAGCTGTCAATTACAATTGAGAAAAATGGCTAAAAGGGTGAAAATAACACATCAGATACAACTAAGTGAAAACAATGTGAAAACAAAACAAAATAAAAAAACAAGGTGAAAACGTAACAGATAGTGAAAGATAGTAGAAGTGAAAATGACAAAAGAGATGAAACAATGTGAAAAAGGTTGGAAAAGATTCAACAAAATGAAAACAATATTAATTAAAAGCACAAGCAGTGTTAAGGCCCTTGCGCTCCCTAGCTACCACCTCCCCACGTGACTGCTGACACCACCTGACATTGAGAGGACACCATTTTGTAGGCTGGATCCAACATTCTGCAAGATACACACACTTTTACATAAATATGTAGGAGGCGCTATAGTGCAATTTTTTTTTCAATTTCATCAGATGAATGAGTGTAGGCCTGTGAGTTTGACAACTAATTAAAATTTGAGCCAAATTGGTGTTTGTATGTCCAAACTGAACCAATTTTCATAAAGGTAAATTTGTAGAGGGCACTATAGTGTGAAATTGCAATTTCTTTTGATAAATGGGTGTAGGTCTCGGAGATTGACAACTGAGTCAAATTGGAGCCAAATCGGTGTTTGTATGTCCGAACTGGTGCAATGTTTGTAAAGGTAAATTTGTAGGGGGTGCTATAGTCCAAAATTTCTATTTCTTGTAATGAATCGGTATAGGCCTGGGAGATGGACAACTGATTCAACAATTCAAGTAAATTTGTAGGGAGTGCTATAGTGCAATTTTTTTTTTTTAAATTTTGTCCAATGAATGGGTGTAGGCTTGTGAGATTGACAAGTGATTCAAATTTAAGCCAAATTGGTGTTGGTATGTTCGAACTGATGCCATTTTTGTATAGGTAAATTTGTAGGGGGTGCTATAGTGTGAAATCTAAATTTATTTCGATAAATGGGTGTAGGTCTGGGAGATGGACAACTGAGTCCAATTTGAGCAAAATCAGTGTTTGTATGTCCGAACTGAAGCAATGTTTGTAAAGGTAAATTTGTAGGGGGCGCTATACTGCAAAATATCAATAGCTTCTAATGAATGGGTGTAGGCCTTGGACATGGACAACAGATTGAAATTTGAGCTAAATCGGTGTTTGTATGTTTGAACTGCAGCAATTTTTGAAATGGTAAATTTGTAGGGGGTGCTATAGTGCATTTTTTTTCAATTTTGTTTGATAAATGGGTGTAGGCCTGTGAGATTGAACACTGATTCAAATTTGAGCCAAATCGGTTTTGGTATGTTCGAACTAATGCCATTTTTGTAGAGGTAAATTTGTAGAGGGTGCTGTAGTGCAAAATCTAAATTTCTTTTGATAAATAGGTGTAGGCCTGGGAGACTGACAACATATTCAAATTTGAGCCCAGTTGGTATTTGTATGTTCAAACTGAAGCAATTCTAGTAAATTTATATTTCTAGGGGGCACTATAGTACAAAATTTAAATTTCTTCCAATAAATCACTGTAGACCTGGGAGGTAGACGTCTGAGTCAAATTTGAGCCAAATCAGTGATCGTATGTCTGAACTGAAGCAATTTTTGCAATGGTGCATTTTCGAAAATACGTCACAGATTTTGTGACCGCATCACACAAAAACGGTTACACCAATCCCAACAAATTGGATAACTTTTGATCCCCCACTTTTTTAGAAACTGTACACCAATTTTGAGCTCATTTGGCCAAGTGGCCAAGGAGGGGATAGTTAAAATACGACAAAAGCGAAAACGCCGACTCAGCATTTTGGAAATTTCAATCCAACATAGCGGACATCCGGTTTGTTTAGGGGCGTGGCCATATATCTTTTGTTTGTCTCCTGACGATTAATCTGTGTACCGATTTTCATAGCTCTATGACAAACTTTATGTCGGGTTAGGGTTAGGTGGTGACAGTGATCAATGGAGACCGCGTCACTGGCCTGTTCGTCCCCATGCGCCCACTGCAGACTCAACAGGCCCTGCACCAGCGTTACTCGGCTCAGGCCTAACAAGTGGTGCCAGGCACTACAAGCCCCGCCCCTCGCAAACATTTTAGCTCTTAATGGACATCTCCCTCTAAAAACCTGAGACTATGGGTTTGACCTTTCAAGGTCACTCAAGGTCAAAGGTCATGACACCATTTTGAAGCCCATGCCAGGTTTCCTATC
>JAPQRP010000019.1:13992927-14003880 GCA_037367295.1 Apogon hyalosoma | reverse complement strand
TAAAGGACACAAAGGGAAAATGCTTCCCAATGCCACCAGGGGGAGGCAATGGGAAGGTTAGAGGGGAAAGGAGATCAATATGGAATCAGACCTTAACACAACCTGAAATTAGTGCAGGTTTTTACTCTCTCTTTAATGCACTTTTCAACTATCATGGACTATTTCCCTATGGTTATGATTACCCAGCAGTCTCATAGTGATACAGACAAAGTGTGTGTGTGTGTGTGTGTGTGTGTGTCTGGGGGGGGTAACCGAGGCTAAACTGGTAAAAACTAGTTGCTAAGCGTTCCCTTCACAGAGCTTTCATTTATTGTGTTAATATATTGGGACTTTCAGTCCATGCCAGGGGTTGTGATGTTTATTACAACTTTGGCAAAATCTGCTGCCTGAACTTACCATCATGTAAACCTGGCTCAGGGCAGCTTCTATCTCCTCCGTGTGTCTGCCCTGTTTTCATACACACACACACACACACGCACGCACACGCACAGACACACACACACACACACACACACACGGTGCACACAGAGCTTCCAATGTTGATTGTTGTACCATGTAACCAATCAGATGGTGCTGTGGGAGGGACGATGCTCACAGCACAGAGAAGTGAGAGCAAATGGAGCTGAGACAGCCAGCTGCATCAAAGCCAAAATAACCCCGTTTTAAGTTTGACCCATCATATCGGCAGTTGGACACTTCAAAAAGCCAGTAAAGATAATGATCAAAAGGTCAATCCCTAGTTTCTTGTCAATATTTTGTATCAGCAGCCAGTTAATTTTGAATTTGTGTGTTCCATACTGGTCCGTACACTGTAAAAACTGTGTCGGGCTATCAGACCAGTGCCAGTGTTGAGCCGTGATGTGACTACAAAGTCACCCATCCCTGCCACTGCCTCCCCCTGCCTGTACAACGCAGACACCCACAACTTCTGGTCTGCATTCTTGGGGGGGTGGGGTGCCCCCCTAATACAATTGTAGGGGAAACACTGGCTTCTAACAAACTGTGAAATTTACTACTCTCCTTGTGTAACCACTTTCTTCATTCACAAATCAACTCTAGGCAAGTGGCTTCCTTATATGGAGAAATGGGGGTGTGGTAGTATGCTAATCACAAATTGTAAACGTGCCCGTCAATGTAGAATGATTTTGATTCACACACATACGCAAGGTGGTGAGAACAAAATTGGCCGATGCACGAGTCATGAATTCCAGTGATTTTGTGTACGCACTTATTTTGTGCACAAAGTAAGAACATTTCCACACACATATTAGTGAATGAGGCCCAATGTTTGCTAAAAACTTAAGCTCCCATTTCAAGAACTGACATTTCTTCACATTGAGGGACAGGCTTGTTGTCTGTAACTTTTGGAAAACAGAGTCCAGGTCTTGCAGGTGTTGATCTTTGGAGCGGGAGTACACGATGATACCATCACTGTATACAAAGCAAATCCTGCCTCTCAGGTCTTCTAAGACCTTTTCCATTAAACACTGGACAGTGGCAAATGCATTTTGTTATCTAAATGGCATGTGTTTGAACTCAAACAGACCAAGAGAGGTGATGAAGGCTGTCTTGTGTTTGCTGCTCTCATCCATGACAATCTGCCAGTACCTTGACTGTAGATCCAGGGCATTGAACAAAGTCGCCCCTTTAGCGACTCAAGGATCTCATGGATAATTGGCATAGGATAGGCATCCAGCAGAGATGCCTATCCCAGGGAGATTGAAGGTTTGATTATGTCTTCAGCCAGCATTTGCTTAACATGCTCTTCAACTGTTTTCATTTTCAGAGGGGACACCCTGTCAGCCCAGGACCTGACTGGTACTTCATCTTGAGTGTGGATGATATGTTCTTCCACAGCAGTTTTCCCAAGTTGACTAGATGTGACTGTGGGCCAGGCACTGATGAGCTGCTCCAAACCACTAGTGAGCTCTGTCCTGGATGCCTCCAACCATGGAGAAGTGGTCCAGCATGGGTGGTTCCTACAAAGAAGTGGGGCATAGTAAAGGGTAACTGGAATGGTTACTTTTGTCCAATGGCACATCCCCACAGACAGCTGTAGAAAAGGATAGTAGGAATATCCATAGAGTCATTTTGCCAGGTTCAGGATAACTCCCGCTTTAGTTAGGTCCAGTCCAATTATTACAGCAAAAGCGAAATGTCGGTCCTCCATAATATGAGCATCAGCACCAAGCTGGCAGTCATGCCAGTCTAGGTGGAAGTGTTGCTTCCCCACAGCAGGGTGTGCAGTTCCATCTGCCATCACGAACCTTTGCTCCTCAGCTGGAAAAAAGGTCCTCTTGAGCACCTCAGGTTTCCTTCCATACACTTTCTTTCATGAGAGTGTAGGTACTTCCAGTATCAACCATAGCTCCTCTCTGCAGGCCTCAAATGGTGATGGGACCAGCAGCAATTCAGCTTGCTCTTTCTGTAGTCCTTGATGGTGAACTATGGGAGCCGTTGTCCTCGGGTTGCTTTTTTTGTCAGCCCCCTAAAGTCTCTGCTGAGGCATGGACTTTTTGCCAGTACCCTTTAGATCCAGCACAGTCTCTCTCCACCATAGAACCCACTAAGGCAAGTTGTGTCACAGTAGAGACAGTTCCTCTTAAACAGCCGGCCACCTTAAGGTTGATATTATTAAGTACCCAAAGGACAAGTTCCACTTCGGCCATATCTGGTTTCCACTTTAAACACAGCGCTTGGTATTTGTAAGCAAAGTGCCATAGGTGTTGGTCTGGCTGTTGCACAAGAGCTCGAAGCTTCTCTTCCACCTCTGCCATGTAATCCATGGGAAGAAAGGCGCTCATAAATGCAACTTTAAATTTAGCCCAGTCCTTCACTTGGCTCTTTGTAGCCTTCCACCATCTGAGTGCAGGACCCTTTAAAATGGTAGACAACGTCCCCATCAGTTCATCATTTGCCACTGTCACCAGTTACAAGTGTTTGCTCCTGGAGAATTATGTTGGGGTTCTGTAAAGTGGCTTGAGTCTGATTTTGACTGGCTCTATATGTAAAGTATCATGAGATAACTTTTGCTATGATTTGGCACCACATAAATAAAATTTGATTGATTGATAATAAAGGTCATGTCTAAAGGAGCAGCGCAAGAGGTGTGTGAGCAGGCTCTCTTTGTTTGAATTGCTTTTGTTTCCTTTGGATACCTTGGTTGTGGACTATTTCCCATTGGATAACTAAGTTTCTTTTGGATTATTTGACCTGACAAAGAGGACAAAGAGCTGGGACCATCGGAAGCAACATCAGGTTTGAAACTGAAACTAACTGGGCAATAGCATATGCTATTACCAAGTGGTGTTGTGTGGTCCGGAAAATAATTATTCCACTTCAGAAAAGGCGTGCCTGGCTGTGGTCTGCCAGAAGTGGATGGAGAAGTGGAGGCATTACCTGGAAGGGATGGACTTCAACATCTTCAGTGACCATGGCGCACTAGCCTGGGCATTTAATTGTCCAAGGACCTCCTTTTGGCTGACCTACTGGATCCTGCAGTTGCAGCAGTTCACCTTTAAAGTGCATCACTGGAAAGGATGCCTTAATACTGCCCCTAACACTCTGTCACATTCCTGTGAGTCACTTCTGGAGAAGGAAACCCCCTTTCTGGCTCTGTCTGGATGGAAATAGAGCAAAAGTCTGCCATCCACTCTGGCTGAGATCGCCCAAGCTCAAGAAAAAGACCCAATGGTCTGTGACCTCAAACAACAAAGTGTTTCTAGGCCAGTCAACAGACCTCATCATATTACATTTTTTTCGTGTCAATGAATTCTCTATCACTAAGTTCCACTAAAAGATGTTGAAAAACCTCAGTTGGTGGTCCCCAAGGCCCTAGTTCAAGAGTTCCTCCAGTATTTCCACAACAATCCCTTAGGAGGACATCTTGGGCAGCTAAAGATGCTGTTGAGGGTCCTTGAGGTGGTGTGGTGGCCCAGTGTATGCAATGATGTGTGGGTGCACACAAGAGCCAGTGAGATCTGCCAGCGTTACAAACTGGAAAACACCAAGCCCTCTGGATACCTCCAATCTACGCAGGTCGGAGCACCAGTGGAGATGCTGGGGATCGACATCATGGGGCCATTTTCCCACAGCAAACATGGGAGCTGTGGTGGTTGACTACTTCTCCAAGAGGGTAGTTTTTCCCATTGAAAGACAGCAAAACCCCATGTTTGGTTAAGATACTGCAGGAAGAGATGTTTACCCAGTGGGGTGTGGGGTATCTTGTGTCGGACCAAGGTCCACAATTTACTGCTGGCCTCTTGACAGAGCTTTGTAAAGTGTGAGAGTGGTGCAGGAGCTCACTACCAACTACCACTGACAGACCAATCTTACTGAAAATGCAACAGAACAATTAAGACCATGACTGATTCCTTTGTTGGACCTGCCCATGACACATGGAATCAGTGACTTCCAGAGAGATACACTTTGCCATAAACACTGCCCAGCAGGAAACTACGGGCTGGACCCTGGCAGAGTTGGTACTGGGACAACCACTCCAGGGTCCTTTCCAAAGACAAACCTCCCATGCCTGAACAGAACGCTGCCTATGACACAGTGGAACGGGACCAGAAACTGCCTGTGGTAGTAAAATACAAGGATGGGGGTACACCAGGTTTGTCAGGCAAAATATTACAATGCCCGTGGAAATTAGGTAAAATTTGAGCCAGGTGATTTAGTCTGGGTCTGTGCCCATCCCCTTTCTGAGGCTAATGACAAGTTTTCTGTCATGGTGCATTCATGTTTTACCACAGACCCCTCCCTCAAAATATTTGACAAGAATCACCTGCCACTGCTGCACCTGGAGCAGATCTCAATCAGAGCCCATATAAGGGGCTTTTCTGCTCCAGGGTGGTACTGGGACATTGTGCATGTTCATCTTCTGCCTTGTCACTCACTCCAAAGCCCATAGATTCACCATGGACTCTGACTGCTCTCACCATCAGGTTTTTTGTTTATCTATGTTTATGATTAGTTTTATGTTAATAAATCCATTTTACTCCCTTCAGTAAAAGGGAGTCCATTCTTTCACCCCATCATGACAGAATGTTCCAGCCAGACACAGTCTCAGCCGGTGCTGAAGGGAGTTGCTTATTTTTTCATAGTTAAGAGTTTTTGTTTTCCATGTGCATTTCCTCCATAGTGTCTGTTTCCCCATAGAGCCATCTTTGTTTTCATGTTGAGTCTTTGTTCCCCTCATGCATCTATTAAAGGAACACACCACTGTTTTTCCATACTGGACTATGTTCTTCCCTGATTTTAGACGAGTAGATGCATACCTCTCTCGTCTTCGTGCTTGCATGCAATTGCTCTGGCACAAGGCGTTACTTAGCTAGCATTTAGCTTAGCCCAGTACATTCATTAGGATCCAAATGGGGGTGAAGTTAGAAGCGACCAAGCTCTTCCACGTTTTACCTATTTAAATACAGTTACGTGAGTAGTTGCACGACTCAAGTATAGTTACACAAAATAAAATGTGGTGATTTTCTAAGCAGATAAAAAGGATAACTATAATGTATGGCGGAATAACACTTGGGAGAACTTTGACGTTGGTGTAGTAATATCACTCCTGAAAAATCCTCTTCCTCTCCCCCTCTCTCTCTTACTTTCGTCAATAGAACCAACATGACTTTTTACTTCTACCTGTGCTACTAGCAAACTGCAAGAAATAAATTGCAATGGCGGACTTTGTAGACGATGACAACTGGTTTGTAGCAGATCCAGAGCCATATCTGTTTGAACCCGAATACAAGGAGGAACTAGTTTTTTTGGACCGTGAGAGGGAAGAAAGATAATCAAATACCATGCATAAGGACACTTACAGTGTTGGGTGATGATCCACTTTGTTGTGCATGTGATTTCAGAAACATCAGTGTGGCCGTATCCTTTAGGCGTAATCCTGAGGAGGTACAGTCCTCCTCTGTAAAATGTTCGGAGCAAACACGGCAGTTCTTCAGAATCTCCACTGGTGTTGGATCCATGTTCAAAGCAGCTTACCAAACTTTCCGCTGTTTGTGGTGAGTTGGAATTCTGTGAAACATTATGGCACTATATACCTTCTGCTTGTTATCACAACCCTGTATGATGCACGTTATAGCCATGATTGTTAACAAGCTATCTTACTACAACCTGATGTTTCCTCAACTGTGCTCAAACTACTACTACAGGTAGTGCAGGCGTGCTGGTCACGTTGGTTCTATTGATGGAAGTAAGAGGGGGAGGGGGAGAGGATTTTTTAGGAGTGATGATATTACTGTACTGTCATCAAAGTGCTCCCAAGTGTTATTCCACCATACATTATAGTTATCCGTTTTATCCACTTACAAAATTGCCATGTTTTATTTTGTGTAACCATACTTGGGTTGTGTAACTACTCACGTAACCATATTTAAATAGGGAAAATGTGGAAGTGCTTGGTCGCTTCTAACTTCACCCCCGTTTGGATCCTAATGAATGTACTGTGCTAAGCTAAATGCTAGTGGCCAATTAAACTAATAAAATAGATGAATCGATTACAAAAGTATATACAAAATACAAAACCAAGGCTTTGTAGAGCAGCACCTATTGTACAATGGCTTCATTTTGGAACACCTTCCCTCTTGGTCTGGATCATATAATGTTTCAATCCTTGGTGTAATATTTATTTCTGCAGCTCCACATAAATGGTGGCATTTCATTATTGTTTTCCAACAACTTTTCACACTAACTTTTCCATGTGCCAAAACTTTACATTATTTCTATTTTCTTCTCTCTTTTTTCAATCTAAATGCAAAAACAGCTGGATAGGAATGCACTGACTGAGATAAAAAGATTATGTAAATATGTAAAATTCTGTCAGGTGCTAATAGGCAGAATATGTTGATGATGTGGCCTTACCAGTGTGGCAGGTTTGAGATCCTTGATGATGGGGTTCTCTCTGACTGACAGGTGCAGCTGATATCCACTCAGGATGAGTCGATGGTTGATGGAGTCCCCCACTAGGTGGATGCTGGCCCCCATTACAAAGATGATGATGCAGAGGTAGACTGAGGAGCGAGGCAGAGCTCTAGGACTGCGTTCGATCAACTGCATGAACCAGTAAAACACAACTAAAGGAATTTACAACCACATCACTTCTCAGAAACTAGTAATAGTCTACCTGTAATTGTTATGTCTTTTCTCTGTTTCTAAGCTATTGCTCAGTCTGTTTCTATCTGCTTTAAAAACTAATTTAATTAGTATTAGACCTTTTTTCACAACAGAGATTTTGGTTTGTCTAAGTGGGAAAAACACATCTCATTTGAATAATATTAGTGATGGATCTGTTGTAATGAGAAAGGCAGGAGGCCCATGAGCCAACATACAAACCTGTACACAGCACGAGGTGTTAATCATACGGCCCATGGGTCAAAACTGGTGCATCTAAGAGTCCAATTTGGGATGAATTTGTGAAATGCAAAATTTACACTGAGATATTAACAGTCAAGGCTGTTAGAATTAGTGGTCAGACCAGTAATAACCTATAAATAATGACAACACCTTTTTTTTTTTCAGTTTTAAAAATAAAAATTACATGAAAATGTTTGTATTTACAAATTGTCCTTTCACAAAAAATGTGAATAACCTGAGCAAATATGAACCGCATGTCTGGTAAAGGCTCATAATGTCTTTCAAATATAACTAATGTAGATAATTCATTTATCAGACAGGGGTAGTTGTTTGACAGCAGAGAGCAGACAGCAGAGGGTGTAACCCCAAGCACAATCCTCATGAGCAGCCTATAAAACACAGCAACATCATGTGACACTTCTGACGAAGGCTACAGGAAGTAGCTGAAACTAGTAAAGCAGGTAAACAAACTATCCCAGTCTGATAAATGAATTACCTTACAATAAAATATGAACCTGAAATCGCTCAGAAGTAAGTGCAATTTTAGCAATATTTGCCTGTTACTAAATGTATTGTAGATTTGTAGATCTACTGTGTAATGAACATGTATAAATAAAGCTGAGGCCTAGTTTTACACTTATTTTTCTTAGAAATTTCAGGTTGTTCATGTAATTCATATTTTTTAAAGGATAGTTTGTAGATGTAAATATTTCCATTATATAATTTTACTTTTTTCAAAAGTTTGGAGTTGACATTATTTATATGTTATTATGTTATTATTTTCCCAGCCCACTTCAGATTATATTGGTCTGAATGTGGAATCTGAACTGAATATGACACCTCTGATGTACAGGATTACTTATGTGTATTTCTGCCATAATGAGTCAAAATGTGCTGTGAAGAAAGTTTATTAGTAAAAGATAATCCAATAATACTGTAGAAAATGTGAAATACTGATAATTACTTGAATATTTTAACTGGTGTCGAGCTGGTCTTTAAAAATGGTTCTTTTGCTGATCTCAGAAACACTAATGGATTTTGTGTTATGATTCACCTTGAGCATCAGGAAAGGTGTTATGACATTGTACACCATGTGGAAATAGTCTCCAGCACTGGGTTTGTTCAGGGGGAACCATTCCAGAGGAAGGATGATCTAAAGAATAATACACCATGAAATTGTTGCTGTTTGTTAAGTTACAATTTGAAAACTTCATGCTGCACACATTTGATGAAATTTGTACTAAGCTTGCATTACCATCACAATAGGCCTTCCAAAGTCCAATATCCAGTTCTGCAGAGTCAGGAAGAACCACAGGTCAAAATTAAAGTGCTGCTTTTTCTTCTGTGAGATAGTTTCCTTCAAGCCATCAGAAGCGCTGTTAATAGACATTTATAGAGGCGGTTGGTGGTGGCAGTAAAGGAGCTTTCAACCCAGTATCAAAAGCAAACAGCTGCACACAGGTTGAGCATTTAATTTACATGTGGGGAATAAGTGTAGAAGAGTCAGGGCTATTAACAGCTTACTAATGCAGGAAATTCAGGTTAAAATACATGTGTGTCTTTGCTTCTTGTTACTTATCAATTTTATCATCAAAGACAGACTGTCTGCCTTTAAAGAAACTGCAACAAAAGACTTCACAAAGAAGTCAGGGTTTCCCTTGCCATTCTAAGCTGTACTCACTAACATTTACAACAAACTGATATAAAATCAACTAAAATTAGTCTATCCAATCGATAATGGGTTTGGTTTACAACAAGGATCCAGGAGTTTTTTTTTTTGCATCTCATCCTGAAACA
The DNA here is from genome assembly GCA_037367295.1 of Apogon hyalosoma. Taxonomy (NCBI): domain Eukaryota; kingdom Metazoa; phylum Chordata; class Actinopteri; order Kurtiformes; family Apogonidae; genus Apogon; species Apogon hyalosoma. The sequence goes on along the minus strand of JAPQRP010000019.1, from coordinate 13,994,715 downwards.
TATTCCTACCAAATTTAGGATGTTTACAACAACTGCATGAGGCTCGATCATTGAATTTTTGTAGTCACTGACGCGGTGGTGCAGTAGATAGCACTCATGCTTCACAGCAAGAAGATCCTGGGTTTGATTCCAACACCAGTTGATAGGGGTGGGACCTTTCTGTGTCGAGTTTGCGTGTTCTCCCCATGTCTGCGTGGGTTCTCTCCAGCCAACTGGCCATTATCAGCTTTTTTCAAACTATCAGTATTTTCTGTGCTTTAAAAATCACTTGGTCAGTCTCTACTTATCCGTTTACACTTTGTGTGTGTGTGTGTATGTATGTACATATATATATATATACTTTTAACGGTACAAATATTATCGATAGCTGCAGCCACAAAAAAAAAATCAATGATTCAAGGTGCAATTTTTCATTTTTGCGCTGCTGAAGTCACCATGTAGTAAATCCATGGTAAACAGCGTATGCCCAGTCATGTGCTGAGGACAAATTAGTTGTGAAGGTAGCCTTAAGTCAATAAGGGAGTAACACTAGCTAAAAAACAAAACACTGTCCTCATTTCTACAATATGTTTATCAGTTGCAACCACAGCCAATACATTAGAGCCTGAACGACTTGGCTCTGAATCGCTGTTAAAACAAAATACAGCATATCAACATCAGTTAAGCTAAATACTGAACCCTCTGTCCTCCACCGACAAGAGAAGTCCTCCTCAAGAGGAAACGGCTTTTAATGTTTTGTTAACTAACCTATTTTGAGCTGGTGTTTGTGGTCCGTTGCCTCGACGCTTTCTTAATGATTGCATTGTCTTGCTCAGGGTTATCTATATTTAACGTGTTTGACCGGCCGTCCTGCGATGAAATAACGAAAAAGTTAACGGGATCCTACAATCACATCTTCGAGTCAAAATGTTTTGCACTTCCGTGCTGCCACCTTAACTCCGCCCCCGTTGTGTTATGGACCAATCAAAGAGTTTTTTTTTTAAAACCTTTATTGATAATTGGAAAGATGCAACATTAACAGAAAAAAAAGTCACAGAAATTCAAGTATTGATACAAATAAGCAGGTAAGCAAAAGAATTAAAAAACTGCAATACAATAAACAAAAGTGGTCAAGTATTAACAAAAAATAAATGAACAGCTTGAAGGTACGCTCACATTTACAAATTTTTGCTGAGGCTAATGTTTTATAATACATTTTTAATTGTTTAACGAAGATTTTGATGTTGTTAGGAAGGGATTTGGAGAACTTTGCCTTATGAATATGATATTTGCCCATCAGTATGATTATATTAATTAGGAAAATTAAAGGTTTATTAGAGCATTCAAATTTAGTTGTTTCCCTTGGAAGTATTGATATACGTTTTCTGGTGTTGTTAACTTTCTCCAGTTCCCTCCAAAACATGTTAGAAGAGGCACGGTTGTAAAATAAATGCAAAATTATTTCTGGCTCATTTTTACAGAAAGTACAGTTTGTATCAATGTCAGCAAATCTTGAGAGGAAGGAACTGCAGGGGTAGATGTTAGGTAAAACCTTAAAATTAATTTCTGATTTTATTGGAGATGCAAAATTGAAAGGGATTAAGCCACGATAGATGTCAATTTATATTATTAAACTTTGAATTCCAAATGGATTTGCATTTAGCTCAGATTTTGTGGGTGTTTTTGTCAGAGTGGATGGTGTGTTTTGGACCCAAAATGCAGAACCAGAAGTGGATTAAAGAACAAAAATAGGTTTATTGAAAATCTCAATAAGGAAAAGGGTAGTGGAAGGGGGAGAGGAAGTCCTTA
>JAPQRP010000019.1:13778592-13792650 GCA_037367295.1 Apogon hyalosoma | reverse complement strand
ATCTGTTGAACCACTATTTTGTCTATATAGACCTATACCTTTGATATATCCATCAAAAATATACTTTAACTTAAGAAGGAACATCCGTATCTTATAGCTCCTAAAAGCTCAGCCCACACTGTTATGCAGAATATTGTCAGACTAACAGGATGTTCAGCTGTTCAGACATGATCATCGGCCCCGTTTCCTGCCTCGGTCCAACGTCTACACTCGTCTTTTCCGCTCATCCCTCACTTTCAGGATCTGTCTAATCTCTGTTTTCACAAACCATCTGCACAGTTGTTCAGGAATGTACAAGCCCTATTTATTACAGAGATCACAAACTGACTGAGCTTCGCTTCATTTAGAAAAATAAAAAAGGTACAGAGCATAACAAACGGAACATCAAACATCCAAACATCCTCAACACATGCGATCCGCTCCACATTCAGTCCAAGCCCAGCCCGTCAAACTCATCTGGGTTCAGGTCCACATTCAGCCCAATCTGACGCCAAGAGGGCGGGCCAGTAAAATAACAGCAGAATAACCTAGAAATGATGACAACTTCTGTTTCAGTGGAATAAAAACAAAGATTTATGAAAATAATTACATTCTACAACTGCATATTAGAGCCACATAAGAAAATAAAAACACCTGTCATTATGAGAATAAAGTCATAAAATATTGAGATAAAACCCATAATTTTCCGAGAATAAAGTTGTAGTTTTAGAAAAATTCATAATTTAATGAAAATAATGCCGTACTTTTATGAGATTAAAGTCATCATATTTCAAGAATAAAGCCATAATATTATGAGAATAATGTCATAATTTAAAAACAGGCAGGAAAATACCATAATTTACCAGAATAAAGTCGTACCCAGTCATGGCAAAATGGAGAACTGGGAACATTTTATGAGGTTCTACTTTCATTTGGGGTTTACGCACAAAGGCCAAATACTGAGCCTATTAGCCCCGCCCACCATCAACACATTAGCATTAGTCGTCCGCTGCGACAGACGTGAAAGTTGATGCTTCGCTTGTTGCGTTCGCTGTAACTGGAAACTGTCATCAACAAAGCTGAAGGCTAACGATTTATAAACTACAAGTTTTTATCGCACTATTGCGAATTTACTTTCAAAATATTACGACTTTAATCTAATAAAAATAAGACATTATTCTTGTAAAATAATGACTCTTTTTGTATTCGACTTTATTCTCATAAAATTATGAGTTTTATTGATATTTTACTGCTTTATTCTTGTAGTGACAGGTGTTTTTATTTTCTTACGTGGCCCTAATACGCTGTCGTCATAACATTTACAAACTATCCTTTCAGAAAAAAAATGTGAATAACCTGAAAGAAAAAAAAAAGAAATTTCATAAGAAAAATAAGTGCATTTTTTCCCTTAATTTTTCCGTTTCTGGGTTATTGTGTTCTTATTTTACTGTCGATCCTGTTGGTCTGTATGTGGAACCTGAACTAAAAGGATTAGTTCAACCTGGACTGTTAATGTCTTCAGTGTCATTTTGACACTTTCATCCTGTGGGCCGGATCGGAACCTTTGGTGGGCCGGATTCGGCCCTCGGGCCACGTGTTTGACGGCCCTGGTCTAAGCTTTTATCAAACTCACATCCATCCAAGCAGAGGCTAATTCCACTCCTTTGCATCAGTCTGTCTTTGTCATATCACAGTTTTGCATTCTCATATTTGCACAGTCCTCCCACCTTTGCTCTTTTCTGCATGTTTTTAGGATCAGCCTGTTTTATTTTTATCTACTTTATTTACTGCCACTGAATTCAGTTAATAGTGTGTGTCTGTAACAGTGATTTCTCTTATTGGTCTAAGTTGAAAACTGTTAAAACACATCTGAGTTAAACTGCTTTAGGAAACTACACTGGTGTTTTAAGGCGAATATGGGAAGAGGACAAAAGAGAGAACAGACTCCGTTGAACCCTCGGGTATCTGACTACGCCTGTTACGTTCACTTTGCACTTCATGGTACAAAGGGTCAGTGTTGGGGAGACTTCAGCTACATGGACTTAAACTGCGTAGTTCAACTACATTCACATTTTGTGCTGTGTCAAGTACTTCCAGTCCGTTTTGGCTCATTTTTTGTAGTTTAACTACTCAATATACAAACAAAAATTTAGGGCACAACATAAAATTAAGGGTATTTAGATGTATTTTTCTACTATAAATTGCATTCATCTTTGTCTTTCCTCCTGAATGTCTTTGAAGGCGTGGTCATGTCATGATGTCACAGCCAACGCTGCCTCTGATTGGCTGGCCCTGGCACCACTCTGAGCTTCGCAGATGTACGATCATTACTAACATCATGTAGTCATCACCACCGTGGACAACCCTCCCACCAGCCCCACCCCTGTTAGGCATGTGCCACCCCAGCCATGTCCATATTTGGTTTCAGATTCACCACATACACAATTTAATGCTGAAAATACAAAGGAGTTACTAAAACTAGGAGTTACTAAAACTAGGAGTTACTAAAACCACTTTTTCTAGCCGTACTTTTACAAACTCTGTCCAGGGGTAGAAATGGATTTGGTTTGATCTACCGCCACAAGGAACTACTGTAGTTTTACAAACTACACTTACAAAGGACCTTCCCCAACACTGCATAAGTTTATATTATTTTTCACAATTTGTATCAGGTTAAAATTCAAAAGTTGTTGAATTTTACATAATTTTCTAAATTCTGCCCACCAACTAAAATTTGCCCTTTGTAAACTAAAGAAAATAACAACAGTAGCATCTGTTTCCAAACACGCACTATTACTCCCATTATAACCACTGTTGTTGATCCATAAACCATTAAGGCTTAAATCATGTGTTTACTGATATCTGGGCTTTAAAGTGTTACCCTGTGACATCACTTTTGCCATATTTGGTATAAGAGTTAAAAGACTAAAAGACTTTAAAATGAACATAAATACATAAATAAATAAATCTGACATTATTGCGCCTGTTTCAGGTCAGGGAGGATGTCTCTGGGTGGATACCCGAGGGTTAAAGTTGACAAGTTCTTGCCAAAACACACAGACTGTACAAAATGTATTAGAGGACAAGGTTAAATTGTCATCATATCTGTATTTTTCTTTCTCAGTTTTTTTTTCCACTTAGTATTTGTTCTCAAAATGCAGAACTATTGAACTAATCCTTTAAAAAACCCTCGTAATACTTTTCACTCTCATCCCTGAAATAAGTTCACATTCATGTCAAACAGGCACAGACTAAACCTTTTCTTGTTGCTGTGGGTGGGTTCAGTACATTTACACACATCATTTCTATCTAACTACCCATTCATTTAATTTTTAATTAAAAATGGTAATCTTTCACTGCCCTCGAGATGCATTTGACCCCTTACATACTGTTGGGGTCAAATTTGACTAGATTTCACATGAATTAAAGAAGCCTTTTGTTATTATTGTTATTATTATTATTATTATTATTGATAACTATAAAAGGGAAGTGGACAGTGTGTGTGTGTGTGTGTGTGTGTGTGTCCGTACACAGCTGACTGCTGCAGTTTGTCGTCTTTCTGTATTTTTGCTCATAAACAGACTAATGTAAACAGCAAGTTGATGGGACCAATATTTTGGCAGATATTAATCATTTTTAATATAATATCCTTACAGTCACTTTGCTATGGCCATGATGGTTAACGGGAAGCGCAGTGCCACACTGCATGATGGGAAATGAAGTTAAAAACAGGAATGACGCATTTACTGTCTTCAGTCCGTAGATATTGGTATTAATGTAGCAACTGTTTAAATTTTAAAGAATTATTTACCAAGCAATTTTGTATGTCAGTACTTATAAAATATATTCACATCTTTACCCAAAAGTCAGCTCTGCCCAGCATCAAAACTACCACAGCTAGAACCTGCGCTAGGTATTATTATTATTATTATTGTTATTATTGTCAGAAAAGTGCAAGTTTAAATGTAAAAACATTGTAGACTTTTCTTCAGGTGCTGAAAATCTCTGTAAATCGTGGGTGACTCTGACCCTTTTGAGTCTAAATGCTTAATGATGGTTGTAAATGTTAAACAGTCGAGAATGATGTTACTATTTTCTGTTTTGTTTGTATTTTTCATGTTTTAGGTAAAATATATATGATATATTATGTCACTTAATCTGCTTTTTGAAATAATCATCTATTTACTCACATCACATCAGATGTGTACAGATTCTGAACAGATGTGTGATTCTCAACTGGGAACCAGACAGTCAACAGTATGTAAGGGTTGATGACCTCCATCTGAGGAGCTCCTAAACCCTCCCATCTCCAACATTTGCACCTGTGATCAAACACACAGAACTGACATCAATCAGACCCTCATCAAAGCCAAGCATCAGTTCCAGTTACACATCTTCTGCTCTTGTTTTGGAGGTGAATCCTCTGGCCGTTCTGTTGAAGTCCTTGTGTTCGTCCTCCTGGGTTTTGCGTTTGATCAGGCCCCGTTCGAACACAGCAGCTATTTTCGTGAGTGGCTTCTCTGCCGCCTCTTTGAGCTTCCTGGCGTCAAATCGAGGACTGTACAGTAAAATGGGCAGACGGTTGACAAAAGAGGGGACCTCTGTGGGGTTGTCCTTGGCAGCCTCTTTCTTGTCTGAGGTGTCTTTCTTATTGTTGATTTGCTGCAGAATTTTATCTTTGGTGGAGAACATCTGAAACAGGAGGGCATCCCACATCTTCAACGCCTTTGGACTGTCTTTGTCCTTCACCACCTCCTGATTGGAACTTTGGTCTGATAACGCCTTCTGGCTCTCAGCGCCACCTGCTCTCTCGTTGGATTCGGCCTGAGGTTTGGTGTCCAGCTCAGGGAACTTTGGTTCCTCTGGTTCGACGACCATGTGCTTCTTGAGCCGGGTCCATCCGCTGAGCTTACCCTTCAGACCTTTGGGCTTCTTGGGCTCAGCGGTGGATGAAGGGAGGTTCTTATCCGCAACCAACTTCTTCTCATCAGCAGCTGAAGATGCAGTTGATGTCGCTGACTTCGTGGAGGGCTCGGCTGCCGGGGCCTCCATCTGGGCAGCTGTCATTTTGGTCTTCAGAGCTTCCTTCTTGTCTTTGAGTCCAGGTTTTTGCTGAGATGGCGGTGATGTTCCTCTGTTTGTGGGTTTGACTGAGACTGAGGCCTGAGGCAGAGAGGCAGGAGTGGCAGAATCAATCACAGCGGCTTTAACTACGGACGCTTTCATCACAGTATCTTTTGGATCTGCACAGGAAATGTTCTCTACTGGTAGACCTGTTGACGGCTCAACATTAGTGGCGTGAACTTTAACCTGGAGAGAATCAGTTTTTGCTCCTGAGGGCTTTGTGTCAGCAACAGAGGAAAGCTCTGAATCTACCTGCTGAGTGGACGGTTGTGTTGAATTTTCAGTATTTGTTTGACCTAGTTTTGTTTGGGAATGTACATTAATGACTGGGATTGTCGGCTCTGGAGGTGGTTTTACATGTGGACTGGTACCTGTGCTCATAGGAGTATTAGTTTGAATGAGGTTCTCCTGGCTTGTCGTGGTACTTGGCAGGGCTTTTTGTTCTACACCTTGGCTTAAAGGTACGGGGGTCGGAGCAGACTGGGCTAAAGTTGGCGTGTATGTTTGGACAGGGGTCATACACACCCTCAGGTCTGGGACAGGAGAAGCTCTGGTTGTGTTCCAGGCTTTAATTACAGGTTTGGTTTCTGTGCAAGTGGGGGTTTGGCTGTTTCTGTCAGATGCTTCACTGCTGTGAAGCTGTTTAAGCTGAGACAGTTGAACAGAGTCTGCGTACAAACGGCTTTCATTCCTAATATTTTGCTTCCCTTTATCAGGTATGTTGACTGTGGCATAATCAGGACAGGGGGGTATTCTCGTCTCATTACAAGATCTAACCATGTGTTTAGGTTTTGTTGTGGGACTCGCTAGTAATTTAGTGCCAAAGCCCGACTGAATAAAAGAGGACTGGTCTGTTATAGTGGTTTTATTTGCAGGAAGAGGCTCAGGGCTCTGGGCTTTCGTTAACTGTTCTGATTTGGGTTTTGAATCCAAACGTGTTGAAATACCTTTGACATTGTTGACAGGTTTTGTTTCAGATTGACTGTCAGGTCTGTCTGATCTCAGTAGAGGACTTTTTGGTGGTCTCATAACAGGACTAGACAGCACAGGAGGTTTTCTGATCTGCAAACTAGCGTCAGCGACCTGTTTGCAGTTTGCAGCAGGAGCTACCACGGCAGGTGCAGAAGCATCTGCTTGAAGCCTGATGGAGCCTTTTTTGGTTTCTGTGGTTGAAACATTAAGTGTCTCTGCAGATGGTTTAGTGGACGTTGATGTACTAGATGTGTTCAGGGTTGGCTCTGAGAGTTTTGACTCATTTATACAGTGAGTTTGATTTGATTCTTGTACATTTGGTTTGTCGTGAACATGTACAGCCTGTAGATTTTTCGTAAACACACCCCCTGGTCTAGTGGAGGTTTGTGGATGGAGTTTTGTTGTTGAGCTGCTGCCTATGCCGGCTGTACTATCAGGAATATTGGTTCCTGTATTTTCTGGCCTTAACTGTTCAGGGTCTTTAGTGTGTATCTTATAAGTGGTGTCAGTCGAAGGCTTGTTACTTTGTGTTGCGTTGGTTGTGGCTCTGCTTGAGTTTGTGTGAAGACCTGCTCCTGGATGTTTTTCCTGAATATTAGAAAGTGCACAACTGTTTGTGTTACGTGGTTTGTAGTCATTGCTTTGGATTACCTTCGGGGTGTCCTTTGAGTACACACTAAAGTTTTTCAAGTCTGAAATGTTGGGGGATTTGGTTGCAGTGACTTTGTTGGTGTCTGTGCTTGGTTTGATCTTTACAGCGGCTGTTACTTCAGGTGTGTTCGGCTTATCTGAAAGTTTGATTGAGGGATACCTGGGTAAATGGATTTGGTTTTCCTCTGTAGTGTTTGTGTACATTTGAACATTTGTGCTGATTTGCCGCTGTGTCAGCTGTGCAGAATGTTTGCAGATGCTGAACTGTGCAGAACATACAGATGCTGTGACTGGTTCATGTGGAGGCACAGATCCAGTGGATGTGGTAAGGCCTTCTTTGGACGGTTCTTTTAAGAACAGGGGTGTGGATGTTTTGTTTTGGATGTATTCTTCCTCAGCAGCCATTAAAGACATTTTGGCCTTGTTGGGTAAACCAGCATCTGTGCTTACATATAAATTCTGCTTAAACTCATCTGTTTTTTTCTCAAAAGTGGCTGATGTTTCTATAACCACTTTGGTTTGTGCTCCAAAGAGCATGACACCATTTATGATAGCGTTCCCTGAGAGTTTTGGTTCCAGGTGTGGGTTTGTAAGGTCTCTGAGCACTTCAATGGGCTTAGCAATGAGTGGAGCATTAAAACCATTCACTATTGGCTGACTAACACCACCAGCAGTTTGGTAAGACTGCACAGGTTTGTGAACTATCACTGTTTCCTCTGACAGATGTTTTGCATTTTTAATTTTAGATTTTGTATGAAGATTATCAGTTTGAGAGGTAAAGTCTTTATTCTGAGGACTGTCATCTTTAATTTTGACCTCTGTGATGTTTGCACTGAGCTGTGTACTGTCTACTTTTAGTGGAGAGGAGGGTCTAAACAGACTACCATCAGTGAGGCTTGGAGTCGTATCTACTGCTGTGTGTGCCTCACCTGCTTGCGGTATCGGTATTGGTGCCTCAGAGTACGAGGCTTTTGGTGTGGATACTTCACTTGTTGACTGTTGAATAGATTTCTGTGCCAAGCCAAGTGGTGGCTCAGCGTTTACTGTGTCCACAGTAGTTGTTTTAATTGATTTTATTCTCATACTCTGCACTTCAGGCACATCTTTGCTACTTGTGGGTTCTGAATCTGTTACAGATGACAGCAGCTGTGAGCTCTGAGCAGAAGGTGGACGATGTCCGTTAAGACCCTGTGAGGTAGGTGGTCCATTCACTGTTTCATCAGACTCTGCTTTACTTGCAGAGATATCATTAAGCGGAGTTTGTTGCTGCGGCGCAGTAGTCCTAATTCCACCATAGGCGGCATATTGAACCGGTGTAAGACCATAATATGTTGACCGAGATTTAGGCTTCGAGGCAGCTAAAGACATTTGAGTTTCTAATAAGGAAGTCAAAGACTTGCGTGCCTCTGCCACAGGAGGGATAAAGGTGGATGGCAAAGGACTTGGACTCTGCACTGAAACAACTCCTGTTGGGATGAGATTTGGCGTCTGCGGTGCAGTTGAAAAAAATAAAGGGACCTCTGGCAAAGATGAAGCTTCACTTTGGTTGGCTTTCAGTTTTGTTGAGACAGATTCTGTGAGTACTGTTTTGACGACACATGAATCAACTCTTGATGCTGGATTCTCTCTTGAGGGTTGCTCAGTATTAGCCAAACTTAAATTTAAAGTACTTCTCTGTGTGACTGGAATCTCTATCTCTTTGTAGATGTTGGCCTGCTTGTTGTTGAAGATCCTCTTCAGCTTTGGTTCCGAGGTGTTGTTTTGAGTGACTGATTTGTCTGTTATTGCCTCTTTGCTGATAACAGGAGCCTGTAGATCCTGGGATAAGTTGAAAGCAGGACTTGCAGCAAATAAAAGTGGGTTGGGTTTTGATATTTCAAAGCTGCTTTTGGATGTGCTTGTAGGTGTGCAGGATGGGGTTTTAGGTCTTCCACTTGGGGTTCTGGACAGATTCAGATTTGGGTCATTCATGTCCCTGTACTTGGCAACTGCTGAAGCATCTTGGTAGGATGGAGTTATGACCGTGAGGTCCTGAAGGGAGGGAGGTTTAGAGATCTCATAAAATGTTGCCTTTGATGTATAGATCCTGGTTTGTGGGGTATCTGGCCTTGTCTTGTTCACTGCCTCAATGAGAGATATTTTTGAGGCACTAATCTCTGAGGTCATGTGATTGGGAACAGAGTTAGGTCTAGCGGTCCAGGACCAGGTCTCACTGGAAAGTTTGTTGTTTGCAAAGGTGTTTGTCTCCCTCTGCCCATTGGAGCCTGACAGTAGAACCGGAGGGGGAGGTAGGTCTGAAATGTGAGCAGGTCCTGGGCCACCAGTGGAGGGGGCTGGGGTCAAAGTCATACTGTGAGTGGATATTTTGGGGCTGGACTGAGACACAGCAGCTGATGGGACTGCTGTGAGCGACCCGTGGGAATTGGCCGTTACGATGGAGTTAAAAGAAGCAGGAAGAGGCGGAACCTGCTCAGGTGGAGCCTGGGGCATTGAGGATGGAGGTGGCATCATGAAAGGAGACGCCTCATCAAATAAAAAGGACGAGCACTCGTACAGCGGCGCCACCTGCTCCTCAGAAGTTCTGGGTCCAGGAGGGAAGCTGCTCCGTTCATACAGTGACCTGGGGAGGCTGCACGCTGAGGAGTCCACGCTGAAGCCCAGGTCGGGGGTCCTGGGTGGGCTGGCCTGGTCGCTGTGTTCCAGGTCGGTGCTCGCTTCATTAACGGGGGACAAACAGGAGCGAAAGGGGACAGGCGTTTGAGACAGGCTGCCCTTCTTCTTGGCTCTTTTCTTCTTGAGTTTCTGCAGCCGGGCATTGTCTTTTCCTGGTTTGGGCAGTAGAGGCGGAGGGTACTGCTGGTCCGACTCCAACCCATTAGTGTAACTGACCTCCATCAGCATGTCAGAGTCCTGCAACACAAACCAGACACATCAGTGTAAATCCACAGCAGAAACGGAATTCAGACAAACTCATCTCAATAACTGCGAATGGAAATGAGTTCATAACTGAGGTCATGGGAAAAGATTTAAGCAGATTTATCCAAGGTTTAGTGAAAACATGGACACACTGATATAAATGATTTTTTTCAAATGATCCTGATGCTACAAAGCGTGATCTGTAACTGCCGTCCAAAAGAAAAGGCGTCCATCCTTCTTTAGATTCCATGTTCCAGAAACTGTGTTCATGTTGAAGTTTGACATCATCATTTATCACAAAGCTTTACTTTGAGTCATTAAACATTCTTGCGTATGCATATACATTGATCAGACTCATTTTTTTCCCTTCCAGCTGGACAAATAAATGAAGATTTGTGAACCAGATCCTGGAGTTCACAGCCTTGATGCTGAAGACATTTCAAACATTAATATGCCTTCACCTCCTTCCTGTGCATGTGTTTCTTTAATGCCATTGTACTCATTAAACCTTTCCCACTGTTATGCTTCACTTTTCTTTGTCATCCTGTGAAAAACGTCTCATCACACTTCAGTAGTTACTGTAGCAGGTCCCAATCAAATAAAATCAGTTAAAAGTGTTTATGATATTTAATTACTCGTTTCTTTAACTGTAAAGATTTGTCTTCATATGTTCTCATACCCCTTTTCCACCAAAAAGAACCTGGTGCTTGTTCGGTGTCGGTGCTAGAGCCAGTGCTTAACTGGTTCCAACCTGGTGCCTCCAAAGAACTGGTTTGCTCTTCCATAGGCCGAGAGCCAAGCGGAGCCTCATCATATGTCAGTGTGAAACATGTAGTCCTTCTTTAACTTCTTCAGCTTGTTTAGATGCTGGTTCAGGGTCTGGTCGTATCCATCTCTCTTTGTATTTTTTCGAACACCAGCTTTGTTCCAGAGGCTCCTTCCAACTGGTCTTGGACCTCGGATGAAGACCACACTGGGTCTCCTCCTCAGTCCAGTGCTGCTTGTTTTTAGCGTTTATAATTTTTTTCTCTCTTCAGATTAAAAACCCACTGGTTGTAGTTTTAAAAATGGTGGTTCATGGATTTCGCTATTGCTGTTTTGGTCTGTAACCCTGCCCACCAGTGATGTGGGGGGGTCACACCATTGGTTCTTAGGTCTGGCCCCAGTTTAGCCCAGCATGAGGTTGGTGCTTGCTGTTTGGAACCACTTTGGAACCAATTTGGCCGGTGCTTAGGCGGTGGAAAAACAAAGAGCCAGTGCTAAGTCAGGCACCGGCTCCGAAGTAGCCCTGGAACCAGTTGGTGGGAAAGGGGTAATAGTGTCACATATTTGAGGAGGTCCCTGTGAACTCAGTCCCCTCAATATTTAGAGTTTGTCTAAAACATCACCAAACAGAAAACCCACTCTTGTTACTCGCATACATCACTGGATCTGTATCTCAAAACAGAAATCTGAATCATCACATCAAACAAACATTAAATATGCATCAGTCTTAAAAGAAGATCGCATTTTCTGTCCGAGTTCTCATTTGTCCTGGTCATCGTTCTTCTTGGTGGTTTTTCTGGGTTCAACTGGACTAGTTTTGCTCTTTTGAAAATGTTTCATCTCTCATCCAAGAGACTTCCTCAGAAGAAAAGGAGTCTCTTCTTCCTCTTGTGTTCCGTTACACCACATATATTTTTGTTCTTCCCTGGTTTTGGTTTATTTCTGTGGCAGCATTACACATAAAGATGAACTTAACTGATCTCCAGAGGGAAATCCCCCATTTTAATCAGCTCACTAAAATAAAAAAGAATGAAAGAATGAATGATCAGACTGTGGAGCTGTGGACTCTGATGGGCATGACGGGGGTTTTGAACCCCTTAGTCCTTCATGATGGTGGTCGACCCCGGTAGCTGATATTGTGGTTTGTCAGAATAAGATGAAAAGGTTTATCTGAGTTTTCAAGAATTACAGCAGACTTACATCATTTTCAGTTACAGCACCCCTTACAGGCCTGGCATATACACTACAGCCTGTTAAAAAAGGAAAAGCTTTTTTAGAACAGAAAAGAAATCGATCATTTTGGTCTCCGTGTGGACTGAAATCCAAATGAAACCTAAACCCTCCCTGTAAAGTCTTAACCAGGTTCTCAGACCTCTATCTTATCCACTAAACCAATACTTTCCTTCATAACCTCTTGCGTATGACCGGATATGTGTTTTGTGCCCCCTGGTGGAGTATCATCCCACTGCAGCCAGATGAAGGGCTGCTTAGGCCCGAGCACTGGCCACGCAACGGCCTGCGAAGGTTGTAATGTAATGGCTTTGTTTATTATGATGATTATTATTATCATTATTTTGGACATTCCTTGGCATTTGTGAGGCCCTGAACATGTGCAAAAAGTCTTTTTTTTTTTTATATCAAGAGTGGTGGCAAAAAATTTGATGCTTCATAGGTTTTGTAAACCAAAGCTTCAAAAATGGCTCGGTAGCGCCCCCTAACACAACTTCCACCAGTACTCCCAGCAACAAGCTTCAATCGGAATGAACTTTGGTAAACTTATGTATCTCAGTGAGATCTACCAAAACGTCAGTGGGGCTGATGACGTCAGACCAACAGGAAGCGATTTGCTGACCACCTATTCGATTAAACTCCTCCTATGGATTTAACTCAATGGACTCAGACTTGGTCAGTTCAGTCTCTAGAGGTTGTAGATGAAAAGTTGCTTACTAATTTTTAGTGGGTGACAATCAACACAGTCAGGGCGGGACTGAATTTTAATGTCTCTGCTTCAGTCATTTTTTGTCCAATCAGCACCAAACTTGATGTGGTTGACAATAGTTCCGCACTGATCAAAAAGTCCTAACAATATTGGACCTGACTTATAGTGCCACCTATTGGTGGACAATGGGACTCACATCTAAATCAGTATTGCAACGTCCTCAGTTACGTCGTACCTACAGACCTTTGTATTCCTGCGTTTGCGAAACACCTCAACTGTGACCCGCCTCCAGTTGCGTGGGTGTGCGAGGGCCCGTCATAACTGCAGCAGTTACAGTTTTTTGTTTGTTTTATTTGTTTTTTTTTCTTTTTCAATGTAAAAATCATTCACACACTTTTTGCAGGAAAGTCTTTTGTCATTTTCAAAAAGTTACATTTAGAAGAACTTTTATATTGTTATTGCAACTGAAACAATGCAGTTGCTTGATAAGCGACTCTTCATAGTGTTTGATTGTGTTAAAAACATTTATCAGATTTGACACTGCAGCTATTTAAGGTATTTAAAAACACCCTATTTATCAAATGTAATACAAGAATATATCATAAACAAAATGATACGGTACAATTTTTGGTTTGGATTTTGTTAAAAGGTCTCGTAAACATCTCAATTCCAAAAACATAGAGCTTTGTGGCTAGTTTTGGATGGTTTTCCAGGGTTAAATACAGCCTGACGTAAGTGCTCTGCTTTAAGTTGAGCTTTAATCCAGGTCGTCTGACTTAACGCTACCAATCTTGGGTCTCTCATTACTTCAGGCTCATCTTCAGACTCAGACTCTTAATTGGATCCTGAAGGCGTCTCATGGCTCCAGAAGAATCACCAGTGTAAATAGAAAGGCATGCAAAGCCGCTGCTCATGGTGCGACTGCTTTGAAACCATGACAAACAGCCTTTAAAATAGTCTCTCAAGGAGACTGGGATTTAAAAATGACCTCTACAGGAAGTACAGCTGAAGCCAAATGTAGCTGATGTTCACAGGCAGACCAGCTGCAACCGCCTGGACGTTAAGACAGGAAAAGTCAAAGAGCTCAGATGCAACATTTAGTTTAAAGTCCAAAAAAAACAAAACAAAACAAAAAAAACTTTTTAATGTGAAGTCTAGATGATATGTGGTTCAGTCTCCTAAAGGGGTCAGAGGTCGGATCAGACACGTACCCCCATAGACCTAAGGCCGGGTTTAAGCAACTGGTGTTTTTTCTAAAATGTTGTTTTTTTAATTGTATATTTCTTTGCAATGGCATTTTAGTTCAAGTGTGTTGTATGAGCCCCAGTTAGAACCCCCTCACCCCCACCGGGTCACAGCAGCAGCATTAGGGCTGTTGAATGGATACAGGCCACAGCGGGTGAAGTGCCCCCCCCCGAGTCCAAGGCCTGGATCAGATCTGGTGATACTGCATCATTTGAAAAGGTTGGATCTGACTGTGACCTTTGAGAAGTGGTAAGAGACGGAACAGACGGAGGAGGAAAACCAAAACATCCAGACACTAAAGACAAACTGAAGGTCATGAACTAAGCAGTGGCTCTTCAGCTCTGTGCTTTCTTCACTGCTCTGTAGGGAGGCATGATAATTGTTTTTCAGATACCGACCCCAAACACCAACAGTTCCATTCTTCCAGTTATTTTCTTCTTCTTCCAGTCAGTGTTAAACTCCGTTCA
>JAPQRP010000019.1:13715514-13726857 GCA_037367295.1 Apogon hyalosoma | reverse complement strand
ATAGAGTTTATAAAATGAACCAGAATGAGGCACTAAACTGTGTCACTGCACAAACATTCACAACCACTAAACTACTCCGTTTTTTGTTTTTTTTTTGCACATTTTTTCTCTTCAAAATATATTTTCCTGAAAATATAAGTAATTACCTACCCACAAATATACGTTTGGTGTAGATTATTGGAATTAGATTTGTTTGTCCAGATGTGCACCTTCCCTTGACTGAACTGTTGGGGTCATGGGTCTAAATTCATGCAGAAGCCTTTGGGTCTAAAGGTGTTTTCCTTCCGGATGCTCCGGTCTCATCTGTTCTCGGTCGCTGTCAGCTCTAATCTGAGCACAAATAAGGTGTTCAGATAAACCAAGCTTTTCATCTTCAAGCCCCTTGTCTCAGACGGATGATTTTTAGGTTTCAAATCCCACAGCATCGTCTACAGCCCCGTTCAGACTGGATTCCTTTGACACTGGTAGGAGGGGTAAAGTATTAACTGACAGACTTTAGTCCCGTCTGAATGTGCTGCGTCAGTAATCATTACCAAACGTCAGTACAGATTACTGCGACTTTTACTGTCTGTAAAAGGGAAAATGAGCCCAGTAATACTAATAGACCAGTAGTTCATATGTGTGTAGATATTCCGTCAGATTCTGTTTACAGGTGGGTTTTCACAGATTTTCAAGCATGGAGGCTCTTGAAGAAGTGCTCAGTTTTCCAGTCGGATTGATGCGTGGAAACCTCGTGTACTGTCGGAATGGGCCTACGACAAACACGATTCAGAAGCACAAGAAGGTCGACAGCACACGTTTAGAGGCACGGGACTTCAGATTGGTTTAGCTAAGCAACGTAACGGGGCTATGTGGGTAGTAAAACCATGTTAGTAGTTTAGTCATGTGGTTGATGGACGATGATAATATTCTAATAGGTGTGATTAGCAAAGGACAAAAAAGCAGACCGTGGTGAGTTCTAAAGCCAAACCCGCCAATCACTGTTGAGGAGGCACAACAGTGATTGGACATTAACTTGTGGGGGCGGGCTTTCACCTGCCTGGACAGACACACGCTCAGTGGCCTGTAAAGCAGTAATAAAGCACCAACGCAAACTTTTGAAAAACTGAAAACCTGTGGTCCTTAAGGGTGGACTGCCTGGTGCAGGGCGGACTGAACGGTTCAGTATTTCCAGAGTACCGTTTCACCACGTCCCAAATTCTTAGAACACATCAGATAACCTGCAACGATTACAGGCTCTTTGGTGGAGCTCTGCGTTCATCATGACAAAGGACTGAGTGACATGAAGACATGACTCAGAGGCACCGGTGAGAGGCCACCGTGTTTACTGACAGCTGACCTCAAGGTCCCGGTTGTTTGGTCGGTACTATGGTCTGCATTAGCCTGTCCATCCATCTGGTTTCCTCAGTGCATTCAATACTGAGAAAACAGTCTGGAATTGGTCCAGTCACTGTGAAATATGCACCATCTATTCAATACCGAACCAGCCACAGGTCTGGGGTGGGTGTTTCCCAGTGCGTCATACGCACCAACTTCTTTTTCAGTTCCTGTCTGCAAATCTCTTTCCAACTGTTGTCGGTTGCTTGATTCAAACATGTATTCTTAAATTGACAAAAGCATCATGTCCGTATGATCTGTGATTGGTTTACTTGATGCCTATTAGTCCCGCCTTCATCTTTGGATTCAAGCCCTGCGAGTCCAGACGGATTTGTCATTGAGGAAGATGGATGGATGACCAGGCTCGGTCCGAGTCAGGTTTCACAGCTGCACATTTGGTTGGAGTCAAACTAAAATATCTGGTGTGAATGTGTCCCTGATTGACAGATCTCAGGAAATCGTGTTGTATTTCACGCCAGTTCTTCTGGCATTTGGCGTGCTATACCAATGCATTTTCGACCTTTCGGGTGTTATTCAACGCCATTTGATCATGTGTAAATTTATGCCAAGATCTCCAGTTCACATAACCCTTACCGCCAACTAGGGCTGGGTATCATGGCCAATTTCCTTAATCAATGTGATTTCAATTCATATGGTTCTAAATCGATTAATCATGATTTGATCCGATATGGATTTGATTCAGTATTAATTGATTCAGATTCCTTTAGTGATACCAAAGTACAATTTTGAGCGGTAACCTGACTGACTACAGCAGCCATGCAACACATCAGTACTGGGATCAATACTGACATTAGGAAGGATATAAATATGACATTTCATCAGTGAACAGATGAATCTGCTGTTAAACACTGAACTGCCTCACCTTTATTCAGGTTTAAGGCTGGTGCTTCCAGCGTTAAGGCTCATTACTGCCACCTATGGCTGAGTGTGGTTCCAGGTTCATGTTCCCAGAGCCTCCGCCGGTCAGACGCTGCGGGTTCGAGTTTGAGGCTGGAAGGACCTCCCACAGAGGTGTTCTCCCTACCCTTCCTCTGCACCCCCCGCACCAGAACCATCGTGACATCGAGATGCCCCGTCTCCCCCAAGGGCCTGCGAGTCAGAGCCAGCCCCGCCTCAGCTGTACCCGGGTCAGGTGCTCCTTGTCCCGCTCTGAAAAATCGATCTCATCCTCTGCTACTTGATAATGCAAAATTAAAATCAAATGGATCAAACTGTAATTTTTGCCCATCCCTGCCGCTAACCCTCACTCAGTGCGTGGTATTTGATGCGGCGTGAACATACATGTGAAAAGCTTATCATGCATACAGGTGAGTCAACTGAAGGTGGCGTGTATATTTAGGCCAGTCATGACATCACGTTGCTGATTAATGACACTGTCAGCAGCTTGAAACATTTAATAATTTAGATGCAGGTTTATATTTGTACAGCAATCTGTTTAATGAATGACATTTACAGAAACACACCAACAATAAATCCATTTATACACAATCATATGTTCATCTTTAAATATATGTTTCTACAGTTGAAACATTATTTCTGTAATTTATAAACACTCACTTGAAATGGTTTGTCCTAGGTGGACATACCACTTCTCTACTGTTCACATCTAACTTGTGACGAATCACACACAATTTACACGGGCTTAAGCCGAACACATGCTCAAATAAATACAGGCTGCACTTCAGAGTGTCTGATGGGAGCAGAGCATCATGGGTAAATAAATGGAGCTCCGCTGATTTCAGTCAGTCGTGATAAAGACTCCATTTACACCGATGAGTGGAATGTGTGAGTGTGAGGAAGGTTCACACGAAGCTGAGACTGAAGGCAAAACAACAGCAAGGACTGAAGGAAGAGGACGAAGAGGACAGGACTGGATCATCACACATTTACCGTGATATTTGTCTTTATGGTTTCAACTGTTTTCATTCTCAGCTAAAACAAAACATTGTAACTAAATGTTTGACTTGATTCTCCTCCATATTCTAAAATTTAACCTGTTTTCATTCTCAGTGTTCTGGTATACCTGTGGGTTACTGAAATGTTCTGCTACGTGGTGTTCGTCATGTTCATGTTCTACTTTTAAAACCACAAATAACCGTCTTTGATGTTTTTTCCATCTTGCTTCGACAGCCAGCACATGGACACATGACGTCACCATGAACTAAACAACCACCAAATGTCAAAATGAGAGACTAGAGCTGGGCTTCTGTGTCGTCTTTTACAAATAATTTTAAACCACAAATAACCATCTTATTAGGTCTGATCCTTCAGCTGGAAAAAGAAAATAGGGATCTGGCATGTATCGTGATGATAACTGATAAATGAAATTGGATTTTTTTTTCTGTTTTTTGGTTGTTGTTGCCCTGTCCAAGAGGAGGTTTAGACAATGAGGAGTTCTAAAAGATGGGGATGTAGTTGTCGATCTTGGCACGGTGCCTCTGAGCGATGCACTCTGCGATCCACACGATGTTCCTGCACTCCTGCTCCTTCAGTTTGACGTAGGCGTAAAAGACACTGAAGTGGAACTGATTCAGAAAGGCCAGTTTGTTCAACTTCACCTGTGGGGGGGTTACAGAGCATACAGTACACATTTGTTCATTACCTCTTCATCTGTACACGTTCACATCAGTGTTTCATACTCATACACAGCCTTCTCCCCAGACACTTCCACCAGCTCCTCCAGGGGAATCCTGAGGCGTTCCCAGACCAGACCACAGATAGAATCCCTCCAGCGTGTCCTGGGTCGGCCCCGAGGTCTCCTCCCGGTTGGACATGCCCAAAACCCCTCCCCAGGGAAGCGTCCTCACAACATGAACCACCTCAACTGGCTCCTCTGGACGTGGAGGAACAGCACCTCTACTCTGAGTCCCTCCCATATGTCCAAGCCCCTCCCCTTATCGCTAAGGCTGAGCACACCCATCTTGAGGAGGGAACTCTGTGTTTCGTATTAAACAAAACTGCAATATATCAGTTCAGTTTATTTAACCCTATTAGACTGGGGGTTTACTGATGTCAGCTTCTCAGGTTTTACTTTTGCAGCCTGCCACCGAGGAGTCTGATGCCATATGGATAGGGTGACACCCAAGGGTAATGACCCTTGCAGTCCAAGACCCAGTTGCCTAAACTGGCACTTAGGAATGTCACCTTTTGTGTCAGAGGTTGAGAGGTACCGACTAAATATAGTCTGGCTCACCTCTATGAACAGCTTGGGCTCTGGAACCAATCTCCTTGAGGGAACTGGACTCTATTCTGGAATTTCCCAGGTGATCCCAGTGGATGAGAGGGTTCCCTGCAACTACAGATTGGAGAATATATTCTGACCATTATCTGTGCTGATGCACACAGCAACAGTTTAGAGCCTTTTGGTGGTGTGCTGGAGGGTGATCCACTTGGGGAACGTATCTACTGTGGGACTTCAATGCTCATGTCGCATGGACAGTGCCAGAAGGGTGTAATTGGGAGTAAGGAAGGAATAAGGAACACCTTGTTTAGACACAAAGGTGTTTATAAGTACATGTACCACCAGTACACCACAGGCTGTAGCTTAATGATTGACTTTGTTATTGTTTCCATATGTCTTACATGGCTGGTGATCTTGGACATTAGAGTGAAGAGAGGTGCAGAGCTGTCAAATAATCACCATCTGGTTGTGCATTGAATGTGATGGTGGAGAAAGATACCGATCAGACCTGGCAGACCCAAACATACAGTCAGGGTGTGCTGGGGGTGTCTCACAGGACCCCTGAGATCTTTAAAATCTTTAACTACCACCTCCAGTAGAGCTACAACCACATTCCAAGGCAAGGTGGGGAAATGGAGTCTGGATGGACCATGTTCAGCACCTAGGTTACCAAAGCAGAAGCAGAGTTGTGGCCATACGGTTGCCAGTGCCTGTTATGGTAGCCATCACTGAACCCAGTGGAGGACACATATGGCAAAGGGTACCGTCAAGTTGAAGATGTCCTATAGAGCTTGGGTGGTTTATGGGCCTTCAAAGGCTCCTGACATGTACTGGCCGGCCAAGCGGACTGCAGCTTTGGCAGTTGTACAGGCAAAAATTCAGGCATGGGAGGAGTTTGGTGATGCAATGAAGCATGAATTTTGGGCGACTCAGGAGTGGAAAGTGCTGCCTCACAAACACTGTTTACAGTGGGAATGAAGATTTGGCAACCTTGACTGGGGATATTGTTGAGGGGGTGGAAGGAATACTTTAAGGATCTAAATCCTGCCTTCACATCTTCTGAAGCAAAGCATTGGAACCTATAGGTGGCCTTGCCCATCACTCATGAGGTCTCCAAAGTAGTTGAGAAACTCCTCAGTGGCCAGGCTTCGGGGGTAGATGAGACCCAACATGAATTGCTTAATGCTCTAGATGCTGTAGGCCTGTCTTGGTTGACTCATCTATTCGACATCATGTGGAGGTCGGGAAAGTCCAGATGGATTGGTAGACCAAGGTGGTAGTTACCCTTTTTAATAAAGGGGATCCGAGGGTAGGTTCCAACCACGGGGTGATCACACCCCCTGGCCTCCCTGTAATGATCTGTGCCTGTGTCCCAGAGGAGAGTCTCACCGACAGTCCAACCTGGGATTCAGGATGAACAATGCAGTTTACGATCCAGCTGTGGAACTCTGGGCGAGCTCTTTGCCTTCTGTATTATCCTAGAGGGTTCATGGGAATTTGCCCATCAAGTCCACATCTGTTTTGTGGATTTAGAAGAGACATTAAACTGTGTCCCTCTCTTTATGCAGTGGGGGGGTGCTCCGGCAGTATGGATCCACCAGCAGACTCGTCCCTGGTGCAGGTTGACTTCACCAGGGCTGTCCTTTGATCCCAATTTTGTCCATAATTTTTATGGACAAAATTTCTAAACACACCCAAGAGGTGGAGGGTGTCCACTTTGGCAGCGTCAGGGTCATTTCACTTGTTTTTACAGATGATGTGGTCTTGTTGCCATTATCAAACTGATCTCCAGCTTACACTGAGGTCTCATCTGGAAAAGGCTGGCATGTCCCCTCTAGGTTGAGCAAGATTTGCTGCCCCAAATGGAGGAGTTTAAGAAAGACGGTTTCTTGGTCTCAGGTGAGGGAAGGAACAGAAGATCAACAGGTGCATTGGAGCAGCCTCAGCAGTGATGTGAACATTGTACTTGTCTGTCTGTTGTGATGAAGTGGAAGCTCTGCCACAAAGGGAGGCTCTTAATTTAACGGTCGACCTATGTTCCTTCTCTCACCTGAGGTCATGAGCTGTGGGTAGTGACTGAAAGAACACGACTGTGGATTCAAGTAACAGAAAGGAGTTCTCTCCACAGGGTGGCTGCGGTCTCACTCAGAGATACGGTGAGGAGCTCAGGCATCCAGAAGGGGCTCAGAATAAAGCCACTGCTCCTCTACATTGAGAGGACCCAGCTGAGGTGGGCATGTCCAACCTGGGAAGGAGACACGGGGCAGACCAAGGACACATTAGATGGACTCTATCTCTCAGCTTGCCTGGGAACTGGGGGAAGAAGGAAGTCTGGGCTTCTCTGCTTATAGTGGTCTTCCAACGAACCAGATCCAAATAAGCAGAAGAATTTGAATAAAAACATGTTTTAAATATTTGACCTTTGTGCATTGTGTGTTGAATGTGTTTGTGTCACCTCGTGTTCGAAGAAGCGGTCCTCCAGAGTTTTATCTCCCGGGTTACTCCCAGCTCCTTCAAACAACAGTTTGTACTCCTGAAGATGACATTGTTAATGTCATGTAGTCAAACAGACAAGACAATAAAGTGCAATGGCAACAAACTACACCGGCTAAACTTTAACCCCCATCAGGCGTTGTGGTTGAGACTTACAGGATAGTAGTCGGCCACAGCTTTGACCTGCTCATAATCGTCAGCTCGGGCCAGCTGTGCAAGGCCTTCTGGGTAAAGTTTCCCACAGTGAGGGAAGAGTTTGGCACGATCCTCTTTGGACAACTCTGTGCCGAACGAATTGATGGTGATGATGAAAGCCCGTCTGTCAGCCTCAAACTGGAACAAAGAACAAACCACGGATTGAATTTATCTGTGTTCTCCAATGTTCTAAACAGATTATGGGCTGTCCCTGCAAACGTTGTTCCGACTCTCTATTCTACGTTTCTGAAAACTGCAACAAAAAAATTCAGAGGCAAGACTGAGATGACCAGAGTCTGAATGTCCAGATGTGGACATGAGACAGAATGAGTCCAGGGACATCTGTCCGACTGCACAGAACCATGAATCTCAAAGTCTTGGTTTGAGTATTTGGTTTTATCATCTGAGAGACCGTCCTAACATAAATGTTCATTGACATGCTACATTTAAAACATTCCTAACATTCCTTGACAGTGTGCACTTCTGCAGTCTGTGTTGTGTCACTTTGGTATTTTAATACATTATTCAGCTTCAGATTAACAAACAAATGAGCTGATTAAAGCAGTGATTTTAAGAGGCTCATTCACTTTGATTATTTGAGTTTGGAGGTTTAGAATAAGTGATGGCACAGCTTCAATCCCACCCATCAAGAAACAATAGAGGGTATGCTTTTATGTCACTTCCCCCCCAGGCCACACCCCTCTAAGTTGGACTGAGTGGCAAAAACCAACCTCTGAACATGACAGAGTAGCAGTAAACACAGCAAGACCGGGAAAAATGTGGAATATGAAATGAAATTAAGGACAACTGGACTGGACATGGATCTGTACGAGCTACCAAAGAACAAGTGGTCCACAAACATCCACATGTGGACCGAAACCACGCATCCTGATCCTTGATCCAGCTGATCCAAAGTCCATCTACAGTAGACCTGGGACTGACCCAGTGAACATATGCAGGATCTACTGGGACTGTGGAGATTTAAGGAGAACTAATATCAGATACTTTATTCAACACAGATACGACTGCTTTGGACCAGCAGGTACCACTTTATTCTGGTCAATTATGATATTTTTCCACCTGCTTTGAAATTGACATTATTCACATAATAATATGGCTGTATTGTCGGAATATGATGACTTTTAAATATCATGATTCTTTTTGTATTCGACCTTATTCTCATAAAATTATGGGTTTCATCTGGATATTTTCTGACTTTATTGTGGTAGTGACAGTGTTTTTATTTTCTTATGTGGTCCTAATACGCTATCGTGGTTTTGGGCTCCAGTACCCCCGTATCTGAAAAACTGGGTCAGCCTCAGTTTAAGTTCGTTTTCAAATCATGTAGAAGCACAAGGTTCAGAATCACAAAATGAGACTAAAACCATGAAAGATGCTAATAAGAGCTTAACTCAGAATAACGTTAGCCGAAACAATCCGTAACTGAAGGTGTGATTTGACCCATAAACAGCATAAAAGAATGTTAGCTGACAGGAAACTGGATCCACAGATCCAGCTTTGGGTTCCTGGATTTGTGGATCCATCTGCTTCTCTTTTCTTTGTCTTTCGGTGCCTGTAAAACAGTAGCTCCGACTGCTTTTCAAACCTGTTCATCTAATCAATCACACAACAGCTCTTCCCCATTGTTATTGAATATTGTTCTTCAGTTTAGACGGTACTGAAGCTAACGCTGCCACTCATCTCCCTGTTTCTGCCACTCAGTGGGTGGAACCACGGTGACTTCCACTAGTGTGACGTCACATGCAGACCCTCTATTTCTTTGTTTTTTTTTCTTCTTTTTGACATTCATATTCGAAATACATCAATCAATATGATATGATTTCCTTCAAAACAGTCGAAAACCAGGGGTTGAACAGACTCTTTCAGTAGTCGACCTGCGGTACCGTCTGCCCACACCTCCTTTCTACTAATAGTAAATTCATGATATTTTGCCCCCCCCCCAACGGTTGAGAACCACTGACAGGGAAGTTGTTTGGTTGCACTGATCAGAAACTGGTACATTAGTCTCAAAGATCAATGAACAGCATGGAGATAAAATCCAGGTTGTGATGTTCTTTTTCTGATGTTTTGCCGTATCGCCCACCTCTACAATGTAAACGTGTGAGAGTTCTGACTGTGTTAATCAGTCGGTGGGCTGATCCGTACTGCAGACACAGCTCAGCGCTGAAACCCTTCAGCCATGGATGGAGGTGGAGAAGGTGGGGGTGGAGAAAGGACATGAGTCTTTCACCAACTTGAATTCCTAAATTCAGTGTTTGGAGCTGTGTTGCTATGAGACGAGTACTGCTCTGTGATTAAACCGCCTTCTACTGTCTCTTAATTGTCGGGGTAATTTGCATGTGCGTTTTAAATGTCCTCATGTCTTTGTAACGAGGCTCAGTCTTCATGGAAACGCTTCACATGCACATGGACACATTCTCCGCTGTGACATGTCAACATTTGTGCACCGCTTTACTATTTTAGACTGCAGCAAGTGTCTGGTGGCAGCTGATGCTCTACATAGCTCTGACAGCTGAGTGTGTCCAACAGCAAATATGGAGGCTGTAATGTGGCGTCGCAGAGGTTAGTGGGTCAACAGGCACCGAATCTGGACACTGGGAGCTCCAGGCACATACTGACACATGGACAGACAAAGGGTTGGAAACAGCCCTGTGTTTATGTCCGAATGTGAAAGATGATCAAACTACAGCTGGACAACAAAACCACAGTTAAGATGTTCATCCATCACAGGATCTGTTAGTGTGTGTGTGTGTGTGTGTGTGTGTGGGGGGGGGGGGTTTCTGCATTTTTAAGAACAATTTTAATAATTTAATAGTAACATTTAATAATGAAAATAGTATTAATTATTGAGTCCTGATCCACTCAGTGCCATAGTGAACAGGTTTGGTCCATGAACTTGGGATTCTTCTTGGTTCCTGATAACACAGCTCTAGACTCTCCCGTAAAGAACCTCTGCTGGTGGGGGTCCACCTACTATGGTCCAGTCCACCTGTTGTGGTGCAATCCACCTATTCTGCTCCAGTCCATCTACTATGGTCTAGTCCACCTGTTCTGGTCCAGTTCACCTGTTCTGCTCCAGTCCACCTGTTCTGCTCCAGTCCACCTGTTCTGCTCCAGTCCACCTGTTCCGGTCCAGTCCACACCTTAACACAGGGTCAGTTTCTTTCAAACACTATCCTTTCACTGTAGACCTGCTCAGAGTAGAAAACAAATCCCTTCTCGTGCTGATCTTCTGATTACCTCAGAAGGTGCCGTGTCATATACCATTTTTACCCCCATATTATTTTTCTACTTGCTGTGTTTTCGCACATGTGCACTACGTGGGTAAGGTCGATCCTCATGTGGCATGGTGGTTTTACGCCTGTATTATTTTGACCCCATTAACTGTGTAGTTTTGAACATACAGTCACATTTACTGTAGTAAATGACAAATAAATGGGTAAATTCAGTCGGTCAGGTTTCACTACCAGATGTTTACATCCTAAAGAATGCGGTTGCACATGCCCAACAGTTTAGCGCATGTGTATAATTCTTAGGGGTAAAAAAACATACAGAGGTAAAAATTGTACAACAGCATGGAGCGCCCGACTTCTTATTGAAAATAGTTGGACTATTATATATTTTACATATGTAGAAGTGATGCTTTTTTATATCAAATGTATGGTGTGGCAGCAAGGAACCTTAGCAGCAGAAATGCTGCTTTGGAGACCAAGGTCTATGATGTCACAGTATCATTTTATGTTGCAATGTTCAGAGTTATTGTACAAGATGTAAATCTTATGCAAGCACACAATCTAGTCCATAGGCCTCGTATAATCCTAGCGGTTCCATTGGTAACTTCTGTTCTATGCTGTCGTTCAGATTGTCCAGTTGGTGTTTGTCCAGTAGGCGTTTGTCCAGCAGGCGTTTGTCCAGTTGGCGTTTGTCCAGTTGGTGTTTGTCCAGTTGGTGTTTGTCCAGTTGGTGTTTGTCCAGTTGGCCTTTGTCCAGTTGGCGTTTGTCCAGTTGGTGTTTGTCCAGTTGGCCTTTGTCCAGTTGGCCTTTGTCCAGTTGGC
>JAPQRP010000019.1:13630060-13641594 GCA_037367295.1 Apogon hyalosoma | reverse complement strand
TTTTAAAAAAAAAAATAAATAAAAAAAAAAAAAAAAAAAAAAAAAAAAAACACAAAAACATAAACCTCTCTACAGTTCACCCTTAGATACAGATGCATAAAGAGTCTGAGTTTCTGAAATGTGAATCAACACATACAAATACACTTCACTGTTAGCTTTGGGTCACACTGCCTTTGTAATTTTGCTTTAAAGTCACCAGTGTTTTTCTGTAGCTATCTTTTCTTATTTATTTATTTATTTATTTTTATTTATTTATTTTTTTTCCATTTGTTGTTTGCCACTGGTTATTGTGATAGTGGATGATTCTGTTCTTCAGATTCACTGCTGTTCTTCTATTGTTGTTGTTAGTGTTTCGTTTTTGCCTGTTGTTTGCTTCTGTTTCAGGGTCTGTATCAGTGTTTGTTTGTGTATAACCTCTGTCCTGTTCTCCATCAGGTAATATCCATACAGTAATACAAGACTTATATCCAACCAATAGGGGGAATTGATCTAAGGCTCAAAACCCACTAAGATCAAAACTGTCAAGCAACTCGTGGCCCCAGTAGATTAAGACTGGAGGACAAAGTGAACAGGACAGGTTAAAAAACAAAAAAGAAGCTTATGTAAGTTACAAGTTTGAGTTACTCTTGAATTTGAAGTGGGACACTGATCTCATGAAATTGCGTTGTAGGTCTTATGGCATTTGGTGTGCTATACACATTTTCGACCTTTGATGGCGTGTCAATTTATGCCAAGATCTCCAGTTCACATAACCCTAACCCTAAACCTCAGCATGTGGTATTGGACACGGTGTGAACATACACGCGGAAAGCTTATAATGCATAGAGATAACACGCCAATTAACACCACTTTAAAGTGTCGTGAACATTTACAAGATTTCATATCACGCTGGAAGTGGAGATAGAGTAGCAGAAGTGGAGGAGGCGAAGGAAAAGGGCAGCAGAGTCTTTTTTCAGCATCCGTGGCAGACTTGACCGAAGAGCTGGACTCCCTTTTGTGCCACATCTGTTTTTATTTTCATTGCAAAGGAGAATAATAAAAATCAGGCATCTTAAATCTGCTAGCCTGCCATCCCATTGTCAAGGGGGAGTCACATCAGCGAGCGTGGGTGGGATACTCTGCTGCTCTGTGCTCCGGGGAAAGCTTTGGCTGGACTTCGTGACATGTTTAAAGTTATGAAACAACAATAAACTCTTACCAACTTTGCTTTTTACTCCATCCAGTAAAATCATTAACTCCATGATTAGATCAGGTTTTTCATATTGATCATAAGATTTAGTCTCCACTTGAGTGTATTACACTGTATGTGTACGTTTGTACAAGTATAACACACACAGACACCCCCGGTTTCTCCCAGCTCTAACCCACATGCCCCACTGAAAGCACATACCACACACATACCACAGCGTGCTAGCGTGTGATGCAGAGGGTTGCGTGTGGACTTGGCTGCAGAGGCTGTTTCATCTCATGGAGGTTGGATTTCTTCTGTATTAACAGCCCCTTTTGATGGAAGTTGTTGCGTAAAATTGAGACATGCTTCAACATAACTTGTAAAAATGAAAACAGCAACAAAACGTAAATAAATAAAAAGAGAGAGCAAACTGGCTAGTCATACACAGCGTGCAGAGAAGTGACCTAAGGGTTAGGTTGTACAAAGTTTGGCACCCGTGTGCATGCTCTTACAGCTTTTAATGTGCTTAAGCCACATGATTAAGCAGGTGTGTACATTAGAGCATATACAATACACTTTTAACATTGGTGTGCGCTTGTGCATGTCTTTGGGTACTTGTATGAATAATGATCTACTAGGGGGGTTGGCACCAGTACAAGGGGGTCAGCACTTTGGTGGTTTGTGTACAGTATACAAGCAGGCAGCCTGCTGAGAGAGGTACGCACACTTACTGCCAGATGCCAGGTTGGAGATATATAAAAGAGTCATGTCTCATGTTTAAGGAACTGTCAGAAATTAGATTATATTAACTCTATTAAGGTTAGTAGGTTCAGCATAAAACAATTTTTGGCAACCAAAAATTAAACGGCTTATAAACCCCAGTGTATACATTCACGCAAAAGGAATAGTGCCAATGTAGTAATTTTAACAAGTGAATCATCACAGATTATCTGGAAAGAGAAGGGCTTCTCTAAAGTGTTTATAAGTCTTAATACCGCACTAAATAAGGTTAATAGATTTACACAGCGAGGTTAAACATGATGAACTTGTATTTATCGCACCATCACTGTGAGTCAGTCAGATAAATACAGGTCCTTGACACTAAACTGGGGCCTGAAAAAGTGATATATTAACCTGAAGTGGGGAGGAGTCGTTACCTTTCAAGAATACCAACATCTTCCCAAGCCAGCTGGGAAATGCGCTCTGCAGAGGCTGACAGAACAGTCAGTCTGGGGCCGTAAGTACAGCAGGTAGACGAACAAGCATCGTTCTGTACAATCTGACATGGTGTGTGGGAGTTATGATGACAAATCAGAATGGTTTTCTTTCGTCCCTGACCCGCCGCTTTTCTGATGCCGACGATTCCAGCCAGGATGTTTTTGTTTATGTAAAGTCAGATGATAAAATTAAATGTTGACAGACACTGCACACAGGGATTCTCTGAGAATGACGCATCTCACACATGTAAAAAAGGATGTGCACACACACAGCTGTTTGTGACTACAGTTTGTTTGTGTGCACACACACACACCAGATCAGTGTTTCTGCTGACAAATATGGATATTTTGTTTACTTCATGAAGCCAACAGACACAAATGGAAAGATTGTGAAGCCGAGTAAAGTGTCTCTGGCACATTTGTACATACATATAAACTGGAGGAATTTATTAGACAAAGAGACAATAACTTGAGAACCAGATCTGTCTGTGGAGGGGACTGTGAGGTGCCATTCAGACAAACTAAAACAGGTCAAAACACCTTCTCTGTTACAGGCAATAAGAGCTGGAATAGTCTAAAGACAACTATTTGTGAAATTTCCACCTTTTCTACATTTAAAAAAGAGCTAAAAAAAAAACCCCAAAAAGCCCAAAAATGTTCAAATCTAATCAAACCTGTGAACACCTTTGTCTGCTCAGCATTTCATTCCCATCTCAGCAGTTATTCTTCTTGGCAGTTTTATATTGTATTTATTGTATTAATAATGTATTGTATGATGTACACTTTTCTATAGTAATGTGTCGTATACACTGTATTGTCTTATTTGTACGTTTAGTCTGTTTTTAAATGTTGAGGACTACAGATGGAAAATAGCTCTCAGCTTAATGTGACATATTTACACAAAGTAATGTTTTTATTTGTACTGAGTGTTGATTAATATGCACTGTCCTCATCAAATAAACAAACAAATAAAAAGATTAAAAAAATATACACTCATACAAGTAACATTGTTACTCTGGCCTTTTTAATACTCTTAAAGTTATATAAGTCAGTCTGTGAATACATTCTTTTCTCTAGTTTTGGTGTTAGTGATTCATGTCTGGATATTGTAAATATCATGGCCGAAATGCCTCTGCAAAAGACGATGGAATAGAGTTTTTCATCCACACTATTCAATTTATTTTATTTTATTTTATTTTTGTTAAATAAAGTTATGACACATAACTTGATGACACAAACTGAGAGGAATGCAATTCCTTCAGTAATAAAAATCATGGGATGTGGGATGACCATCAGAGTGAGGAGACAGTGAGACTGCAGAGGGAAGTACTGCTGTCGATGGTTTCTGCAGGTATGGCAGCAAATCACTACATTCAACTGACACAAACCTGATTCAGGAGAATAAAAAGTGAAACATACCAGTAGAGTTATCAAGGGGTTGATGTGTAAGAGCATCAGTGATAACAGCATAATAACATAATACATTAAAAGATAAGTTATTACTTGGCCAGGTCTCCCTTGCAAAAGAGAGTTCTGATCTCAATGGGACTTCCTGATTAAATAAAGGTAAATAAATAAATAAATAAATAAAAGTGAAGAAAATATGTACACGTAGTATTTAAGCTATAGCGTGGAAAACTCCTTCAGCTGAACGTCCAGGCTGTTTCTTTGTGGTCGGATCCACTTCTGAACCAGGTCTCATCCTCTTCTTTACCTTCTCCTCCATGTTGCTGAACTTGCTCTCTCTTTCTACCTGCTCTGCCTCTTGCCCCTCCCTTCTTGTTGGGAGGTCAAATGCATCATTTCCTGTGCACCTGCAGGAATGTCGCCGGTCGACACACAAAGCAAAAATGATATATATTGAAAAATACCATGAGATTTTAGAGGAGCCGATGGACTTCATCAGCAGTGTGTCATCTGCTCTAGTAGTGGTTTGGATGAAACGGACATTTACAGACATGGAGAAGTTCCACACTATAGCTTTAACAATGGCCTTAATTGCTTCTGTGCTCCACATGTCTGGAACAAACTCCAGAAAGCCTCAGATCAGCTGAAACACTCAGTTGATTTAAATCCAGGTGACAGACCCACCTGTTCTCAGCTGCATTTGAATAGAGTTCTTATTCAGAAGTTCAGATCTGCACTGTTTCTTTTAAGCTTCAAGTTTTTATCTGGGTTTTTTTTTCTTTTCTTTTCATGCCTATACTTTTTATTGCTTCCCTTGCACTGTGCTGTAATGTTTTTAATGTTTTATGTAAAGCACTTTGAATTGTCATGTACATAATATGTGCTACATAAGTATACCTGCCTTGCCTTGCCTAAAATATTTACTGTATAAAATATGTCTAAGAGCTTTTGACGCACAATCTTGTCAGTACGCTTTAAAAAAGTAATTGCTGTGATTCATAAACATGATTACTGCTTTTATATACTAATACTAATACTACTACTACTACTAATAATAATAATAATAAGCATTGGTATTCATCCATTTTTAACTCATGGTGCAATAGAGTGTTTATCATGACATCACGTCACAGAATAGATTGGGCTAGTTGAATTTTAATAATGACTATTTATTATAGGCCATTTTTGATATATGAGTGTATAACATGTGTTTCAACCTTAAAATAGGCCAGTTTAACCTACATAACAATATAAACTTTAAATATTTCCCTCTAATACTATCCCAGTAAAGTAATTCAAATGGAAAGCTCCACAAAGTTGTGCCTTAGTTAGTTTGATCGCACAGTGTTACGGAGCACACTTCCAGTCCGCATCGGTGCACCCCCGCTGCTCCGGAAACAGCCGGTGCTGTGATCCAACAGCGCCATCTATGGGCGGACGCCGGTGCCCTGCATGTTTGCGCCCTGACACACCATCACGGCAGCACAGCACAGGCCGGCTACTCACTGTCGCTGAAGAAGGACAAGGAAGACTGTCAAGATGTCTGACATGGAGGACGATTTTATGTGCGATGATGAAGAAGATTATGACCTGGTATTTACTGCTCAAAGTCCTTGTCTTGCATGAATACTTTCGCCGTTCGGCCGCTGAGAACTCACAGTCAGGAGCCGTGGGGATGAGCTAGCTGCTGTTAGCTGTTTAGCTAGTTAGCATATCGGCTAATATGAAGGCGAAGGCTGACAGTGGATAATCAACATTAGCCTCTCAGTCGGTTACTTACACACTTGACCGTCGCTACCGTGCAGCCCGATATTTCTTGAGAAACATTGTCTGCGACGGGTAGCTAACTGTATGTATATACATTTAGCCGTGAAGAACTTGAATTTCGGCCATGAAAAGGAAAGAAGCCGGCTAGTTAGCAAGTCATGATGGCTAACGATAGCCCAGGCTCACATTTGCAGAATATTTGTAGGCTGCGTCCTCTTTGCACTAGCAGCTAACCACTTCATACGGGTTTGGGAATGTTTATCTACTGCCATTGCATGTTGTGACTTAATATGCGTGTGTGCTTTTATTCAGGAATACTCAGAAGACAGTAATTCAGAGCCAAATGTGGACCTGGAGAACCAGTACTACAACTCCAAAGCCTTGAAGGAGGATGACCCCAAAGCAGCACTTAGCAGTTTCCAGAAGGTGGAGTGGTGCTCCATTTAAACATTTCTACAAATGGCAAATAAATTGATTGTTGATTCTTCTGAAAACTGACTTTTCTGCATAGTTATTTTGGAGCTCATCATTAACCACCATCGCTTCATGTTTTGTGTTGTCAGGTCCTGGAACTAGAGGGAGAGAAAGGAGAATGGGGATTCAAAGCACTGAAACAGATGATTAAAATCAACTTCAAGCTGGTATATGACTTTACTTACTTCAGTTTGCTCTCATATTGTGCAGGTGTAGCAGCCAAGCTGTTTAATCAGTGTCAAGAAAATGAAAACTTATTCTTTTCAAGATCTGGTGGTTGTTGTTGTATTTGTTGATTTATTATGTTCAAGCATTTGCCGAAGTTTGTCACTCAGATTTGATAGTGATAGTCCTAAATTATGTGACATTACGTGTTCTATTTACTGTTTTGTTGGAGAACACTTCAACATACACCTCAGTTATCCAAAAATGTAGGTCCACTCTGAAATCTAAGAAGAAAACCTGATAACCAGTCAGCCATGGGTCCTGTAAAAGACTTCTATGTGTTTTAACTCCACAGACCAATTTTCCTGAAATGATGAATAGGTACAAGCAACTACTTACATACATCAGAAGTGCTGTCACAAGGAACTACTCAGAGAAGTCCATCAATTCCATTCTGGACTACATCTCTACCTCCAAACAGGTGAGAATAGACACTACCAGAGAGACAAAACTTCAACTTGAAGGCTGTCTCAGGGACTTGTCTTTGCATTTTTTTTTTATAAATATACTGGTTTTTGAAAAATTACTTTTGTTATTATTAGATGGACCTGTTACAGGAGTTCTACGAAACCACATTAGAGGCTTTGAAAGACGCAAAAAATGACAGACTATGGTTTAAAACTAACACAAAGGTACGCCAAAGTCCTTACTTGTTCCACATAGCCCCGTAACATAAGCTATTACTTCAAAAGTAGCTCTAAAGAAATTCAAGAGTTTGCTGTTTATTTTGCTCTGCTGTAGCTGGGGAAGCTGTATCTGGAGAGGGAAGAGTATGGCAAACTGCAGAAGATCCTTAGACAACTTCACCAGTCATGTCAGGTGGGAAGAATCCTGTTTTTGTCCTTTGTGTCTCATAACAACAGAAATAAAGTTTGTAGTTTTTGGATATACCATAAAATATAATGCAACCTTTCAGCTTTACCTATTCTTCAAGATGCAGGAATGATCTAATTAGAGGTTGGTCTGTTTTGATAACAACAGACAGATGATGGAGAGGATGACCTAAAGAAAGGCACGCAGCTGTTGGAGATCTATGCTCTGGAGATCCAAATGTACACGGCACAAAAAAACAACAAGAAGCTGAAAGCCTTGTATGAACAGTCACTTCACATTAAATCTGCTATTCCGCATCCACTTATAATGGGAGTTATCAGAGGTATAATGGTTCAGATATCTTTCATTCATGAACCTCTTATTAGAATTTGTGTGGCATCAGGTGACTTGTGCTTGTTTTTCCTTGAGCAGAGTGCGGAGGAAAGATGCATCTGAGGGAAGGTGAGTTTGAGAAAGCTCACACAGACTTCTTTGAGGCCTTTAAAAACTATGATGAGTCCGGAAGCCCAAGGAGGACAACATGCCTGAAGTACTTGGTACTAGCCAACATGCTGATGAAGTCGGGAATTAATCCTTTTGACTCTCAAGAGGTGAGAAACTGTTGCTTTTGAAAATATTTGTTTTTGATTACTGTGTAAATGTGCTTTGTTAGAACAAAATCCAGGACAGACCAAACAACATAGGTCAAGGTTCATCCCACAGTCATTCAAACCATGCAGCATGCCAAAGAACCAAATGTGTACTCAAGCACCAGTGCAGTAATTATATAATCGATCCTAGGCACCACATGAGATTGTGAAGTCAGCGGTTGAATTTTTGATAAAGCATCTCTGTTGTTTCGCTCAGTGTTTTGTACAGTATGTTGGATCATTTCATCAATATTTCAAGTTTTGGCTCCCAATGTAACTTGTCGTGTTTTTTTTTCCACAGGCCAAACCGTATAAAAATGACCCAGAAATCCTAGCGATGACTAACCTAGTAAGGTAAGCACTATTTATTTTTTGTTTATGACACGTTATACTATAATAATATGCTTTGTTACTCATGAATTTTATTTTTCAGATGTACTGCTTCAGTACCATAGTAGTACTTGCAAAAACAAGAAGTGTGACATTCCTGCTTGTAACAATTTGTCTTTATATATAGAACTGATGCTTTGTTTAGAAAAAAAAAACACTCCTTTTCATAAACTTTATAAAACCAGTTGTTGAGATTAAAAATTTCATTTACAAAGTTGCCATTAACAAGGTTTAAACAAGATGTTAGCTACTACACACATACACATTGCATATCTTTTAAAATCAATATAATATTTCTTGTTTTGTTATAACCAAGTCTCTGTGCAGTAGAAAGTCAATTAAGTACAAGCAGTAACAAATCTGTGATGTAGAAAAATAATATCTGAGCCAACAGAAAATAGAAAAGAGAGAATAAAAAATAAATAACAAAAAAAGTAGACATAGCTTGTAGATACATGTTCCTACTTTAAAATATTAGGCTTCCATAGATGTATCAAACATGAAAAATAATTGGGACAGAATGAATTAAGACAAAAAACAACACCTAAACAAGCACAAAATAGGGAGTAGGGTGGAGGTGTGAGAGATTAATCTGAAGGCAATGTTTGTAAAGATCAAAAGTAATCCAGAAATATCACCATTTATTAAGAAATTTAGCTGAGGAACCTTGTAGTGAGAGTCTAATCTTTTCTAATTTCAGAAAAAAAAGAGTTCAAGCCAAGTGGGTTTAGGAGGTTTCCGTGAAAATAAGATATGACGTCTTGCAAGGAGTGATGTAAAAGCTATTATATCAGATTCTATTTGGTTTAGACAGGAGTCGAATGCCTAATATTTTGTCAGAGTATTTTATAGTATTTGTTTTCATAAATTGTGGCATATGGCTATTGTCTTAGTCAAACCTTTTAGTTTTTTTACACATTGCAGTTAGTTTGAATTCGTCACCCCATTTATAGAAGTATCCGACACATTGATAATTCATCCATTCATCCTACATGCATATATTTGAAAATTTCCTCGTTTAAACAAGAAGCAAGAAGTGCGCACACAAAGCCGTTGTAAGAATAGTGTTTACACAAAAGTCTAATATTTGGGGATGTTTGACAAGTATCAGGATGAGAGTTTTTTCTGTGGGTCATGCAGAAACAATGTCCAGGGTTTAACGACACCAACTGTTTTCCCCTTCCAGCGCCTACCAGAACAATGACATCACTGAATTTGAGAAAATCTTGAAAACAAATCACAGTAACATAATGGACGACCCCTTCATTAGAGAGCACATAGAGGGTGAGTGATGAACGTGTCTGCAGACGCCATACATGATAAGTTTGTCAAATAATGTCTTGTCTGACGTGACTGAGACGGTGATGTTTTGTTGCAGAGCTCCTGCGGAACATTAGAACTCAAGTACTTATAAAACTCATCAAGCCTTACACAAGAATACACATCCCTTTCATTTCAAAGGTAAGTTAATGTATTTTTTTGCACTAGTCATCATTATATGTACCATATCAATGTAAAAAAATAAGTGCAGTTTTAACAATATTATGCTGCAACTTATTTATACATGTGCATTACACACAATGTCACACAAACATTTGATAACTGATATAATGTTAAAAATTTGGAGTTTGGAACTAAAATAAGAACAGTTTCCCATTTGTCAACGTCATTGTTCTTGGTAGTTCTTTGAGGTTCAGCTGAACTAGTTTTGCTTCAGAAGAGCAAAACTAGTCCAGCTGAACCTAGAACTTAGAAAAATGGAGTTATTTATGTTATTCTGCTATTATTTGACTTTAGATCATATTGGTCTGTATGTGGAACCTGGACTAAAATGAGTTGGACACCCTTGATTGTTAATATTTTCAGTGTAATTTTTGCACTTCCCAAATTCATCTTGCGGGCCAGGTTGGACATTTTGGTGGGCCAGTTTTGGCTCCTGGGCCACATGTTTGAGACCTCCGATTTAGAGGGTATTTGGAAAAGCACATGAACTAAAATGCTGTTGTTTTAAGTTCATCCACAAATATACAGTGATTAAAAAGCATTCCATCACACACTCTTTGATAAGTTTCTCCCTTAGATTATAAACTATCCATGATATCATCTTATTTGTTTTCCACCGGTCTTTTTAGATGTTGCACCAAAAGCAAATTCCAAAAACATTCAGTAGTTTTCTGAAAAAGAAAAACTGATTAAATTTTAAAAAGTAAGCTTACTAGAGGTTGACCAATTTTTAAAGGATAATAACAATAATGTGGTTTTGGAAAAGGCAAAGGCTGATTAAATGGCCAGGAACAACCGACTGAGAAATAACGTCTTAAACCTTATTAGAAACCAGGTAAACACGTAAATGAACACGTAATAATCGAAATAAATACATCTGAAACTGAACAGCAATTAACCATGAGAAATTGCTTATTCTATGTGTAGTGTGATTTTTTTTTTTTTTTTTTTAAATCACTTTTGAGAAAAATACCCATCAGCCACAGTCACTTTTTCAATGTGCAAAGAGGAATGGGCAGTTATTTGTCAGTGTGCGGTTAATTCAACAGTATCAAAAAATAGGAGTTGTGATAGATTTGGTTCAACCCAGTTGAATGAGTAGTTTAAAATGAAAAACATTTCAATTATTTTTATTTTTTATGGTACATTATTTTCCCTGAGGTATACTCCATTTACTCATCGTAATCTGAGGCTGAGACTTCACTGGTGGGTCAGGTGGTGGGGAGCTGAACAGTAATTCAAGGCACTGTAGTTAGAGGTTTGTAAAGTAACTATTATGAGTTGAAGTTTTGTTGAAAATGTTGAAATGAGGTTTTAATGGTGCTTTCTCAGATTCCATATGGATACAGAATTCACACAAGTGGCATCACTTGTGTTCATACTTAGATGCAAATCATTTGTTCTTTTTCAGCACAATCTTGATTTTTATTTGGATCAAGGTTCTTTTGTGAATCTGGTCCGAAAAACAGGACATGGGTCTAAACATTCAACCCAGATGTAGACGAATGTTATGAAGCAGGTTTGGAAGCACTTTGGCTCTATTTGAAAAATAAATATTTACAGAGATAAAAGAGAAACTATTTTTCAGATAAAACACATTTTTATTTTATATTACATTATATTTAATACATAAATCCGCATGTAACACAGTCAAAAGGACACCAAAATTACACACTACTATTTTCTTGAATTCCTCTTTATCCTCTCACAGGTGCATTTTGGGAATTGAACTAATTATGCAAGACAGAGTGTTTCACAAAAATGTCCACTGTTGCAAAATAATTTGCAATTTATGTGTTTAAATAGGCAGGTTCTGCATGTAACACGAGTGGACACGATGGGTTCCACACCAAACCTGGAATGAGCCGTAGATTGATGAAAAACCCACATGTGTGGATTAGAAAAACCACTAGGATC
>JAPQRP010000019.1:13609961-13621406 GCA_037367295.1 Apogon hyalosoma | reverse complement strand
AGCAAAACTTTTTGATTTGCAAAAGATTTAGAGGTGCAAAACCTTTGGACCAGCAAACAAACCTTTTAAAATGACAATAATGAATGAAATGAAACCTTCATTTTTGTTTTCAAATCTTGATTTTCTTTTTTAAAAATTTAATTTTTGTTTGGCTTTTTTTCCTTTGCTTGCAAAGACAATTATCTTCATATTCAAGAGTTTACAAATATACATTTTTTGCATAACTGTAGACTAACATGCATGCATTTCTGTCTTATGCACACAAATATTTTGACTACAACCTTACCCCATAAGTAACATTAGTCAAAGTCAACTTTATTGTTAGTATTGCCATTTGTACATCTCATACAGAAAACTGACATGACAAATATAACTATAAACAATATAACGGTAAACACAGAATTTAACAATATAACATTAAATTAAACCTAAACTTCATGAAACTATTTCAGATGTGTTTGTGGTATAGGGGCAAATATGCAGGAAGCAGTAGGCAAATAAACATTTCTGCTGAAAATCTCTTTTTTTTCCCCCTAAGAGTTTATTTATTATTCATTGACAGAACTTACAAAAAATAGAATCTAACAAGAATATACAAAACGTCAGATATTCCAAGCCATAATAACCATAAACTGAATTTAAGAAGACATAAAAACTACAAGAATAGATACAATTAAACATATATAGACAAAATATAAATAAATGAAAAACTAATTAAAGAGAATAAAAATGAAGATCCAGCAATAAGTAAAGGTACACTTAGAAAAGGAAAGAAAACTAATATTACACAGCTGAGAATGTGTCGTTTCACTGTCTGTTTTTTTCACACGCACTTCTGACGTCCTGTACTTTCTAGTCAGCCGGTGCTTTCTGAGCCTCGGCGGCTTCCGTTCCAGGTGACTCCCATTTCCACACTGACAGCGGCTCGTGCGCTGTGAGCTGGCCGAGCTCGGACCCAGTCCGCGAGGAGCTCCGCCGTTAGCTGACGCAGCAGCAGCAGCAGCAGCTAGCAACAGTTAGCGTCAGAGCGGCTCTGGTGGGAAGGAACTGGGTGGGAGTGCCTCTGAGCTTTTACTCATTTAGGACATTTTTACAATGAAGAAACTAAAAAGGCCCGCATCCTGACGTCCACACCGTGGTCAATGCCTCTGTGTCGCGGTGTCGGTGACTGACATGGACGCAGGTGACAATAAGGTACAGTTTGAAAGACGGAGTTGGGCTTTTGTTTTGGTGTGGCCAAGCCTGTGAGGGTGAGGGTCCACGGGGCATCCGTTTAAGGCCCAGGTTCAGTCTGTCGGTGTTATTCCAAAACATGGTATACGTTCATTGTTTGTCTAAAAAAGGGGTGTTAATTTGTACGGGCTTGAAGGAGCTGTTGGAGTGCTGTGTCATGTGAAGAGCTGGCTCGGTCTCGGTGTTCGCTCACAGGCAGCTCTCACTGGCTAGGACGCTAACGTTATCCGTGCTAACGGTAAACGCAGTTCCTAGCAGCACATAGCGGAAAATGTACTCCTTCTCGTGTCGCAGAATTTGTGTTTTTACACATGCAGATAAATGACTAAGGTTTATTTTCACGGTGATATTCAACAGCAGTGTCCACTAAAAGTAAAAATGAAAGTCTGTGTTAATATTAGCATGTTTAGCTAACTGAAGCTAAAGATCTGAACTGTCAGTGACGGCGTTGACATGTTAACCACAAGCAGTGCGCACAAGCTAGCAGCAATTTCTGAAACCTAATGTAGTTTTGTCGGAACATTTAGCAGTAGGTTTTCTTGGAGCAGGAATGTGTGCGTAAGAGGGATGTTGTCAACACAGTTAAAGAGGTTTCGTAGATCTTCAGCAGAGGAATTTCTGGTTCTTCTGCATGTACAACATTCCTGGCGTTGTTGTGCAGAAAGTTGAGTTGGCCTGGCTGTGGTGTCCCCTGGCCCAGTGCTAGAGCCTGCAGATGACTTTGGAATGAATTGAACTGACCCTTGATGAAACTGTAATTTTTCAGTAACATGGCTGTTTCCGGGTTGTTTTCTGACTGATTTCAGTGTTTCATCCACAACCTCCGTCTTGACTGTTGTGAAACCTCGTATGCTGTGTTTTATACAAAGCCCGTCCTGCTTTCAGTGCAATGTCTCCCAGGCTTTGAAAGGAACTGGTGTGGAGATAAATGCTTACACAAACAGAGGCTTGTGAGATAAGTAGCCCCATTCTAATCACTGGTAGTGCTGTCATCCCCGACTGATGCACATCTGGGTCTGACCTCACTGTCTTTTAACTATTCAACCTCTTCCCACTGATAAAACGCTCATATTGGTTAAATAAATTGACGTGTCCTCTGATCAGGCCTGTCTTCTCAGCCTACCCGAATTAAAGATTCAATACCAGTGCACCAGCTTCCACGCTTTGGCCTCCTCACTGTATAATTGGTTTAACCTGTACTACTGTCCCTACTTTATCCTCTCAAACTTAATCCTGTAACAGCTCCCTATTGGTTATACTGTTACAGGGCTGTATGATATTGGAAAAAACTGACATTGCGATATATATATATATATATTTTTTAACCCTGTGATATGGAAAAATGAGGATATCATAGCTGTGTGGTGCTGACATAAATGGTCAAATTAGTTGTGTTACCTCTCATGGCAACAGGTGCATGGCACTGTCGGCACAGAACACGTGTTTCAGTATCATCCTTGTAGCCAAAACAATTCCAGATAACTTAAATTAGCATTTCTTCTCTGCGACAAAATTTGTAAGAGTGAGTGTTTTACCTTGCTGACATGTTTCACAAATTTTGTCGCAAAGAAGAATTGCGGATTTAATATAAGAAAACGAAAAAAATGAACATAATCTATTCCAGATAACCGAAGTTTCTTTTCTTTTTGGCCCTGAGTCTTCATTTTCGGTGATTTTGTCTTGTTGGTTGCTCATTTCGTAATGTTGTTACCAGCAAATCACTCCTTGTGCAGGGGCGTGGTCTGCTTCGGTAAACTGATTAAGAACAATCGTTATTGGTGGATCACTGCGCACAGTGTGTGTCGGGTACCATTGAAATGAGATGAGAACACGTTGAGTTAATTTGCCTCCTACATTGAGGGACCTGCAGTGTGACTATTGCACACATGTACATCGTGATGACGATGCTCAAACAATATATTGTGCAGCTCTATTTAACTGTACCATCATGCAGTGTCAAACTAACTACAATGGCCCTGTATCCATAGGAAGCTGTAGTCACCCGCTCAAATTCACATTAGCTTGGTCTACTTTTTCAGACGAGCTGATCAGCATTCCCTTTCCTTCGCCTCTGTTCTGTTTAGATGGGATGATATAGATTATCCAAGAAAAAGTGAGAAAACCACCCACAGACAGAAGCGGTGGGAGACAATGGATATCTGTATGGCATCCGCTGGCTCCACTGATACTCTATTCATACATCCCAACGACTGTGTCAGAGAATTGAAGGAGAGTCTTTGTACTCTGAACCCCATCAACTCTCCTCATCCTTTGCAAGATAACACATTTTTCTTAATAGGACCTCTTGAACAGAGCTGCCACTTTGGATTATATGTGCTACAGAAGTGTCACAATGTTGTCAATAGAGGAACAGTGAGAGGTGTGAAAGATGTTCCCATAGAGAAATATAAAAAGCTACAGAAGAAAGAAATTAAAGGGTGAGGTCAAGGGCATCACGGATGGACTGCCCATTACTCTTTGATTCATAGCTTTTGAAATAGACAAGTTTAAGACAAATATTACACATAACTGGAAAGGTCTAAATGCCATCTGAAACATACTCAAAGGGAAAAAATTAGTTTAAAATATTTTTAAATTAAAAAGATCAAAAACTACTGTGACACAGATGGACAAAAACAATTAACGTCTATTTTTTTTTTTTGCAAGAATTCCAAAGTTCTCCAAAGTAAAGGTCCTCTGATATTTTCATCCTAAAATGTCTTCAGTGTATACCTTAAACCCTCTATTTTACAACCCAATAATTGGTTAGAGGAAAAAAATATTAGATCAGACCTAAATAGAAAGAGTTTAGAAAAATGGCAGTGTCATGGATGGACAACACAAGTAAATATAAAATTTTTTCTCGTTCAAAATACATTTTCCTGAAAATATTTGTAATTACCTACCCAAAAATGTAAGTTTGTTGTAGATTATTGTAATTTAATTTTTTTGACCAGATGTTAACCTTCCCTTGACTTCATCCTAAAGAGGGCATGTTAAGAGGGCATGTTTCTTTTTTTTTTTTTTTTTAATTTTGTTTTGATACAGAATAGTTGTTGCATTGTCTGTGCTTTTTCAAATGCATTATTGTCAGTATTAAAATTTTGGAGCTTTCCAGCAAAGAAACAGGGCTTTTTTGTCATCATTTTATTAAAAGTTGTAATGCCAGAACAACAAACAGAGACTGTCTGTTTATCAAAGGGTTTGTGGACTACTGGCCTTCACAAAAGATTATTGATTTTGACATTGACTTCTGACAAGCATGTGAGATGTTTTAACTCAAGGTTGTTTCGCAAACAGATTTTTTTCCCCCTATTAAATTAGACCAGTCATTTTTTTTGTTCTCGTGGGCAATATTGTGATTTTAATTTGACTTTGTCAACTCTGTTCAAGGCTCTTTTTCTAATATTCTTATCTGAGCTCTTTGTAAAGAAGTGAAATAATTTTCTGTGGCAAAACAGGTCATAAATCAGGATATCCATAAAACCAGACAGAGCTGAAGAACACATAAGGTTAGTGTAAAACAGGTTGGAGAGGACATTACCATTTTTTGCCTCTTCTAATTGTGTCATAGTTTTTGTTTTTTACTGTCATCACCAGTCTTTTCACCTGTTTTTCATTATGGTATGGGATGTACAGCTTAACCTCTTG
Source organism: Apogon hyalosoma (assembly GCA_037367295.1). Taxonomy (NCBI): domain Eukaryota; kingdom Metazoa; phylum Chordata; class Actinopteri; order Kurtiformes; family Apogonidae; genus Apogon; species Apogon hyalosoma. The sequence continues at coordinate 13,616,522 of JAPQRP010000019.1, read as the reverse complement.
GCCAGGTCATCCTTGTAAAAAAAGGTCTCAACCTCAGTGGGATTTAGTCTGGCAAAATAAATGCTAACTAAATAAATGAAAAAAAAACAAAAAAAACTTAACTGACTCATACTCTGTATCTCTTGAATCTTTTATTAACTAATGGAGCTTGGCTTGGCTTTGGTTTAAAAAATGGTTGTTTCTTACATTTCATTTCACAATTTTCACAACTTTAATTGTGTCCCTCTGTCAAATCATAGATGGTATATCTGACACAGATAGACACAAGTGCAGCAAATGTTTTGGTTTCCATTTGTAGTCTGTTTTCCCCATTTATCCTGTTTTAATTTTAGGTATAGTTAAAGATTGGGTAAAAACTGAGGTGTTCATTTGAGGATAAAAGTACCTTGTCTGTCTCAATACTTCACCTCTGTTTATTCAGCTGCAGCTGTCTTAAGTCACATGATATACTGTCTGACATGTTGTTTAGACTTTGCCTTAAATCTTTTGTGGTCACGTGTTATTTCCTCTGAAATGAAAAGGGTAATATTTCCATGTTGATAACTTTTTATTGCCAACAGAACTCTGTAAACCACCACACCACAGAATGAGGAAATGAAATTTTTTTTAGAGGTTAATAAGGCAGATGATCTGTCTTATCACAGCTAACACGTTGTAATTTTATAATGTAAAGGTGCAGATCACCTAATATGTTTTAGTGTATTTTACTCAATTATATGTCTAGTTAAGTTATACAAATCTAAGAATGAAGTCAAATTATGGAAGATCGTGACAGGTTCATGATAACTTTGCAGAGATGAACAATTAATCAAATTGCAATGTTAGTCTGTGAAATTCTATCATATTGAAAGGCTGCAAGTTTATAGGTCTAGTCACTAGACTCTAGTGCAGGGGTCACCAACCCTGGTCCTCAAGAGCCACTATCCTACATGTTTTAGATGTATCCCTCTTTCACTTCACCTGACGGTCATTATCAGTCTTCTACAGAGCTTGATGATAGGCTTACCTTTTGAATCAGGTGTGTTGGAAGAGGGATACATCTAAAACATGCAGGATAGTAGCTCTTGAGGACCAGGGTTGGTGAGCCCTGCTGAAGTGTATATCTGGCTGTATTTTGGATTGTCACACTGAGCTCAGAGAGGCTCTGTGTAAAACAGGGGTCTCAAACTCAGCTTACCTGGGGGCCACTGGAGGTAGAGTCTGGGTCAAGAATGGGCTGCATTAAGTATTCCACGCTAGTAACATGCACTTTTTGATGAACTCTCCTTCTTTGAATGTCTTTCCGGCCCTGGCAGTCATCTCACTCACCACCTAGCTGCTTCAACTGCTTTCTTGAATAAATCTTGTTGCCTCTATAGACATTTTTTCAGATTGGTGACCCAGTTCTTTCTCTCATTTCCTTGGTATTTTATAAACTCCTCAGCATGTCTAGTTAAGAAATGATGTCAGACGTTGTATTCCTTAAACACTGCAACTATCTCTGTGCATATGAGACACATAGGGGTGCCCCCGTGCTACACAAAAACATATTCCGTCTCCCACTTTTCCTGAAATTGCCTGTTGCTCATCGCCAACCTTTCTCTTCATGGCACGTTTTGAGAGAGACATGACTGAAACTGGGTGATGGCAGATATTTTCCGTTCACTTGGTGTCACTTCGAAATATGTTTCAACTAAGTGACTAATGTTCATACTTCCCCAGGTACTTTGTGGTTGGCTAGTTTTATAACCATTGACAACAAATGCTGCCGGAAGCTGTCACAAGACTATCTATGGTAGCCCCTAAGTGATAAAAATAAATAAAATAAAAGCGTGGCAAGACTCAGCAAAAAGGTGTGTTTGAGAACTATGGGCGGGCTGTGCTAACACTAAACTTTGATGTCAAGTAGGGGGCCACAAAATATCATCCCATGGGCCGCAATTGGCCCCCGGGCCACGAGTTTGAGACCCCTGATGACATGCACGTTGAGAGTCACTGCATTTAATTTTGAACTACTGAAAGTGTGCTCATTTGAGCTGGGAAAAAAATGAAGTTTTCAAAATGATCAGTAATGTGCATTCGCTTTTACTTGATAACTAAAGCAAATGTAGAGAGGTAAAGTTCTAGCCCTTGGGAACCAACTTAGGAAAAAAGATGATTGACAGTCAGTGATGAGAGGCAAATTATTTTTTGGTCCTATTTGAATTGTGATGTTTTTCAGTTAAAATATAATTTTACAAGTCTAGAAGTTGCATTTTGTCATCAGGAGAGTAAAGTAATGAAGTTTTGTGTGAAACTGCTCAGTTTCAAACATTTTGTCTCTCATTGCACATGATACACCTCATCATTACCTCTGCACATTTCACATCTGTCTTTGAGGACAAGATAAAGGAATCTTAAAAGTGTTGAAAACCACAGCAGCCTTGTTGTGAATCTGCAGAGCATCTTCAGCAACTTTGGACAATCTGTAGAGAGTAAATTCCAATTACGCCACTTTCACTAGTTTTGAACGTGTAGTCTATTTTTGTATTTTCATGGCCTGATATTTCACAGGTTTTATAACAAACACCAACTTTTTAAATTAAATAAATGTATAGGTGATTGCATAATTCCAATTGGCAAAAAAAAAAAAAAAAAAAAAAGTATTTATATCTAATCTTTTCCCCCCAAATAACATTTACAAGGGTACATCTGAAGGGGGCAGGAGGTAACAGGATAGAGTCAAACTGTCACAAATTTTAATATTGTCCCCGGTAATTGCAATACAGTGTTTTCACCAAATAGTCCAGCCCAGTACAATGATCTAGTTTATTTCTTCCCTACACTTACCCCATGTGAAATTGCAGGATTGCAGTGACAACAGTGTAGTAAAATTGTCTTCTACACTGTGTCCAGTGCTGCTCTAAAGTCTGTGAACCCTCCAAACATTGTCATTGTTTTTTTGTTTTTATAAAAATAATCTAATGAAATGAACATCCAAATCCCTCTTTGTAAGGCAGACCTTCCAAATAAAGGGACACAGAAAAAAAAGATATACTTTTATTATTTATTCAACAAAAGTCATTTATCACTGAAAAAACAGAAAATCTGAGATGTGCAAAAGTATGTGAACCCTTTTGCAGTGATTACTTCAACCAAACATCTTCTGTAACTGCTGTCCAGTGTCTCACATCTGCTTTTGGTCATTTTTGCCCACTCCTTCCAGAACTCAGTCAGTTAGTGAGAGATGTTAGAGGGATGTCTGGCATGCACCACCCACTTCAGATCGTTCCACAGTATTTCTATGGGATTGAGGTCTGAACTTTGACTGGGCCAATCCAGAATGTCAGTCTTCTCTTTCTTAAGGCATTCCTTGGTAATTTTGCTGGAATGCTTTGGGTTGTTGTCTTCTGCATAATCCATTTCCATCCCAGCTTCAACTCCCTGATAGACAGTGGGAGATTCAGGGCAAGAATTCAATAATAGGCCAGGGAATTCAGGGTTTCCTGGATACTAGTCATCCAGGTCCAGGGTCAGAAAAGCAGGCCCAGACCTTGACATTTCAACGACCATGCTTTACTGATGGGAGGAGGTTCTTTTCTTGTTAACTTTTCTCCAAACATGGCACCTGCAAATTGTGGCCAAATAATTCAATTTTGGACTCGTCTCTCTATAGAATGGACTTCTATGGCCTCTGGGTTGTCCAAGTGGTCTCTGGCAAAATTTAAATGGGCAACTTTGTTCATTCCTGGGAGTAGATGCTTCCTTCTAACAACTCTAAATGCCATGTCTGAATAAACATGTCATAAATGCCCTGTCAGTTCATTTTTCACTCAATTGTAGATGCATGTACATTTATCCCAGATGTGTCCAGAGAGGTCTGCAACTCTCTGGAGGTGATATGTGGGTTGGCCTTTACCTGATTTATCATTTATTTGATGGGTCTTGATGAAAATGTTGATGGATGTCCAATTCTGGTCAAAGTTGCAGTGATGCTGACCCCCCCCACCCCCATTTGTAAATGATTTGTCTTACAGTGCAGACTGATCTCATGAAATTGCGTTGTCATGCCAGTTCTTATTGCATTTGGTGTGCTATACGTATGCATTTTCATCCTTTCGTGTGTTATTCAATGCCATTGATTGCATATCAGTGTACACCAACAGCTCTGGTTTACATATCTGTAACTGCTAACCTTAAGCCTAACCCTAAACCTAACCACGCTAAATGCGCTAACCCTAACTCCTAATCACGTGTAATTTTACGCGGCATGAACATGCATGCGGAAAGCTTATAATGTGTACAGATGACACACCAATTAAAAGCGGCATGTTATCTGCATGCAATTCATGATATGTTGCACAGTGGATGGATTGAGATTGACTCTTTAGGAGATGGTCTTGTAGCTTTCCCGAGACTGGCAGGCTGTCACCACCTTCTTCCTAATGTACTCAGATGTCTCCTTTCCTTTTGGCATTGTTGCTCTGTGTGCTTTATGCCTCAAAACAACAGCCGTTTGGTTGGGTTTCTTTCCTAGGCCTGGGTATCATAGCCAGTTTCCATAATTGATTTGATTTCGATTAATAAGGTTCTGATTAATCATGATTTGATTCGATTCAGTATTAAGTGATTGATTCAGATTAATTTAGTGATACCAAAGTACAATTTTGAGCTGTAACCTGATTATTTGACTACAGCAGCAGCACCACATCAGTACTGCTATCAATATTGATATTAGAAAGGAAATAAATATGACGTTTCAACAGTAAATGGATGAATCTGCTCTGAAATAATGAGCAGGACAGAAACATTACCAGGTTTCTACAGTGGCTCAGAACAGAGTTCTTCCTCATCTTTATTCTGTTTTAAGGCTGGTGGCTTCTACTCATTGAAGGGGGAGGGGGGGGTAGCGCTCTGTGATTGTTGGTCGAGCGGGGTGGTGGCAGTAGCGGTCCGTCATTGTCGCTTTACTGTTCCTCTGACTCCACACTCGGTGTGGATCCAAGTTAATTTTCCTAGAATGATCGGCTTCTGCGACTCACCTCACAGGCTCCAGGCCACCAGCTCCTCTGCACTGCAGGCTGGAGTTGGGGCCGGGAGGACCTCCCGCGGAGGGATTTTCCTCACACTTCCTCCTCGTCCCTCCCGCGGCAGAACCGTCGCGAGCAAGATCGAGACGCCTCATCTTCCACAGGAGCTCACGGGACGGAGCCGACCACACTTCTGTGTCGGCGGTACCCGAATCAGATACACACAGTCCTTTTCTGAAAAATCGATCTCATCCACTATTAATCAATTCCACAAAATTAAAACGAAATCGATCTAAGATCGATCAAATTGATTTTTTTACCCAGCCCTATTCTCTCCCCTTTATTCAGTGCTGCTCTAAACCTTTCCTAAGGATGTCTCGTTTGATTGGTCAGCTTAACTGATTACTTGAATATGTTTCACCTGAGTTTATTACCTACCTGATTTTATCAATGCAGCTGGAGTTCATTGACTTTTTCATATATTCTGATTTCGTATTTCTTATAGTCTGCTGGCTACTCGCACAGTTCCCTCAAAAGTTCATGGAGTTGATGGACAGAAACCTGACATTTAATATATAAAAACAGTTGCTGATAAAATAAGAAAATGAACGTAAAAGGACAGAAAAATCTAATCTACTCAAGGGGTTCACAAACCTTCAATCAGCATTACAAAAGAGACAAAGAAGTGAAACAGTGGGTCTGATAAAACAGAAGTGAACAAATAATATTGACTGAGACTTGAGCAACTTTGTCTGAGCAGTTTTAGAAAAAGTGCTGCTTTTCAAAGCATAGATTTTATTTTGTTTTTAAATAAATGTGTCATTACAGATTAGTAGCTTGTGTCACTCAGTTGTTCTTTTCCTCTGTGCAGGATGTGAAGTTGTCAGCTGAAGTAGAACCGTTCGTCCCGCAGAAGAAAGGTCCAGAGGGATCCCTGGTCAGCATGAGTCTTTCCGGAGAGGCAGGTGGTGGAGGAGGAGCGGGTGGAGGCTTAGGAGGAGGTGGTGGAGGGGTGGAGACCACTCCCATACCAAGCTACCTCATCACCTGTTACCCTTTCGTTCAGGAGAACCAACCCAACAGGTATCTGTCAATCTGAGGAGATGAATGAGTGGGGGAGGTGAACCAACTCTGACAGTAGTTGCAGAAAAACTCATTTGAGTCTTTGTACTTTGGTTGTCGGTCATCATAATTTTGGCTCTTGTGAATTAGGTTTGTGTGATATGACGATTGCATAGTACTTTGCTATTTGTATTATATGATAAATCATACTTATTTGGAAACTTTACATTCTTGCTCATTGCAGGCAAGGAATATTTTTTTTCTGGCACTTTTATTCTGACACTTGAGCACCTTGTAAAAGAGTTTTTTGTTTTTTTTTCCTGCTGGATTTAATATGACTTTTTACCCTGCCCCCCTAAAGGGGAGGCAAGGGGTATTGTTTTTGATTTGTTTTTTTTTTTGTTTGTTTGTTTGTTTGTCAGCAACTTTACTCAAAACTACTGAACCAATTTCCATGAAATTTTCAGTAAAGGTGTGAGGTGGTCCAGAATAGATCCCATTAAATTTTGGT
>JAPQRP010000019.1:13455028-13480171 GCA_037367295.1 Apogon hyalosoma | reverse complement strand
CCTGTGATGATCATTAGAGGACACACCTTGGATGAACATGTCCCCATGGGGACATTATTTTCGGTCTTTTCTAGGGGTATCATCATTTATGTCCAGGCCTGTTTCATGAGTTTGTTTTTTAAAATAATTCTGCTGAACCACAATTCAAAAGCAATGTCTGATTTTCATTGGTTAATTTTCATGGAATTTTTTAAATTTACTATTACTTTTGTGAGACTCAAGTTATTTCTGTGACCATTGTGGGTTTTTCTTACATTAACAGAGGGGTACCAACAATTCTGTCCATGTGTGTATATCTATTATTCTTTTCTATCCCATTTAATTAAATTTTTAGGGGGTTTTACATGATCCCCAAATTTGCATCAGCAGTGGCAAAAATCTCTCAAATGGTGGCCACTCAATGGAAAAAAATCACTTTAAAATTTAAATTAAAAAAAAAAAAAATCATCAACCCCCTGCACGAAGTTTCACACAGACAAGGAGCCAAGCCCTAAACCCAACAGAAAATCCACCATTTTGCATTGTGTATTTATTAGTCATGATTAAAAAATATGGACAGATATAATGTACTGTACATAGACGGACTTGTTTGTTCCTTTCCATTTCCAGATGTACTTTAGCAAACGCCTATTAGAGTGTTAATCCAGGAAATTTCACATTTGTCAGATTCATCAACAGACTTGGTGACTTTAACTTTAACAGTGCTGTTATGGTGAGGCTGTGAACTTCAGTGCTTCACCAGAGATGGGGAAATGGCATTTTAAAAAATCCATTAACTCCTTCTTGAGTGAGTCATCATGAAACAGACTTTCATGATGCAACATTATCAAAATGACATTGTGACAAATCATTATAATGTGTCTAAAGTGTAATAACCAAGATGTATTTTCTGTGCCTTGGTAAATTTAAGAAATGTTGAAAGAAAAGTCAAAATTCAATAGAAAAGATTTTGATGTGTTATTTTTAGTTATGCACCTTGTAATGTGGTGAGTTGAAATCATTAAATAATGCCGATATGTTAGTAAATGAGTGTTTATCACATATTTCAATCAGTTGTGTGTAATGCATCATGTTACACACCATAAAAGCAGCTTCAATTTATCAGGAGCTCTGTGTGTTAAAACAATGATTACTATTAAGAACACAGGCTTCTGTAGCTTCAAGGATTGGAAGATTTTTTGTCATTTAAAAGTTATGTAAAAAATAAAAGCTTCTAACAGTCAGCTGTGGGTTGATCTAGAAACACTGACTTCATGCACTTGGTGGTGGTTTGTTCATGAAGCACCTCGGAGGTTGTGATTTATTCAAAGTGACTGCTTCACTATCGCTTTCACAAAAAAATCTGTCACTGAACTTCAATTCAAAGAATCTGATTCCAGATCATATTTGACACAATTCCCCACAGACTTAACACCAGATTTGTTTAAATACAACTTTTTGAAAACTAATCGAAGTTGATCCAAAGACAACTTGAGTTTTAAATGATCATTAAATCCAAAAATGTATGAATGGCACTGCTAAGAGCTAGAGCATGTTTTGTCTGTTTTGATTTTAGTGGTTTTCTTTTTGATGTGGAAGCTCCCTGGGTTCCAAATAAAGACTATAAGCTGAGTCAGAAAGCAGCTGAAGTGTCTCCCGAGGGAAACATAAACACATAAAACACTTCACAAGGATATAAAGATATAAAAAAAAGGCTGAAAGTGATAAAATATGAATCAACAGTCTGTTAGTTGCATTAAGGGAGGAGGCTGGTTAGTAGAAGACCGATCAAACTACTAATTAAAGTCTGAGCTACCAAAACAAAAACAAGAAAATCAATCATCAATTATGAGATGAGAGCAGAGGATAACTGAAGTAAAGACAAAGAACAGGATTGTTGGCTTCTTTGTGGGAGAGGGATGAGCTGCAAGAGAAAGAAAAGTAGGAAAGGCAGGGTGAAAGGTCACCTGTTGAGTTGTGATATTAATCTAAACCCAGGCCGTTTTTCCTCAGTCCATGGCTGTTGTTCCCTTCAAAGACACATAGAGGAAAAGGACGACACATACTTTAACGAATGGAAGGACCTGGAACAATAAAACTCTGTCTGAGTGAAAAGAACAACGACACACCCTGTAACAGATTCACAAGACACAGAAACGGATAAAGGACAGAAAGAGTGCTGTAAAAAAACACCAACCACGACACACTCTGCTCCAGGTGAACAGCATCAGCAAATTCTGAATGAAACACTGCAAGACTAGACAACACACCAAAGAAGGTGAAGCCAAGATGACTGGCATGTTAGTCCTACTTCACACACACCCACTGATTCTGATAACTTCATTTAAGATCCACTGTGGTGGACAGAATATGGAGGTGTACAGATGGTATTTCCAACCAGCTGAATTTATTTGCATTTTTAATTTGTGCACAAAAAAAAAAAAAAAAAAAAAAAAGAAACAAGACAAAAATGACTATTGATTCCCAGGGGGAAATTCACTTTTTTCATCAGCTCAAGGAAGTAAGGAAAAATGAGAAAAAAAAAAGAAAGAAAAAGAATAATCATCAGTCCAAGAATCATCAGACTAAGGTGTTGCAGACTCTGATGGTAGTAGGCATGAATGATCTTCTAAAACCCTCAGTCCTGCATTTTAATGAGATCAGTTACTGCAGCTGCTCCTCTGGTTCGTCACAATAAGATGACATCTAAGGACCTGAGCCTCCTCAGGAAAAAAGTGCATCTGCGTTCAGGACCAGTCCATCTTGTTTGAAACTTTTATCCAGAACAAAATACCAAGACATTTGTATGTCTGCACAACCTAAATGTCCACCTGACATGCTGACTAACTGAAGAGGGGCCTTAGACTTTCTCAAATCCACCAGCATGTCTCTAGTCTTGGAGGTGTTCAGTAAGTGGCAATTTCTGTGACTCACAGAAGGTTTTGATCAGGTCCAGATGCTGTGTCATCTGAATAGATTTGAATATGACAGAACTCAGGGGTGTACTTAAAGTCCACTGTAAAGGGAGCCAGAACGGTCCCCTGTGGAGCCCCAGTTCTATGCATTACTATCCCCTTGACATAGTTCTCCAGTCTGATGAATTGTTTTCCTGCCAGGTAATAATGGAGGGATTGACAAAATTCATTAACATAATTGTCACATAACCACCAGATGAAAGTAGGCTCTGATAGTATGTAGAGGATGGAATCATCCACTCTAATGGTTTCTTTGTATTCAAACTGCAGGGCAGGGGTCTGCAACCCTGGTCCTGGAGAGCCACTAGCCTACATGTTTTAGATGTTTCCCTCTTTCAGTCCACCTGACGGTCGTATCAGGCTTCTGCAGAGCTTGATGATAGGCTGATCATTTGAATCAGGTGTGTTGGAAGAGGGACTCATCTAAAACATGCAGGATAGTGGCTCTTAAGGACCAGGATTGGTGACCCCTGCTGCAGGGGGTCCAGTGCATGTTTGAAGTGGTCTCGGAAGACACAGTAGCAGCTGCTCCAGGGTTTTCATGATGCTAGACCCACCGGTCTATTGTCTTTTAGCTCAGCTGGATGTCCTACACTGGGAACTGGGAGCCTCTCAAACAGTAGACTCAAGTTGAAGATCTTTTGGAGAAGTTCACACAGTTGGAAACCATAGTCCTTCAGGAAGTTTGAACACACACTATTTGGGCCAGCTAAAGTTTCTGTAGTTCCATCCATATCCCTTCTACAGTGATAGAGGGCATGGGGGTTCCTGGTGTTAGTGGATGTAGGTGTTGTGGTGGAGATGCACACAGTATGAAGATGAAGCTGCTGGTTAAGTGAAAGGCCACCAAGTGGATGTGGCTGAACCAGCTGTGTAGTGTGATACCTGTTTAAGAACCAGTTTTGTTCATTGCCTCTGTCCACATCACCCACTGTTGTCTGGGTATTCTTTGTCTTGAAGCCAGTGATCATATTAAGTCCCTTCTACACCTATGTGATGTTGCTGTGCTGCAGCTTCCAATTTTCTTTGGGTTTGTAGTCCCTCTTTGCTTGCTTGACTCTCCTCTTCAGCTCATGTTGCATTTGTCTGAATCTTTCTCAGTCACTGTTTTTAAATGTCAATTTTTTCTGGTTGACTGTTTTAATATTGCTGGTGATCCAGGATTTGTTATTAGGGAAGCAGCTTAAAGTTTGTACAGGTAGTGTCACTGCAGTATTTTATTATTTATTATTAGTAGTTATTTGGTAGTAGTTTATGTAATGGCTAATACAGTCAGCCATTCTATCGATGTCTATATAGTTCTATTGTTTCCAGCAATACATTCTAATCAGACCCTTTCAAAATGGTCTCTTGGCGCCTTAGTAGCTTTAGGTGTCCATTTCCTGACAGTTTAGGTAGTTGCAGGCGCTCTCTGTAGGAGAAACCAGGCTGCAGTCTGATCTGCCTAGTGGTGTAAAGCAGTAACTCCATAAATCTCTTTGGAATAAGGTGATGAATCTCAGAAGTCTTATGTTACATTTCCAATAGGTCCTCCCTTGAGTAAAATCTTCTTGTTGCAGATTTGTCCATTATATGTTTGATCAATCACATAAAAAAAGAAAAAAAAAATTCAGGAGTTTGACACGAGCTAATCATGTTTTCTGCCATTTTAGACGGCATATCATCCGGAGATCAAATAGAGGAAACTGGTGTTTGTTATGGAGGATACATGAATACAGAATAAATGTGTGGTTTTCAGCTCTTCAGTCACATGTTGTACTTGCTTTGTTTTTGAGGTTAATGAGATTGCTCAGAAAACACTGTGAATTCAGAATTTTAAGTTTTACGAACAGTCCACATTCTCTGTTCTTTTGTTCCATTTTCAGTCTTCGCCATTCCCAGCAATTGTTTCAATTTGGCAACTTGACAGTACAAATCAGTAAAGTTCAAATGATCCAAGCAGACTCATGCAGACTGACTAGAGATGTAACAGAGGAAGTCTGGTAGGGGGTTTCCCTGGAGAGGCTGTTCTGAGTTCTGATCCCCAGAGAGGCTGTTACAGGAATAGGAGAAGGCCGTGGGACTGGACCAGGACTCTGATCCTCAAACAGATGGACTCCAAGGGCTGGACTCAAGTCTTAAGTCTTAGGACTTGCTCTGCCTTACAGACCAGATGGAGAACATCAGAAATTCAGCAGTAAGTCACTACTTAAGTCAAGAAACGTATTTTTTTCCCTGATGGATGATGAAACATGGCTTGCAGCTCAGAGCAGTAGAAGGCTGTGAATAAACTGACAATGCTTATTTCTGATTCAAGTCCTGACAGAGACTGAGCCAGATCCTGTTTGAGAGGGATCTCAATCCTGTAACAGACCAAGCCGTGTCCTGTTACAACTTCATCTCAGTCTCGTAACAGACTGAGCAGAGTCCGGTTCAAGACAGAGGTGTGTCCTGTTTGAGGTCTGTTTGAATTGGATTTTGATGAGTTGGTTTGAGGAACAGTGTATCATTCAAAGACATGAGACTTTATGCCTTATAACCATGGTCATCTGTGTCTTTTTCTTTACTATTATTATTTAAGTTGTACATAAGCTTCTTTATTATCTGTTACTAACTTTCAGGGTAATCATCCCCAGTAAATCTGCTGTTGATCCTGTTGTACCTCTACATTCACTGGTGTTCCATCTTCCAGGTATCCTAGCCTGATATTCAACACTGACACTGGACATCACAGACTTCCCTCATACTCTTCCCTTATGTTGTGGCAATAATTCAAGTTTCCATGGAACCTGTTTTTGTTCAACATCAGCTTTCCTGTAGATGAAATAATGTCTGACAATGCTTTTCTTTTTAACAACCTGTTCCACATTTTTCTCCTGGTAGATCTGGCTAACGTTCCGCATATTGTGATGAAGATACTGAATGATATATTGTGCGGCTCAAGTTCTTCCCTCAGTAGCAGTCTTGTTAGTGCTTCATATAAACAGAATACAGTTATAGAGCTGTGTTTTGCCTCTCAACTATGTGCTGTAATGCAGTACAGATGTCAGTTGGCATTGTAAATACTCACCAACCCACTATCCCACAAGACTGATGAGCAGAGAATTTGCAAATCACTGCAGATGCCAGAGCCTTTACAGTGTTTCCATGGAGAGATGCAAACCCCAGACACTGATCTGAACTGAGGACGAGTGGGAAACTTTTTTTTTTTTTTTTAATGTAACAAAGGTTTCTTTAATGGAATTTCCCAGCAGCTGACCAGAGGAACAGCCTCCCTGCTTTAGCAAGGCTTCAGCTTGGAGCCCATTCCCCCCTAACTTCCCCCAAACTGGTTTGGTCATTATTGAAGCCAAAACTGGAGGCAAAATCAAATACACTGACTGTGGAAACAAAGCTGCAGGGATCCTGTGGTCTGGTCTGACCATGGTCTGACTGGCAGGTGCTGTAGATTTTCACACTTAAAGATGTTGTACACTGGACCTATAAAAGGTTAGTTTGAATTTTCACACTGTAGTTGTACATGATCCTTCATCGTCAGACAGGAGTAAATAAATAAAAATAAAGTTGATCTGCATCTTGTATGCAGTGCATGTGTCATCATTAATTGAAAATATTTTCACCGGTATTGTGATTAATGCGTAATCACAATGCCAGGATGAAGGAGATACAGGAAACTGGGATGAGAAGAAACACTTCCTTCTGTAAAATAGTTGAGTTAGAGAAGGAGGATGACACAAAGAATGTCTTTTGTGACAGCAGATCAGTACAGGTGACAAACACAGGTAATAGACTCACCTTCTCCAGCTGTTGTCCGGAGGCGGAGACAGGTACACCGCTCCATACGGAGAGCTCTCCATGTGGACATAAGTTAAGGAAATCATTAATACAAGGATTACCCTTAGTTACTGTTATTAACAGGGAATCTATGTTCTGAGTCTGGGTGTACAATGATGGCTGCTGTTATACTGAATGAATGAATGGTTTATTTTTGGTTTGTACATTAATTGCTGCACACAGTACAAGAACCACAATAAACACAAAAACAAAAAAGGAATAGGCTAGAGGCAAAAGCTTATTCTTTGCCTATCCTTTTCACCTGATCCACTGCTTACATTCAATTAAATGTGTGCATCATCGAGCTTTCTCATTATAACAAAAGAATCAACAACAAAAACACATCTACCATCTCAACTTAGTATTCCTGAATGATCTTATACTTAAGACATTTTTTAAACTTTGTCAGAGAAGTGAACAACTTAAATTCATCATCAAGTCCATTCCATAATTTCACACCCACAACCCAAATACATCTGGATTTCACATTTGTCCTCACTTTAGTACATTCAAAATTATAAAGACCTCTTAAATTATAGCTACTCTCTTAATTTAAAGAAATCTTGAATAACAGTACAACAGTACTGGAACAGTATTATTTTTTACTTTATAAATCACTAATATTTTAATATATACAATATCCTGCAATTTTAAGGTTTTAAGTTGAATAAATAAATAATTAGTCACTCATATCACGTACGTATCAAATAAATGCAAATAGTCAGCGGTGGGATCATCAGGACCTTCTCTACCATAAAAAATGAAATTTAGTCTTTATAAAGTGTATTTCTTGAGTCATTTTCATAAGTGTAATGTCCACAAAACTGCTTAGAATTAATTTCGTTGAGCTTGAAGTGAAATATCCTACAAAAAGTCAATCCATAACACCTCATAGTGATTTTGACTCCTTGAGGCCAGCACCACAGATACCACTAGCCTAGCGCATCTGATTTACCATAAATATTAGTGACGGAATCATCAGCCAATAAAATTTTGATGTTAAATGACAGGATGTTCTCTGGGCTCAGCAACATGTCCCATGCTAGCCCAAATTGTCATCATGAAATTTCTACTTGGAATCCACTGTCACAGCTATACCAGATCTTGTTGCCCATCTGCTGAAAATGCCAGTTTCGAGGTACCTTGATTAAACAAAAAGTTTGTCAGTTGTCTCCTCAATTATAACCACCATACTGTAACTGAAATGGGGGCAAAGGAGAGATTTGAGGATATTACAGTTAAAAAAAAGAAAAAAAAAAGCCTAAGATCTAATAGGGTTGATTCTGGATCTGTTGGAAACCTTCAATTCTAAGTCAAAATTACACTCTGATGGGGCAGCTGTAATGACACTGGGTATAAATGAAGCACACTCAGATAAAAGACTCCTCAGGCCCTCTTTGTCCATTATTGTGCAAACACTTTGAACCTCGTGATGTCACAGGAAGCATCAAAAATGATAGAATGCAAGCTATTTTTTGCAAATCTCTGGACTATCTGCAGTTTTTCCTCCCAAATGCACTAAAGTACTGGATGTGTTTTGTCATGCATCATGCAATTTTGATACCAGGCTAGTTTAACCCTTTAATGCATAGTGGTTACTACAGTGGACAGCTGTTCAAAGGTGTTTTCTAGTATATTCATGGATTTTGTTGTTTTACTTCCATATCAGCCGACACAGTGGATGCTTATGCATCGTCCCATACACTGCAATTCATACCATTACTGTAACTTTGCTGTTCTAGATAAACCTGATCTGCAGTGACATGCTTGAGTGTAAAAAAAAAAAAAAAAAAAGTTAATTGTTATTAGACTGTAATTAAAATGGGGTTTTTTTTTCTTTTTAAACAAAAAGTTGTTTTTTTGCATATTATCTCTATGAAGTTAGTTAAATTAGTATGAGAGTATGTTAAAATGTGAGAAAATATCAGATTAGCAGCATTAAACATGTTTTTATTTCATAGTTTTCACACAGTGTATCAGTAAATACATGTTTCTTTGTTTCTAAAATCAAACGCATGATGTCCAGCTGAGTGGACATTTTTGTAACTCCATGAAAAATAGGTTAATTAAAAAAAAAAAAAAAAAAAAAAAAAGAGAGATCACATTTTTTTTCATGCCTAAAGAAGAATAAAAAACACTCAGGAAAAAAAATCTTAAGGTTCTCATGATTCATGCATGAAAGGGTTAAACTATTCACAACAAAATAGTTGAGCTGGTTGAGCCTTTCCTGCACATACTTGACCATGCTGAAGATTTTGACCAGGAAACAATGCATCTAGACACCTGGCGCTCCTACAAATTTTCAACCTCTGTTTTTTTCTCTTTTCCTATACTGGCATTTTCTGTTTTCTGAGTTTTGTCAGAGTACTGAAAGGAAGCAAGCAAAATTTAGTTGCATCTTTGATAAGATCGCAGAGGCAGCAGGACAGCCAAGCGCACCACACAGAACGCCCAATGTGCATGGCCACTTCAGAGAGCTTCACAGAGCTACAACATACTCAGAAAAATTAGGAACAGATTTGACGATCATGCAAGACTGATGATTGTTTGTTTGCAGGATTCAGAGCAGTCTGAAAAATTCAAGCAGACATTTGCAGAGGCAGAGCTCCAGGCCAGCTCCACACTCTAAGCAGAGTTAAAATCATATATAGCAAGTCAAATCTTCACAGAAAAAGTATCTCCCGATTTTCTTGAGGAGGACCCAACCATCCTATACAGTTAAAAAACAGTGTCAATTTAACTTTTAGAGAGTTGAATTTAACTCTTTGGCCAGTGTCAAATTTTCAGAGTTAATTCTGCTCAATTCAGTGTCAAAATTAACAATGAAATGTATAAAAAATATTTAACATGGTGTTTTCACACTGTTAGAGTAATACTGATTACACTTTACAGAGCTATTTTCACTCCAAATTTAGTTTAAAAATGACTCCGTAATGTGTTAATCATCAGTTTACATGTGACGCTAATACTGAAACAATTTAGAATTGCACAGGTTCCCAAGGTGGGGAGTCATGAGATAATTTTCAGAAATTTCTTGAAGTAGCTCTTAGGTTTGTAATGATAGATTAAGTGTATTATTGTCACATTTACCTTTTAAAAGGAGAAATATTGCTCCACGGATTTCAGTCACCCCAGGAAATGCTTTTACTTTGAAAGAGCAAAGTCCTCCTGATAGTAGTATAATTATAGCTTCACACGGTCACCTGGAGGGTTCAAATTCAAACTGTATGAACTGTTAGTGTCCAAATATACAATTAAATGAACCAAAGACTAAAGTAGGTTTAGCTAAATATGGCCCCTTTAATTACATCTTTTACCTTTGAGAATCTCTTAAATTTTTTTCTTACAAATGTAATATTTTATTTATTCTTTTTCTTAGATTAAAAAAAAACATCTGATTTAAAAAAATATATGCATCTAAATACATTTCTAATGAAGTGTTCATAACTTTAATTTGAGTATTTCTAATTTTCCCTCAAATCCAGGACTTCAGTCTTAGCACCTGAAATTATTCTAGCTTTTTATTTTTCTGCGTAATCTCACAATTTTACAGTGTTTCAGAATTTTTCAGAAATTGAAATTCATGACTTTATCCTTCATTTAATTTAAAATTCTGTATTTAATTTCAGAAAATGTTTGAGTTTTTTTCCTGTAAAATTACACTTTAGTCCCATCTTGTGCTTTTGTTCACTGGCACAAAAGGTTCAGGGTGGTGTAAAGGGGTTAATGCGCTGAAAACGCAGAGCAGTGCTCAGACATATGAGGATGTGCAGTCACTGTGTTGACAGAAGGAGGCATGGTCTTCCACAATGACAGCTTTATGTGATTTAGTTCTCACATTGTTGGAAGAGCTTCAGGTGGGTGTGGCATCATTTCTACTGTTTATGCTAAAAATAGGCTAAACTGCAGAGCTGAGGTCAGACTGTTTGGGACTGGAGAGAGTCCTGTAATCTCTCAGACTCCGACATTAAATATAGGATCCACAGGTAAACGCACAGGTCAGAAGAAATGTGGTGTACAGACACAGAGGGCAGATAGTCCAGTCTCACTGGTTCTACAACTGGTTTATCTGCTCTTACATAACATCTATTGTAGTGGAGGTGAGTGTCAAATCCTGCAGAAGCACATCTGCTGAAATGCATCACCTCTGCAGCACAAACAACATTCATTTAATCACTGAGAAGACAAAATCATGTATGAAAATGCTTCAGTGGTTTCATCTTGTTGCACAAGAGCTTAATTTTATTTTGTTAAAGCTATTATGACATTTTTATCTTGTCATTTTGTCTTCTTGTCTCTTATGTTTTTGTCTTTTTGTACATTTTACAGCGCTTCATCTTGTTTGATTTTATATGAATAATTTAGAAGTAACTGACCTTATGTGTTCTTTTCTTTTTTTTAATTATATACAAAATACATAGGACAAATAAGTCCAAAATTATCAGCTGCCAATATGCAGCTGTTTCTATAGTTTTACTCCCTGTGAACCCGACAGCAGCAGAAAAAATGCAAAACTAAGTCATTTGTATCTATGAAGTGATCATACTTTACAATTGGCTGATTGTTTCATCAAGTTCACCAACAGGCTTTTTTAAACTTCTGTTACTTTTACAGGATATACAGTTGACCGGATTTATCATTCCCATCAGTTACATTACAAACCAGGCCTCAGCACTAGGGATGGCTGCTGAATCCTGGTAATAAACGGGCCCTGCGGCCAAATTATTTAAGACTGGTTCAGATGATCAGTTTTCCTAATTGTACAGGAGAAAGAAAAATAGAAATAAGAAAAAATATAAAAGTTGCTTGGCTATTTTTTTTTCTCATCAACTCAGTTTCTGAGACATTTGTCTGTGATGCATTTTTGCCATTTTCAGTCCAGCTGAAAAAGCTGGGTTTGGGTCTCTGAGGGGTGGGTCTGCAGCTCAAACACACAGAGACATCTTATGGACAGTGGTGTGTTCGCCAAGAACTAAACGGGAAGTGGTCAGTTTACTTGTGGACACAGAACAAGCTAACCTAACCTAAAAGTCTGCACAGAACAGGTGGAGAAACAGTTTGATGCTTATCGTGTAGTGCATCTGTCTGCCCTGTTCGTGATATGTACCGGTATGCTGCCAACATGGAGCCCAAATACAAGTTAATGCTTTATGGTGTCCAGCAGCCCACCGACTGCTTCATTATGGGTCCATTCATAAATCTGATGTCAATTGGTCAGAATATCCTCAGACCTGTCATTCATAGATTCAGAGCAGGAGGATTTAGAGATCTGGAGGATGCAGGAAAACTACTGCGCTGTCAAAGTACTGACTGTCCTGCATTAAGTTGTATACTTAAGGGAGTGATATTTTGCATTTTTTAATGGAATTACGAATTTTCAAACATTTTCCTGTGGTCTACATAAACTGTAAATGCTCTGCTTGGGTCTGAATTCTTCATTCATTCAACTCCACAGGTCCATCTTCAACCATATTTCTGAGAAAGGACACAAAAAAGGTGGTTTTATTGTTAATACAACAAACAACTGAACATTTTAGGTAACTGGCTCAAAGTTTGGGCATATTTTCAGTACAGACTACAACCGCTGCTGCTAATGAACAATTATGTCGTACTCAGAGAAATGTTCATCGGAAGTCTGGGCCTTATATGTGCAAATGTTGTGACATAACTAGTTATAAAATGTAACAAATTAAGAAGGCATTCAAACAGGTTGTAGAAAACTACTCAATTTTTGACAGAATGAATCTAAAGATAGCTTTGCAGCAGCTGGAGGGTTCAAATTCGAACTGTATGAACTATTAGGGTCCAAATACACAAATAAATGAACCAAAGATTAATAAAAGTGGGTTTAGATTAATATGAACCCTTTAACAAGTGAAAAAGTAAGTGGAGTTTACCAGTACCCCCACACCACCACACAACCTCATGCTCAGCGATACCCTGCCTGGCCAGGGATTAATTTTGAATATTTAACTAGAGATAAATGTAAACTAGATTAAACTAAAGTATTAGCCTTTTTGGGTAGTTCAGTCAAACTAAGACAAACATTATTCTGCCCAAGTCTTAATTTTCAATTGGACTGCACTGTTTGCCGAATTGGGTGAACGGTATTCGAAATATCAGATGGACAATTTTTCTGCGTTAACATTTTCAAAAATTTGCCAAAAAAAAAAAAAAGTAAATTCAGCCATCAAATTGTGCACTGCACCTCTCCTAGTAGTAAAGAAAAATAATTTTAAATTAGAAAAGAATTGGATGAATAGTCTTTGAGAAATCAGTTGGACAAAAATGTCAGATGGACAGAAAGATGGATGGAATTCCTGGTATTAATATATACCCCCATGGGCGGGGTAAAAAAAGAAAAAAGGTCAGAGAGAATAGGTAGGAATAGGAGATCATTCTTTATATTTGTATCACACTACTATAAAAAACTGAATCTATGATAATGAATAGTTTAGAACAAGGCTTCTGCACTTTACTACTACATAACAATGATTATATATTAATTATGCACCTAAGCTTCAAATAAGAAAATCCGTCCATCATTTTCTCTCGCTTTATCCGGGTCTGGTTCACGGGGGCATCAGCTTGAGTAGAGAACCCCTCCAGCGTGTCCTGGGTCTGACCTGGGGTCTCCTCCCGGTTGAACATGCCTGGGATACCTCACCAGGGAAGTGTCCAGGAGGCAACCTGATTGACCAGACTGACCGCTAAATCGACAGCTTTGCCTTTTGGCTCATGGCTCAGCTCCGTCTTTACCACAACGGACCGGTGTTTAGGTCTGCCAGGCCTGACCGGCATCCTTCCCTGCTATCTCACCAGATGGTGATCAGTTGTCAGCTCTGCACCAATCATCTGGCCAAAGCAGCCCTATTTGCCCGAAACGTAGTGCGACATGGGATTTTGGCCATTTTTTTCTCCGTATTCAAGCTTTGTTACATAAATGGTGCACTACATTTGGGCCAAACAGGGCTGGCTGTGGCCACCAGGAACATAATGTAAACCTAGCTTTAAAAATCTGGCCCAGCATCCGAAGCATCAGCCATGCTACTCTGTGTTTTCCTGTAACACTACTCAGAGTGTGGACATGCCTCAATACTAACATGCTTAAGACCCAACAAATTGACTGCCAAATTTGTTGCGAATTCTTTAAAGAACTGATTTAGATCGATTCTATCAATATGTTGTTGCAGCACTGTCCCTGACCACTTCATATCTGACCATATGCCGATGCAGGAGCTTTAATTACTCTCAACCAGCCACAGGTCATCATCCTTCATAGTTTTTACAAAACCCATTTCTACCCAGTACACTCTGAGAATGGATGAAGGTTGCATCACCACCAACTCCAACATGTGTGTCACATTAACTTTGAATGTGTAGATAGTGTGTGGATTGTTTCCTGATCTGACTCACAGCCATTCTGTGGTCTTTAATGAAGCTCCACATGCTGACTGAACCCACTGAGCTGTTTGTTACCCTCAGGACAAATATGATCCAGTGTCACTACATGGCTGTTCTGTGTCCAGCTTTGTTTTATATCACATCCCTGTCATAGAGGAACAAAAGATCAACATCCAAAAGATACACATGGTGTCTCCTTGGTTACTAACCATCATAAAATATAATTTTCCCTCCTCCTTCAAAACAATGTTCAATATGCAGTGTCACGACATTGGAATGTCTAAGAACACTTCAACTAAAAACAAAAAATAAACAATGCAAACAGTAACACACACAAAAGAACATGTTCACAGTCTGTTTTCTATAGACTTTTCATATTTTTTGCATCTTCTTGGTTGTTATTGTTTTGTGTCTTTTAGAAAATTTTGACCTTGGTACATATTTTATGACAAAATCCTTTCCTCTGTCCTCAAATGGCAACCATGTTCATAAACTATTCCAGGAAATACCTTTTTGTTATTTTAATTAAGAAAATTCCATCACGTCAATTCATCAATGTCTCCACTTCAACCTACAGTTAGTGTAATGTGCTTTGCTGCTGAAGAAATGACATAAATAATGACTTCCAACAGTGTAAATCTAATTTACACAGTCATCTCAAATTAGTAATGTATTTCTCTTGACCTTACAATATTTATACTATTAGTCATTATTATATATCAATATAAGCTGGTCATAGTCAGTCAGCATGTTCTCGTGACAGCCCTGCTGAATTGTTTATATTTTTAATGCTGATGATTCATGTAATCCAACTTAAACACACAGTACTATAAGAATACAGTGTTTTAAGTGTAACCAAACTCTGGCAGAAAATTCCTTCAGCTGTGAGTTGTAGGTCTAAGATTCTTTTCCTCATGCTCTGATTTGCCTAAAAGCTCTTCTCCCATTTCACTTGAGAATGTCAGAGAGTATTAACACACCATCTCTGCCTCACAATGTGAACTGACATCATGACTAAGTGTGTTCCTAAGGCTATAGCTGCCTACAGTGGGAAAAGCGTCACCGTGCAAACCCTAGAGATGTAGCACCTGAATCCACGGCCCACATCCCATTCCACATCAGCCTGTGTAGTCTGAAGGATATCTGCCGGCCATGTTTGTCGATGGGTCGGCGATGGGGTGAGTTGATGCGGTTCCGGTCTCGGTGGACCCTCTCAACTAGTCCATGGTGACGTGTTCCTCTGATGGAGTCCAGTCCTGAGGGAAACCCACCCTGAGAATCACAACCAGGGAGATTCAACATTAAACATCAGGAACAGCACATGTACCTGAGCCTGTGCATCAGCTGAAACATAACAGCAGGTTGTCCACACAGTAATGTCCATTAGTATTTGGACAGTGACACCATTTTTTTTTTAATTTTACAAGAAAAATATTTAGATAGATCGACAGATTGATAGACTTACTTTATTTATCTCAAACTGGGAAATTACAGATTATTAACCATAAGAATGACAACCATTTTCAACAAAGACCGCCTATTTTCTGAGGCTCAAAAGTAATTGGATAACTGACTGACTGAGGCCTGTTTCTTCATTTTTCTTTGCCAAATGAAGCAGATAAAAATTCTGGAGTTAATTCCATATGTTGAATATGCATTTGGTAACTGTTCACTTGGATTCACAGAGGTGTCAATGGAAGTGAAGGAGGCTACCATTTGAATGAAAAAACAAAATAAATCCAAGAGGAGAAACTTGAGGAGTGGCCAAGATCAATAATTTGGTCTATTCTTAAGAGACAAGAATTCACCGGTGAGTTCAGCAACACCAAAAGGCCTGGGAGACAACAGAAGGCAACTAACAGGGATGATCACAACATTCTTTTCTTAGTTAGGGTTTCACCCTTTCACAACTTCAAGCCAAGTCAAGAAAACAGTTGAGGAGGTACGGATGTCATTGTCAAAACCTATAATCCAAAGACGCCTTCATGGATGTAAATAAAGAGGGTTAACAACAAGGTCCAAACCACTGGTAACACTCAACAACAAGATTAGAATTTATCAAGAAACATCTAAAATAACTTTCCCAGTTCTGGAATGAGATGCACTGGGTAAATGAACCCAAGGTTAACTTGTAATGGAATGATGATGAGAAAAGTACAGAGAAGGAAAGGAACAGCTCATGAAAACATACCAAGTCATGTGACCAACATGGTGGCAGAAGTGTTATAACATGGGTTATGGCTGCGTCACTGACGTTTACTGATGATGTGAGTGTTTATAAAAGTTACAGGATAATTCTGAAGTACATTCAGACAACTACTAAAAACCTGATAGGATGGCATCACACTGCAGATGGACAATGACCCAAAACATACTTGAAAAGCAGCTGCAAGAGGTGGCAAAGAAAATAGGATGTTCTTCAGTGGCCGCGACACTGATCTGGTCTCAACCCAATAGATCAGCATTACAGTAACTGGAGACTAAACTGAAGGAACAAAGACCATAAACAAGCAGCAACTGGCAGCTGAGGTAAAGACCAGGAGAAAGCTCAGTGATTGGTGATGCTCATGAGATCCAGACATCAGGCAGTCAGTGACTTTCCATACAAGTATTAAAAGCAAACCTCCAATTTGTGATCCTCTTAATCTATCCAATTACTTTGAACCTCTGGAAATTGAGATATAAAAGATCAGACAGATACTGTACAATGTCCATTGAGCTAGGCAAGGTTTCTAAAAAGTTGAATATTTTTGCTAAGGCTCTCAAATTCAAGCTTTATAGGGTACACTGTTGCATGTCTTATAGGAGTGTCCGGATGTACAAAGGTTCTGGGTTGAGGTTGTGGATAAGGTGTCTCATCTGATAGGGAGAAAGCTCCCACTGAAACTTAGACTTCATCTCTTAAATGATGACTCCAGATTTAAGATCACTGAGATAACATAGGCTCTGGTTGGCTGGCAGGACAGCAGCAACAAAAAAAAAAGATTGTTTTGAGGCAGCTCTCAATGCACCAGTTATCAATAAAACACTGGCTACAAGCTCTCCTTGAGGTGATCTATCAGGACAAGTCAACAGCCTGTATTAATAATGCTAAGCTTAGATCACTGGGAATGTGAAGAAAAGCTGCAGAAGGTGTTAAAAAAACTGCTGTCATGACTTCTGAGACTTTCATCTATAGTAACTCTATATGTCCAGTTTGTAATCCTGATTAGCACTCTGTTTATTCAGTTATTTTGATACTTACTTTATTTGACAGACTCTCAATACCAGACTGTGCATCCCAAAAGGAGAGGGAATTGGGGGAGGGGGTCTGTGTGCAATGTATGTGTACAAGTTTCGTTGTGCAATGTTGAATTTGTTCAATAGTTGATTACAAAAAAGCTGTCAAATTAAGCTGAAAGTCCACAATTCAAATGACATTGTGACTGTTTCATTTCAAATCCACTGTGATGGCATACGCAGGCAAAATTATAAAATTTGTGACATTGTCCAAATACTTGTGGACCTGACAGTATATTATATTGTGATCATTTGCCTTGGGGATGAGTGACTTTGAATGCTGTATTGGTTAATATTATGATGGAAAAAATTTAGACTTCTAGATATTTATTTATAACTCTAAAAGAGAGCATATCAGCATCCATTTGCTACTTCGTAAGTCTTAAAACCAAAAATAATATTTATGTGTATTATGCCTTGTTTCACCTTTCATGTTGTTTTCGTTGTTTAGTTTTTTACTGGTGTCTAGTATAGAAAGTACACAAATAGTATAATAAAGAAATCAATAGCTTTAATTTGTTACTGGTTAAAACTAGCTTAGAATCAGATGGAATACTCAGACAGATTTTTTTTAATGAGATTTTTTTCCTAATGAAAACAAGACAGTCAGGAATATTTTTCTTATTTGAAAAGAATAAGACAAACTTCACAGAAACAAGTCTTTTTTACTTTCTTGAAATTCCTTTTTTGCATCCAACCCCAGTCCTTAAAGTGAAATGTCACTAGGTGGAACTAGTTTAAACCTTTTTTTTTTTTTCTCTTTAAACCTGTAGCACATTTAAAGTCCTAAATAAGTGAACAATGTTATCATGAAGTGGAATCTAGAATGACTCCATCAGAGACACTGAATAAACCTGGTCACAGTCTTACAGTCACTGCTCCACCTAAATGGGGTTTTCTTTCAAAGAACAGGGACATTTTCACCTGGGCTCTCTGTGTCCCAGTCTAAGCTGGTCTCAGGGGAGTCGGCACAGATCCAAGTCCGAGCCTGACTGCTGGATCAAATAAAGCTGCCTTAAAGGTACTCAGAGGAGATAGACCTCTGATCTTTTACGCTGTATTTTTCCTGTTTAAAGACTCTTCTGAATTACTGATGGACTGGCAAAGAAGTGTATTTTGTGTTCTGGAGGTCCACTACAGGGTTTTCAGTCACAGAACTTTAAGTCAAAATTAGTTAAAGTTGGCCCAGAAAAAAATGGTTAGAGGACAAGAAATGGTGTTTGTAGAGGCTCTTAAAAAACAACCGCCCTCAGGCTGGCTGCAGCCATTGGTGTTTTCACAGCAGAGAGAGAAATACATCCTGCACTGATTCAAGCAGCTGAAGACAAAGACAAATGTGAGGACTAAAGGACACAAGGCACAAGTTTAACCCCAGCCACTGCATGAATGTTCAAGTTAAAAAGTCAACAGGTTGCAGATTGAGGTATTTACTTGACTCTATATTCCATGTTTATATTGTTTACATTTTGTTGTGTTTATCACGAATCATTTAAAACCACGAATAACTGACAGGTGTCTTCAACCATTAGTTACAACTACGAATAAGCCTTTATGAGCAACAGTTACAGTGAGGACAGTGAGGCAACAATCTCAGCTCTGTATCAGCACTTAGTCATGGAAAAAATTATTAGACCACCCGTGTTTTCTTCAATTTCTTGTTCATTTTAATTCCTGGTACAACTAAAGGTACATTTGTTTGGACAAATATAATGATACCAACAAAAACAGCTCATAAGAGTTTAATTTCAGAGCTGATATCTATCCATTTTCTATGTTTTCTTGATAATAACCCAAACCCACTTCAGTTCTTCCATCGATATCTGTCATTGTACTAACAAAAACAGTGCTTTTAGGCATTCCATGTTTTCTTTTCTGTCTGTTTTAATCACATGACCCACACAGGGGTTAGGACTGGATTGCATAACTCTTGTTTTTGATGACTTTTGATGGGCTAATAACTGTTTCCGTGACAGTATGTTATTGTAATGTTCAAAAATGCATGTTCCTTTCACCTTACATGTGGCTTTTTTTTGCCACATTTGGGCAATTTAATTGACCTTGATTTTCTACATAATAATAAAAAAAAAGAATAAGCCTTTAAATAATGAAATATTTTAAGGATTGATGACTAATAATGACTTGACATTTATTGTGACATACAATTTTTTTGTGTACTAACATTGTGTTGTATCACCCAGAAGTATGCGTTTTGTGTTCAAGTAAATGTCACATCAGAGTTTGATCTGCCCTGGATCCTCGATGTCCATGGAAACACACTCAGTGAGTTTGGTTCTTTCAGATGTACTGATGCATTTAAAGATGATCTACTGTGGGGCCTATTCAGGCTGTAATGTGATCGAACCTGGAGGTCAGTGCTGCTGTTTCCGATCTGATTGACATTGGGCAGAGATCCTCCGTAGTACTGAGCCCTGGACTGAGACAAACGAAGCTGCTGGATCTTCTGAAACTGGACCTGAAGGAAAACACAAACAGAGATAGGACAATCAGAAAAACTCATCCATAAATGTCACATCACTGACACAGAGCATTCTGCTGAAAAGACAACACCAAACGCTTTCTAAACAGCAAATAAACATATATGCAAAGTGCATTAGTAGCATTTGGTTCCCTTACTTTAGATAATGGTCTCATGATTTAATATCTCATAACAGAGTAAAAACAGTGACAGGAAATGAAACCAAAAGCAACTTATGATTAACAAAAACAAAATCGAAAAAAATGGATGTGGAAACATTTTCATCAACTGAAATAAATACACAACCAAGATTTGACCAAAACAGAGGCACTAACTGAAATTACAGAGAGGCCTAAAAAGATTTTTAAAAATGTCGTAAATGAGTAACAACATGAAAAAGTAAAAGACAATTACTCGACCACGACAACAAAAGACAAAACTGGTGTAAAAGATGAAAAACACAGGAAAGAAACAGCACTAACACAAATTTGTGTAAAAGATGCACTGTGTCCACTGATCCCATATGGGACAGAAGGTAAATGGAGACAGGATTGGAGACAAAAGACATCATACTGTTTCCTGTTCTCTTGTTGACACTGAAAACTAATTTGTGCATTAGCCTGGGGTTTATATTCATTATTTTAAGTCTATTTTTTTTTTTTTATTTGAAGTTAAAATGGCTTAATAGTCTTCCCATTTTGTAAATATATTTTGATGTTCAGTTCAACAGAAATGTCCAGTAACAGCCTTATAGTTTATAGAAACAGTGTGTGTACGTCCACTGAAGTAAATACTGTTTAACTCCGATACCTGTGTGTTCTTGGTATAGATCTATTCAGGTGTTTGGTGTGAAGCTAGCTTTTTTTGCAGCTGTGTGAGCGGATCCTGACTGGCCTGGGCCTGTGCTCACTGGTGTTTCTGTGTCTCAGAGGTCACTGACAGTTCAGACCTAATGGCCTCAAACCACATCCTCTTCGACTAGTCTCCGACTCAAGAGCACATTGTGAACGGACTGTATGGGAATAACATGAAAAGACCTTTCAGCATCGTCTCCGGAGACCCTATTTTTACTCCTCGGAATGTGGACTTGTACAATGTGTCCACTTGAAATACTCTTAATATGGAGAGAAGAATCAGAGACATTATAACTCCCTTAATGGCATTTATGATAAACATTATAAAACTACAGAGTGTAAAATTTACACATTAAACCAATGTAGATTATTTATATTAGTAATGCAGGTTATAACAATAATGATAAAGTTTATTTATACAGCACTTCTTGCAGAAAGATTTCAGAAAGTGCTTTACAATAAAGTCAGAGGTTAGATACATAGGCAGTAAAAACACACTAGAGCTGCAACGAATCCTCGAGTAATTCGAGTACAAAAAATCCTCGGATAATTTTTTTTGTCATGAGTATTTGTTGAAGTAGTCACTTGTGTTCGACCCCGGGGATCGCATTCTACACAGACTGTAATCAGTGACGCACGCAACTCAGGAGTCAAAAAGTTGGTGCTACGGAAGAGAGCGAGGAGACCGTCAGCAAAAGACAAAAGATGTCCAATGTTTGGGATAACTGCAAACTTAAAAAAACAGGGAATCTCGTGCAATGTGTGTAAGTCCACATCTGAAGCCAGTACAAGGTACATAATGCCCATCTTCAACTCCACAGAACCCTAACATTAGCCCATTTCACGTGATTGCTAACTGAGAAACACAGCAGCACTGGTTAGAACGTAGCCTATGCATTTGTTGTAGTCTATAATAATCAGTCTTGATGACTGCTTCAATGACGGCTCTTGACAGTTTGATGATGAAATGTGATTACTTGATTAATCGCTGAAATATTAGGTAGAATACTTGACTTCAAAAAGAATCAATAGCTACAGCCCTACAACACACAGCTACACACACAGGTATAAAAAACAGTTACTTACACAGGTATAAATAAAAACAAGTTACATACACAGACATAAAAATATAAAACCCACCCTTAACTAAAAGCCTATCTAAATACAAAGGTCTTCAGTTGCTTTTTAAAAGACTCAGCTGAGTTTAAAGTGTAAAGTGCCAGTGGTAACATACTCCAAAGCCTCAGAGCCACTGCTTGAAATGCTCGATCCCCTCCACTTTTGAAGTAAGTGAGAAGGATGACCAGATGGCACTGGCTCGATGATCTAAGAGCCCGTGGAGGGTTGGGCAATTTTAGCAACTGTAAAATACAGGTAGGGGCTTGGCCATTTAAAATTTTAAAAGTAAGAACTAAAATTGTAAAATTTATCCTAAAAAGAGCTGGGAACCAGTGTCATTCTGCTAAAATCGGTGTAATGTGAGCTCTGGGGATGTAACAATTACCAGTATAACGATAAACCAAAGGTAAAATTCCAGATGGTTAGAATTACCGTTTAATTCTAATTATCATGAAAACTTTGTTTGATTACCACACTCTGAAAACTCACTGTGATACTGGTCATTTCCTGGAGAAGCAGCAGCACTCCAGGCGTGCATGCGCAGGTTGCAGTGTTTGGCCTCTGAAAACATGGCTGAAGGCAGCTGCACAGACTGCGCTCCAGAGATCCAGGGATAGTGGGCTACGGACCGGGTCCGAACACACTTCTGTCCCATACATCTCTCTCTCTCTCATTGTGAATGATTTGAGATGGAAAATGGTCAAACAACCTCCACTATGACATATTAAACTACTTTCTTCCCCCACTAAAAAAAAACCCCACTCAGGAATCAATAGGAGAATTGATAAGGAATTGGATTGATAAGCAGAATTGACAATGGCATTGATGTTGATCAAATCATATCTATTCCTACCCCTAGTGCATATATCTGTTATGGCCATAAGGTGCCATCTTTAATGCACATTTGTATGTTTGATATTTACATGTTAATATTTTAATGTTTCTGCAACAGAAAGTACATTGTGCGTGTTAATTAGTTTTCTTTCAGAATATTTACATTTGTTCATTAAACAGTTCAGGAAAATATGATTGTGTCTCTTCTCTTTGGACATGAGACAGGAGTAGTCCAGAACATCTGAACAGAATACCACACCTCTCAACAGGCTTGTTATGCTTTAGCACCAAAAACATCCATTCCATCTAGAATATATTCTCTGCTTTACCTCACCATCACAGGAATCTGAAGTCTTGGAATCTCTGAACCAATCAAACTCACCAACAACAGCAAATAAAAAGTAACAAAAACAATCATTCTGTGTGCCTGCCCCCCCCACCCAATCATCCAGACATTGATCAACTGGGTGACTTTGGTATATTTAATATGCTATTTCAGAGTCCAACTTACAAACTACAGCACAGCTAGAAATAGTGATAGATAAAGTCTAACTTCTCTGAACAGATTACTATAAAAGCTTAAGTTCCCATTACAAAATTAACGAGGTTTGTCAAACTCTGACTGAAGGACAGGAGGATAGAAAATGTGATTAGAGGATGGATTTACCACACAAATTTCAGGGCAGTAAAATGATCCCAAATGGTCAACTTTACACCAATGATGGAAGAATCGGGATGATTTTAAAACAGGAAATGGTGAGTTGAGTCACTTTTACCAATTAAAATGCTGATTTCTATGGGTATTACTACCAAAATTCATGTGTTTCATCACTATCAAGTCAGATGATCTGGTTTACGGCTAACATGTAACGCTTTAGTGTTTAGTATCACTATAAAGATGTGAGACCATGTTATATTTCTGTGATTCATTAACCAAAAGGACCTAGTGTGACTTTTGTGTCAGTTCCCAAATTAATTTTTGTCTCTATTTAACCTATTCTAAGTGATTTATCACTATTTATTATGATAACCTCCTTTTAATTTTGCATTTTTTCCCAGTGAAAATCATCTACTTTCCTATTTTTAATGGACTGATCATGTAGATGTTCATAAAATCTCAGAGTAAATTCAAAGGTTATTGTATAAAACAGAAAAAACTGGAGAAAAGGTGACTTTTTCAGGAAAATATAGCATTAACTAAGCATAAACCCAGTGTGTCCATCCAGTGTCACTGATCCAACTCCATGGATTTTACTGGTGAATCAATGCTGTAGAAGATGACAGTGTTTCCACGGTAACTATGGAGCTTCTGAACATCCAAATGGGTCATATCTGATGACCATGAAAAGATCAATAACTGCATTTTACATCAATTATTTACATGTATTGATAGGATTAGTGGATCAACAGCTTAGATCAGTAGATGCTTTTGACTGACAGTGGACATTTGGGTCTTTATGGGTTAATGAATTACAAAGATTAAATGTGTCAAATGCGACCGGATGATGCAGTATGGATTTCTGCTCTTTAAGGATAATTAGGTTTTCTTTGTCAAGTACACACAAAATATTCAAATCTATAATTTTGCTTCACTTTTATATTTAAAAAGACAGTTTAATTATTATAACAGTTTCAGGCTAAACCTTTTTCTAGATTTGTGAAATGCTCATGAATATTCTGGTCATAAAGAAGAGTTTAAAACCCACAAATAACCAAATTTCATGTCACTTTCATCTTGTTGAATACTGAATGTGACAGACGATCCAGATGGTAACAGAAAACACTGGCTCCTTTGAGCAGTTTTGGTGGGTTATATTTGAAGGAACCTCTTTCACATTTCCCATTCTGACACTGACTGTAATGTGAACAAAAACACATCCCAATCCCAGAAGGTGTAAGATATGATTCTCTCTTTGATATGTCTTAAAGGGCTACATTATGATTATTTAATGTCTTTTACACAGATAGAGGAGACAGCATTAGTATGAACAACATAAGCACCAAACCAAAGACCAGAAGTGTGGTTTTTTTTTTGGAGTATGTCTTGCATCATCTTTTCCATCATTTTGTTGTGTTGTTGTTAGAGTTGGATCTTATTACCAACTTTGTCTGCAATCAATCACACTCCATTTGTTGCTATAGTAGCTGCTTTCGTGGCGTTTAACTCAGTAAATCTGCTCTTCCTTGTGTATCTAGGTGAAATCATTGTTAGAGGATGTCAGTATTTTTATCCTTCATACATTGTCCACATATCCCTGTGGAAGACACCAGTACCCAAAAAACCACACCCTAGCCAACCAGAGGACTTCAGACCGGTGGCCCTGACGTCACATGTCATGAAGACCCTGGAGCGGCTCCTGCTCCACCACCTGAGACCCCAGGTCCAACATGCCCAAGACCCCCTCCAGTT
>JAPQRP010000019.1:13412179-13423554 GCA_037367295.1 Apogon hyalosoma | reverse complement strand
CCTTGTGGTGGGTTTCAGATGCTGCAGCTCTTTCATAATTCCTAGTTTCATTCTTGTTTGTTCAGTATTCATTGTCAGCCTTGTAAATCCAAGCTGAACTGACTGTACATATCCTGACCAAGGAAAATCCAATTCTCCCTTTGTGCAGTAATCTATACCTGGCTTTACTGCCTCCGTCCAGGATAATAGACATTATATAGACTAAATGTGTCTAAAATTAATGTGTATTTGTAACATAGTAAAGCAAAGTATTACATGATCAAAAACAAATTCATTTTAGCAAAAAAAAGTCTCTGTTTTAAAAAAGAAATTTAAAAAAGAAATTTGTGATGTTAAAATGGAGTCAGAGACAAAAAAGGATAGAAACCACTGGGCTTAGTCATCCAAAAATGGACAAAAGTATGTGGACACATTGAATGCAGGCGTTTCTTTTCTAACAGGGGTCTGGGATACAAAACAATAATGACTAATGTCAGAATATTGTTTTATATTGGGATAAATATCATATTGATAATTAATATTGATGTTTCTATGTCTGATCCTCCTGAACAGGACATCTTACGGCTGTAGACATGATGTGTCCCAATATTTATGTCCATATAGTTTAGAAATATCAATATTTCCTTAAAGTTTATGGTAGATCTTTCTTCCTCAGTGAGATGTGAAGAAAGCAGATGTTTAGTTGTAGTAGAAAATTATTATTTAGTCAGAGCATGAGAAATATTTTAGAAATTTAGAGGAAGAATGTTTAAAGCCATAGTTGTGGATAAAATAAAATAAAAATCAATGTGGAGTGCAATTAAATCAAAACCATCTCTGAGGCATTTTGGAAGCAAAAATAACAATTTAAACCAAACTAACCAATGCAATGATATTTATCCCAATATAAAAGTTAGTCATAATAATTAGTCATTATTGTTTTGTATCATAGACCCCTGAATTTAATGTGTCCCAATACTTTGGCCCATTTGTGTATGAGTTAGGCAGTTACGCTATGAGGCTAACAATAAGTGAAAGTGTCAGAACATGATTTTCAGCTGATAATCAGCCTGACGTACGTGATCATTGAAGTACTTCAGACGATCTCTGTATTTCTTACGAGCCTGATGCATCCGAACCATCGCTTGGATCTGAACAAAAGGAAAAGATTCATTTTACTTTGTAATATTTTTAAAACCCTATATTATTTAAGTGATAACAGCATCAGATGATTATTTGACCTTGACAGCTTCATCACGATGGTCTTTGAGATACTGCTTCCGTTCTTTGAAGTTCTTCCTCTGTTTGTAGCCTTTCCAGTGGGCCTGAAACAAAAGCACCAGGGATGATAAGCTGGAACCTGACAGGAAAACGCTCACAGAGCTTCAGAATGCAGTCTCACCTGGATGCGGGTCACTGCTGGATCCTGGGATTTCAGGAAACTTATCCGCTCCTTCAGGCCTCTCCTCACCAGGTAACCACGGCAATGCGCCTGTAACTTGGTGATGAGATTCTCATTGGCCAGCCACAGCTGCTCCCGATTGTAGGCGGTGGTTACCCCAGAAATGACAGACTGACGGAGAACACAACACATTCAAGGTAAGGTTGAAACCAAAGCTGAGGGTGGGACATCTGAAGTCCAACCCAATGTTTGAACAGTCTCTTAAAACCCAATGGTTGCAGAAAACATTTGGCAGATTTGTCAAAGTTTACTGAATCAGCAGTTAGTTTTAAAAGTAAAAACAAATAAATGGCACCTTTAGTTTTACAGGTCAAACACTGCACATGGTTTTAAAGGTAAAAATACAAAGGTTACAATCAAAGGCTGTCTTAAATGTCTTAACAAGTAAACATGTTATGTCACAGGTGGTCTACAGACTGATGACAGTATAACATTTAAAGCTACGTATGACTTTCGTCACCAATTTTTCATCAAATCTGTAAAACCCGAGTCCTAGCCTAAGTATCACGAATCTGTAAGTTGTTACGTGATTACGCACCTGAATCTCTTCCCTCATGGTGAACAATTTTGAAGTGAACTCCACCATAAACAAACAGAGCCAGTAGGTCATTTGGGCATTTTCAGAAATTTGTCGTGACGTGTTTTGTGGGAAGCAGAGCTCCACACAGCCGCATTATGGCCACAGCCGCAACAAACATGAAAACTACCTCATGCTACTGCGACTGTGTGGAGCTCCACCTCCCACAAAGCACGTCGTGACAAATTTATGCCTTTTTCTTTTGTTTTCATCTCTTTACAGGTGGAATTATTGTACTATCAATGAAAAAAAAGAAAATCAAGTTTACTTTGTTTACATTGTCATAGCACAAGTAATTTCAGTGTTTTATAGTTTTACTTCATGTTTCTCCAGCAGATTTTACTGTTGAAAACAGATCTCATATCATCAGATTCCTCAAGTGTCCACCTGCTTGCCACATATTTGTCATGTTCCAACCATATGCCTTATGCAGTTTTTCTTCAGTCTCTTTGGTGCATTTCTCGAATCATCATTGAAATTTTAGCCGCATTATGGCCATGCAGCCGCATTATGGCCACAAACACAGAAACGGCTTCATTGCCTCTTGCTCCTGCAGCTGCATGTAGCTCCACTTCCCACCAAGAACATCATAACAAATTTCCAAAAATGCCTGACTTACCTACCGGCCGTCTTTGTAAACAAACTGACTGTTTGCGGTGGAGTACACTTCGAAATTGTTCACCGTGAGGGAAGAGATTCAGGTGAGTAATCACAGAAAGATTTACGGAGTCGTAACACTTAGGCTGTGACTTGGGTTTTACAAATTTGATGAAAAACTGGTGATAGAAGTCAAACGCAGCTTTAAAGCAGAGTTTACAGCTTCCATTGCAGCTGACACATGGTCCTACCTGAATGTCCTCCTTGTTGAGCTGTGTGTTGTTCTGGACAAAACCCTCGGGTTCCACCCAGGTGCCCTCTTTGGTCTGTAGGTTGTAGTAGTAGTTGTGTCCTCCCTTCACCCAGTGTTTTACCCACTCACTGCTGTTATCACCTACAACCAACACAATATGGGAAAAGAACTCTTACACACCATAAAGAATGACCAAAACAACAACATACGGATTAATGCAAACACATCTGGATTTAAATGCATGCTGCTCTCACCGTCCTTCCTCTTGTCCTCTTTGATCTTGGACAGGTCTTCTTGGTAGGTCTGTGCACACTCTGATGTGACTCCATAAAGTCCAGCTCCAGGGTTTCGTAGAGCTGCCAGAGTCTGAGCGGCGTCTCCGCTGTCCACCGCCTCATTAATGGCCTGGATGGACTGAGAGACTGACAACAAAAACACAACAGACTCCAGTCATCACAACCGTCAGCTGGACCGTTCCTGTGTGCAGCTCCAGGCCTTCTACACACTTTGCATATTTGTTGAACACTTGAGCTCAGATCACTAAAGATGCAGCGTCTGTCTGC
This sequence comes from Apogon hyalosoma, assembly GCA_037367295.1. NCBI lineage: Eukaryota > Metazoa > Chordata > Actinopteri > Kurtiformes > Apogonidae > Apogon > Apogon hyalosoma. The sequence goes on along the minus strand of JAPQRP010000019.1, from coordinate 13,420,123 downwards.
GTCTTTTCAGGCCTCTGTTCCATGTGTGAAGGCGTTCCACTACAGCTGTCATATGAATGTGAATGTTGATTCTTACACTGTAATGCCTCCTTTGTGTCCTGGTTGGCCCTCAGTATGGCGTCCTGGATCTCATCCAACCAAAGCACAGCGGAAGGGTCCTGGGTCTCCTGGAGGATCATGGGATGTGTACTTAGAAAGAATCAGTGCAGGGCTAAGACAACACCGCACCAGGTCATTGGAGACAATGCAATAAAAATAAGGACTTAATGTTGTGTTTGATTCACAGAAGCAACATGGAAGAATAAGAATAACTACATTACATAATAGCAAATAACGAAATAAAACATCAAGATCTATTTCTAAATAAATTTCTAAATAAAGTTATTATTATTTCTAAATGAGGCTTTATGCTGTTGGGGCTGACAGCAAGGGTTTATCCCTGGAATCCCCCCAGTCCTTTGCTATATAATAAAGCAAATAAGCCACACAATGTACAAAAGATACCAGCTTAATTTTGATGATCAATATGAATCAAATTTGAGCTCGACTGGCCTACCATATTAATAATGTCCAAAAAACCTGATTTTTCAACAGAAGCGCACACCCCAAATCAAGAGGGTTCTTCCCCTAGGGGTCACCTATGTTGGAGCTAGAGGGGGATAGTTATCACATTCACATGACGGATATCCAGCCTGAATAATGTCAGAAAAGATATTAGGTATTTGTTGGACGATCAATATGAACCAAGTTTGAAATTGATCGGCCTACTATTTCCTTCATGATGTCCAAAAAAACAGATTTTTCAACAGAAACTCCCCTAGCCATCTGGAAAAAACATACCCCCTGGTGTCCAAATATGACATCATGTAAACTCAAGGTAGTGGCATGAAGAAAAAGAATTGTTAGACAATCAATATAAACTCAATTTGAGCTACATGGACCTGATCGTGGCAGAATAATAGTAAAAGAACCCATTTTTTCCCCCAAAACTCCACCTAGTGAATGAAAGTGACCCATATGAACTCTGGATGGTAGACAGAACATGGACATTTGGAAGACCATCAATATGACCCAATTTTTATCTCAATTGGCCTATTATTGCTTGATTTATGTCTAAAAAACTGATTTTCAACTAAAGCGCCCCATTTGGATGACTTCTAATACTCACAGAGAAGCTGAAGTTGATTCGGGGATAGAATGATAGTTTTGAACTATAGTTTAGTGAGGTCACAGTGACTCAATATTTTTAACAGATTAGAGCTATAGTCCCCAAATGTTTTCTGCTAAAGACCCAACAACTCTACACATGACTTTTACATCCGTTCTCCACCCTAATTAATAAAAATACATCTTAAATTGCCATAATAACCACAGTTTTACTGACTTCTCCACCATGAAAATGTGTTTGAAAGTATCCTTCTACAGTTTGAACATGTCATTTCATATTGCCTTGTTTCTTTTGTGTGACTTGTTACATGTCTTACATCTCTTCTACATTTTACAAAGGTCAACATTTTAAAATGTTCTAGTTTTTTTGTACTACTTTATTGAGAAAATTATTTCAAATATCATATTATTGTTGAAACCAGCTCATTTTGGGTGCATAACCTAACACTGTAAGTCATGTATCTCCTCTTGTTGAGGAGCTAAAGGCTTCATCTGCAAAGTGGTCACACAGGGATGCTTGTCAAAGATGCCACGGTGTCAGTTTTAATGCACAAGGAACTTGTCTAGTGTCACTTTTCCACATGCAGAGGTGGCTGCAGCTGCTGTACAGTGTATGCTGCAAGATTTCCTCCAGGTGAACTGAGTGCTGGAGTATCAGGAAACCTGAACAGTCAGTTCTGCCAACCTCTGTACATAGACAGATGTGTGTTTTCACCATGTTCAATGAAGTGAATTTACCACAGGTGGAATCCAATAAAGTTCTGAAGCATGATGATTGGAAAGAGAACACACCTGAGCTCAATTTAGAGTGCCATGGCAAACGCTGTTAATACTTATGCACAGGTTACTTTTTTTTTTTTTTTTTTAATAAATTTGCCAAAGTTTCAAAGATGCTTTTTTTCCACTTCATTATGAGGTATTCTGTGAAGAATTTTGAGGTAATTATTTTTTTTAATCAAACCTATTTTTTAATAAACACAAGAACATTGGATTGTGTCATGGAGAAAGTTGTGACATAAGTTAAGGCTTTATTTTTCCTACCATGGGGATATTTCCCAGTTAATGGCAGCAACATACAACAAACAAGTGCAGAGAAAAAGACAGGTAGAAAAAACACAAACGAGTGAAAAATGAAATATAAGAGAAAAAGAACTTCAGTGTTTATATTTGGATAAATGTAGTATTAAATTTTTTTATACTGTTTACATATTAACATATTAATATGAAGGTGCAATTAAACAATGGATATAAAAGCAAAAAAGGGCTGTATTATACATTCCACATAGTTTTACTGACCACAAAATGTTTGTGTGTTCATTGCGGGCTCATCATTAGCTGTAGTAACACACATGGGCCTGCAGGTGGCACTGTGTATGTGTTAAACACATGCTGCTTCAACAGTTCTATAAAAGCGGTGCTCATTTGACTGCATGACTCCTACCTCCTCCTCTACACAGAGAAGTGTGTGATATCTGGTCTAGGCTGGGTGGATCGTGCCTGTTGAGGCGTTGATTGCTGTGGATATGTTTGAACTGGTGTAATTGATGTTTGTGGTGATGAGACGGAGTGGGCGGGCTTTAGGGCTCAGGGAAGGTGTGGTTCAGGTTTGAGAGGATTTGGGTGTAGTTTAACACACAACACATTATAAAGTATAAGTGGAAAAAGAGGAAATGAAAGCTGCAAGGGTTAGAATTCATCTTTCTAAACTTTTCTGAATATTCTTTCACTTCCTCAACAACGCTGAGCTCATTCAGTTCACTTTGAGTTTAACATGAGAAACATATCAACACATGTACTCTACTTGTGTGTTTCCACTATCGGCAGCTTCATACTTATTAGTTTTATTTTCACCCTTATTTTTGCTAAGGTGTGTTTCCTTTGTGTGAGATTTGTCTTTTGTTTTACGTTTTTCTAGTGATCATGTTCATGTCTCCCACTGGACTGACTGGAGTCTCTGTGAAATGACCTGTTTCTGAACTGTGTCTATTAAGGTTTCAAATCCTGCTCCTTTTTAAGTCATAGTTGAGATGTTTTGACGTGCAGTTATAGGAAGTTCTCAGCCATAGTTGATGTGTTACCTAGTTGGCATGACCAAATTTTATCCAAATAAAAAAACAGGACTGAGGGTTCTGTAGTCCAACAGCATATTTAAAGACTTTAATTGACATTTGCTTCACCTTAACACCAAATGAAAGCCCATATGTGACTTCCTATCTATTGCCAATGGTAATTATATCAATATCTTCAACTGTGTTGAAGTTATAGTACTTTAGCAATTGTCATATTATAAACCAATGGGAATTTTTAAAATGTCAAAAATTCATTGAAAAAAATTCAAAAATCAATAATGCCTAATTCTTTGAACAGACTTGGTAGACCTTACCCCAAAGATGTTCTACAACAAATATCAAGTTATTCTGACTGATGATTTTGAAGAAGATTCTTGACAAATTGTTTACGGACGGACGCCATCTGATACCAATAGTCCCAACAGTCCAACAGCCGTTGGACTAAAAACAGGAAGCAAAACAACATACTGTTGAGTAAGGACTCAGTGGTGAAGTGGACATGAGTCATTCAGCCCATTACTTTGGTTCTACATTTTCACAACTATAGAACATATTTAGGTGCAGAGAAGTCAAGTCCCACCTGTTCCACCAACCATACATATGTCACATTGGACATTTGTCAGTAAAAAGTCACCGTTTGTGGTAAAGGTAGTAAAGTAAAATGTAGTTAACTGTGAAATGGACTGGGGTCAACGGACTGCATCACACATCACCAAAACCACCACAACTGTCACACTGACATATCTGACCTCAGTTTTCAAGAATAACTGAAAGGGGATTTAAGGGGTGAAAACGACTCCAGTCTGGTTCTATGGATGCTCAAAGGCATGTTCACCGAGTGTGGATGGAGACAGTTACCATGACGACACTGAGGTGATTTTCAGGTGTGTAGTCTTTCGATATTCAGAGGGACATTTCAACAGGTTTAAAGGGCTCATATTTGTCTAAACCCACTTTTCTTAGTCTGTGGTTCATTTCTTTGTGTATTTGGACCCTAATAGTTCATACAAGTTGAATTTGAACCCTCAAGGTGCTGCAAAGCTATCTTTAGATTAATTTGGGCAAAAACAGAGTGGATTTCTACAACCTGTTTCAATTCCTTCTTAATTTGTAACATTTTATAACTAGTTACATTAAAACATTTGCACATATAAGGTCCAGACTTCCAAAGAACATTTCTCCAAGTTCGACATAATTGTTTATCAGCAGCGGTTGTAGTTCATACTGAAAATATGTCCAAACTTGGAGCCCATTACCTAAAATGTTCATTAGTTGGTTGAATGAGACAGAGCAGCACAGCCAACAACCTGGAAGGGGATGGGGTCATGTGCATTTAAAGGGCCAGCACTAAAACCGCCGTTTTTGTGTCATTACTCAGAAATAGGGTTGAAGATGGAGCTGTGGAGTTGAATGAATGAAGAATTCAGAGCCAAGCAGAGCATTTACAGTTTAGGGAGACCACAGGGAAAGGCTGGAAAAGGAAGAATTCCATTTAAAAAAACAAAATATCACTCCTTTAAGACAAACTGTGACTTTGTTTACATTGCAAACATCTTGTATGTAGCTGATCATTCGTCTCATCATTGAAAAATATGTATTTTTTTATTAACTAAAATCTCATCTGAAAGAGGCAAGATTTAATCTCTTTTCCAACCCAATGTATATAGTTCACATTTACACTTTTTAAATTGTTACTTTGTAAACTAGAATAGAATAGAATAGAATAGCCTTTATTGTCATTGTGTGTACAATGAAATTAGAAAAAAGTTGCTGCAGTACTGTTTAGTCACAAGCACTTTTGTCTAAAATAAAGTACTTTGTCAGGACCAGTTCTATTTGGAGTATAGCTCTGGTACAGGAGGTCCCTGCATGTCCTTGCATGTTGCAGACGTGGAAAGCCTAAGCAGGCTAAGCATGACCATACACAGGAAGCTAACAACAATAGCCATAAGACCCTGCTTAAGTTAGATACAGAATGAAAAAGGTGGAGCTGGAGTGGAGGTGCTTAGTGAAAGGGACTGGGAAAGGCGGCAGGTTCAAGCAGTAGTGATCATTCAGCAGCTGAAATATGACACCATGCACCAGATTATCCAATAGGATGTGCAGAATAGAGTCATCTGATGTGGGCTGGCATTGAGATCAGCAGCTGTATTCATTTGACAATATATGGGCTAAGTTTGACGTCTTGGTCTGAACTACCACCTCACTATTTTTTTTGCTTCTGGCTCCATCCTCGACATCAACAAAAAGCAACTTCTGAGTTAAAAAAGAAATGATGACAAACTTAAACAGGGACAAATAAGAACCAGGAAATAGATAAACGAGGATAAAGATAAATCAACTCTTCTTCAGTCGGGTTATTCTTATTTCCAGCTGCTAGGCTTTTATAAAAACGTGCATACAATCTGCAAACAGTTGCATGGATTTGTGCTTAGATTTCCAGCTTTACTGAAATAACATCACTGTTCTGCCTTTTTTTACCCGTTGCCATGGTGAATCATCATCTCTTTGGCTACGTTCAAACTGGAGGCAAACGTGGCCCAAATCTGATGTTTTTGCCCATATGTGACCTGTATCCGATCTGTTAAAGACCGTTTGAACAGCACTAATCCATTTTTTTCAAATCCGACCCAGGCCACTTTTATATGTGGTCCTAAATCCAATATTTTGCAATGTGACTTCAGTCTGAACGGCCAGGTCCCGTTTATCCAACCTTTATGTCATTGAAATGCAACAAACATCACAATTCTGCGTCCCAAGAGTGTTACTTCCATAAACACAGTATGTGTCTGTGGTCACGTATTACATCAGGACCTCTTCTGCTCATGTGGGTCACTTCAGTGTCGCATTCAGTTCACACTCAAAACTAATAGAAGTCGCATTTAATGTGGAATATGAACGAGCACACAAAAAAGTCTGATTTCACCAAAAAATGTGTACTGTGCATTAAGATCTGCTGTGTGAACATAACTGTAGTTCCATTGATAAGGGCTGTTCTCTGTCACCAGGCATGAACCGAACTGAACTGCACTGAACTGAACTAGCTGATCAGCTGTTCTGGAACTGAAAAGTCACAGTTTCACATGTCAGTGATTAGAAAACCCAGACCTCAGGGTCAGACTCAGTGTTGGTGAAACCTGCTTTGTTGAACAGATCTTCAACACCTCCGACAGGAAGCTCAGCCTCCTTTAACCACTTCCGCAGTTTACAGTCAGGCATTACTTCATTAACCAATCAGGAGCTAGAGGACGGGAGCTCTGTTTGCCTAATAATGCTAAGATTTCTGTCCTTTTATGGAAACAACTGAGCAAGGCAGAGCCGCCCATTTCCTCTGCTTGAGGATTGGCACAAAAATATGTTGCCTTTGTTTTTTTTCCCATTCATTTTTTCTCCTGGTCCTAAAGCGTGGCAGCTCCCACAGTGCATTCGAGGGCTCCCATGTAACTGATGTCTGTTGACATTTCAAACAGTGTGGGCAGATCTTGTGATAACACACTTCCTTTATCTGTATTTACACAAGATAAAAGTAGAATCACATTGAATGCCTCCAACAACTGCCTGCAGATGCACACGCAGGGGTTATTACTTTAGTATCCAATGACTATTGCTTATACGGAAGTGGGTATTTCTAAACTACCTACAATTTAGTGTAACCATAAATAACAGAAAATGTGGTAGAGGTCTCTGAATGTAATTTGTTCCTTTTACATTTGTCATCATTCTGTCTTTGTGTCCAGGTCAATATTTCTGTCAAAATGTGCAACAATAATGATCCAACCTTCAGGGCCCGCCCACAGACAGATGCAGCTCAGTGGTTCAGTTCTCTGGTTTCACTAAACTGCAACCAGCACCTCTGCTGCTCCAGAAACCCTCTGTGATCTGAGTGCGACTTAAAAAAAACCACACCGACACATACATATACATGCACACAGGTCACGGTAAGTCATTTAAATCAGACTGTGATGATCTGCTGCACGTTTGAACCCCACCAGCTCTGTGGTCCCATTAAAAGAACCATGACGATTTAGTAGAAAACAACTGAACCACAGAACATACTGTATTAATACGTCCTTTACATCTCATGACTATGAAAGAAACAATATAAAACCACAGATTGACACACTTCTGATGCATTTTATCCATGGACATCACACTCGTGTACAGGATGGAATTATCAGAGCCAGACTGGTTCCATTTTAGGAAGTTATACCTATATCTACATATTAAACACTGAAAACTGGCAGTATGGTGAATTAAAGCTGGAACAATTGGAATTAGAGTCAAAATCTCCAGAACTGAATACCCACTCACAAATTAAGTACCTAATGACAGATTTCCAGGTTTTGCACTGGTACAACTGGATCTCTGTATGTATTGTAACTGGATCTGTGCCTTTTTTTTTTTTTTTTTTTAAGAGGACCCCAGGAAGACTAGCCTGGCATTTGTGTGTTCACTAATGGGGCTCCTCAATAAATAATAAACAAACATCAATGTTCCTTAACTCAGTGAAACCAAAATGACATCTAACTCTGAGTTTCTGCAGGTATCAGTAAATCTAATTCAACACTTTTTAATGCCCTTTTTAATGCCACTTTAAACAAATGTAATGCCCATGTCCAACTGCAGATAGTTTTATATACAATTTTATGATTACTTTAAACAGGTTCTGAATAGTTCCTCCTCCAATCACTTCTGCTGAAACTTGGAT
>JAPQRP010000019.1:13374531-13387077 GCA_037367295.1 Apogon hyalosoma | reverse complement strand
CAAAGAATAGACTGCCACTTCCTTTGTCCTTGTACAATCAGCAGGAGGTCATTGTGGTGGAAGGCGGTTACACACAACACAGGCTTCAGTCCTTCAGTCCTTGCCCACAGACCCCCATGTTCACACGTCCAACACTGCAGCAGAAACAAACACGACTCCATGCCTCTGTAATCCATATCTAACAGCCGTGTGTGGGTGAATTTCTACTAAACTGGGTACTTTTGGTATCTGGCACTTTCCCAGCTTTTTAGACCCAATAATAAATGAGACAGATGTATTTCCCCCCAGGACATACCTAATGATGACCTCAGATAAATTAAAAAAAAAAAACAAAACTCTTGCTCTGAGCCATCCTAAAATTAATGAATTTTTAATACAATATTGGGGCCAAAAATAGGACATGAAAAGCTACCTAAGTGTCAGTGCATTTGATCTGAGAAACATGGCTGTAAATGGTCTTATACAGACTATAAATAAAGACACTGTGTTAAATTTGATGATCCTAGTGGCTTTTCTAATCCAGACGTGTGGGTTTCTCATAAGTCTCAGTCTCATTCCAGGTTTTGTGTGTAACCCATCGTGTCCACTCGTGTTACACGCAGAACCTGCCCATTTAAACGCAAATAAATCGTGAGTGATTTTGCAACACCGGCTATTTTTGTGAAACACTGCCTTGCATAATTAGTTCGATTCCCAAAATGTACCTGTGAGAGAATAAAGAGATATTTTTAAAAAATAGTAGCACGTAATTTCCGTGTCCTTTTGACCGTGTTAAATGCAGATTTTAGTATTAAAATGAATATAAAAAATATATAAAAATGTGTTTTATGTGAAAAATAGTTTCTCTTTTATCTCAGTGAGTATTTATTTTTCAAATAGACCCAAAGTGCTTCCAAACCTGCTTCGTAACATTAGTCTACATCTGGTTTGAATTTTTAGCCCCACGTCCTGTTTTCAGGGCCAGTTTCATCGTAGAACCCAAATCTAACCTGTTAAAGTCATTTTAATCTTATAGCTATGCATTATTAAGGAAGTGGCTGCTGTGATTGACACGTGAGTCAGTTTCTGTTGTATAGGTTTTGACTGACAGCTGGATCATCTGCTGAGACTGAGATTCTTTGGTTGGACAAAACCCATAGCTGAAGATGTAACAAAGTACACTTAAAAAAAAATTAAATGTTGAATATCTAATTTCACCCTGGTTTGGTTATTCATGTATATTGGCATACATGATGTTGTTTTATTCCATGATTTGACAGCATCATGTTATGTTATTTCTGACCTCTCTACTACAATACATTCATATTTATTTGGTGTCATGTTTTCACGTTTGCTGTACGTGTCTCTTATATTGTGTTGTTTTCTATGTTTCAGTGTCTTTGCTTGCATCTTTTTTTTTTTTTTTAATAGTATTCTGCTGTTGTGCCCTCCTGCTTTGTCTGTTAAAGCACTTTGTAAACTCAATTATTAAAGATGCTATATAAATAAAGTTATTATTATTATTATTATTGTTATTATCATTATTATTGTGGAGCCTGTAATAAAGTTAGGCTATGTTCAGACTGCAGGCAAATGTGGCCCAAATCTGATTTTTTGCCCATATGTGACCTGTATCCAATCTGTTAAAGACAGTTTGAACAGCACTAATCTGACTTTTTCAAATCTGACCCAGGCCACTTTCATATGTGGTCCTGAATCTGATACGTATCCAATATTACGCAATGCAACTTGAGTTTGAAGGCAGCAGAACCAACCCACAAAGATAGAAGACGCCACCTCACCTCACCTCGGTCCTTGTTTTTTTGGAACTTTGGTCATTTTTTTTTTTGTTTTAGGGCACAGGAAGGGTTAAATAGGAAAAATCAACATCTAACCTTAACAACTACAAATAAAGAACTTTACAATTCGAATCCTTTGGTCTCCTTTGTCCTCTGTTAAATATGTTAGAACCTTCGGGCCATAACACATGGCAACCCCTGTTCCGTGTTGTAAAACCATAGACTTTTATATGGACAGCCTAATGTACAGGCCTAGAATAGATGTTTTTGTATCAGATGTATGGTGTGGCGGAAACACTGCACTTCCCATAACAGACATGTCATGTTTAAATCAGAAAAACTGTGGAACTCATGTCTGACAAAAAAAAAACCAAAAAAAAAAACCACAAAAAACAATTACTTTCACAGATAGAAAAACATATTTTGTGTCTGAAAAGAGCTGTTTTGTCAGAGTACAAAAACAGCAAATTCAGAAATCTGACAAGCTGTACGGTGATACTTGCACCGTCTCCGCCGCAAGAACACAAAAGTTTGTATCTGCAACCGCAAAGCAGCCACAGTACTGTCAGAACACTTTTACTGTCTAGCGTCAACACTTCCAAAACACATCAGGAGCAGCCAAGCCCTAAATATGCTGTCAGGGGATCTGATGTCACCGGCAGCAATAAGCCTTCTCTCTGCTGCTCCCGGTGTCAATAATTACCAACCGGCCGAGTTACGTCTCAAACAGGAAAAACAAGGAGAGGAGCGGCACTACGTTAACTATGTCCTATGAGTGCGGGTTATAGACTGAGGCGGTGACGCACTCAGGCTCACGTTGTGCATCCAGACCTACCTCCAGTCTTCGTTAGCTCAGTTCCACTGCTGCACGTCGGTCCGCTTTCGTCTGCTGTGGTTCTGGAATCAGGTGGAAGTTGGTTCGTTTGGGATGTTGGAACCGAGCGCCTGCAAAATAGAGTTAGACAGAAGTTTCTTATAGTTTAAGGAGAAGTTGTTACTACTACTACTACTAATAATAATAATAATAATAATAATAATATACTACTACTTCTACTACTACTAATAAGAATATACTACTACTACTACGAACATATTACTACTACTACTAATATACTACTACTACTACTACTACTAATAATAATATACTACTACTAATAATAATACTAATACTACTAATAATAATACTAATACTAATAATACTAATAATAATAATAATAAACTACTACTACGAATATAATACTACTAATATACTACTAATAATAATAATAATAATAATAATGATAATATACTAATAATACTAGTACTAATCTACTACTAATACTAGTACTAATATACTACTACTACTACTACTACTGCAATACTACTACTACTACTACTATACTACAGAGTACTCATTGAAATACTCTGAAATTCCAAATTTCAACCTTGGTGTGTTAGTCTCTCTCCTCTTGGCATAAAACGTCCGAGCAGCACTTGCTAAAAAGTAAACACGTGCAATAAAACAACCGTTAAAACAACTGTGATAAGGTCATAAACTGACAAAAATCACTCATTTTCACTATTTACAGCTTCAAAATGTCTATACAATCTCTCTGAATCACTGTATAGTTTTATTAAAATCAACATGGCTCTTGACCTCACTGAGGCACAGGATTGGCCTCATAGTCAATGTTTGCGGAAAAGGGTTAACAGAACAGCCTGCAGAGTCCGTTTTAGACCAGCTCTAAATGTAACATGTCATGAGATAACTTTTGTGTAGATGTGGTGCTACATAAAAAAAAATTTGATTGATTGAATTTGAACTTGCCAAATTTTTACCTTAAAACAATCACTTGTTTTTGTTTTTTGGTAGCAAAAAATCACCTATTTTTTGTTTGTTTGTTTTATTTAGAATATTAACATTTAAAATCAAAAACAAGGCAAATCGTAAAATAAAAAAAAAGACGAAAAAAAGCATTCGAAAAGGACAAAATTACTGCATCAGAGGTTATTAACCATAAAGATCCAAACATCCACCGAAAACCAAAACCATCTACTGATCTAAACTGTTTAACGCCTGTTGATCCATTAATCCTATCAATACATGTAAATAGTTGGTGTAAAATACAGTTTGTCATCTTTTCATGGTCATCAGATATGACCCATTTGGGCTCCGTAGTTACCGTGGAAACACCGCCATCTTCCACGACACAGATTCACCAGTAAAACCCATGGAGTCGGATCAATGACAGTGGATGATCACACTGGGTTTATGTTCAGTTAATGAGAGATTTGACTGAAAAAACTCACTTTTTCTTCAGTTTTCTGCTTTTGATATAGTAACCCTCAACTTAAATCTGAGCTTTAATGAACAACTATATGCTCAGTATATTAAACAGTGGAAAATACATGATGTTCACTGGAAAAAACGCAAAATACAGAGGAAAATATTATAATAAAATGGTGATACATCATTTAAGAAAAGTGAAATGTAGAGAAAAGAATATTTTGGAACAGCCATAAATGTAGCACTGGGTCTTTATGGGTTGAAGAGTATTTTGTGATTTGTGATTTTATGTCATTTCTGCTGTTGTTTCAGAAAAAACTCCAGCGCGGTAACTCCTAAAAGCTTTTTAGAAGCAACACCCGATATATGATTATTCTGTAATTCGCTTCCCCTTTGGAGAAAAGCAAAACTGAGTGTCTGCTCCTGCTGGAAAAATGTATTATTTACAGTGGAAGATGGCAAATCTGAGCCGACACGCACGCAATCTGGAAAGGCCACCGGTTGTTAGGTTCAGTTGATTATTCTATCAGGTTTTATTATTTAGGAGGTATCGATAGAGGCAGAATAAGAAGTCAGGTGAGGATCCGGGGATTGAGTATGACAGTCGGGGCAGCAGACGGCGGGCCGGGACAAACCGGATCGTGACCGGAGAGACGATACAGTCAGAAACCCCGGGACCAGCGGGAAACTCCGACAGACTGGAGGAAGGGTAATGAGGAATTCAATGCGTCCTCCGCCCCGATGCAGCCGCTCGCCGTTCACCAGTCTGGCGCTGTGGTTGGACTGGGAACTCCCGCCCGCGTAAAGTAATTGTGTGCATGTGAAGCAGCGAGAACAGGAGCAGAGCGTGCATGCTCAATCAGCTACCCCCGGATAAATAATACGGAAGGAGATTAGTGGCAGCAAAAAGTGCATGTGTATTGCATAAATCTGAATTTGTCATCGTTGTGATAAGATGATGATCTGGGGGCTAAAAGAAAAAAAGAAATTCATGTGTAAATGAATTCCACAGAAGGAAACGCTTTATTTTGGGTGCGATTAAAATAAAATTAATCTGATCTTACAGTATGAGATCTCCGTCACATACTGTTTGCTGGCAGGACTTCAGACAATATTTACATAAACAAGACTAGAAAACTAACCCTTTATCGGGCACGTGACTATTTTTGGTAATATCCGTATACATTACAAGACAGTGACAGCATCTCAAATCAAATGTGGTCTCCAGGGTCTGTAAGGTCCACCTGAGTGGACCTGCTCTGTTCGGTACCATGAAGTAATGGTACTAATGTAAGGAATGATGTTCAAAGGGGTCATGTGGATGTGGACAGGGGTCTGGACCAGCACGCATGTTGGTCTAATGTTCTAAACTGCATGTTCCTAGCACCTTACATGTGTTTTTCTTGTATGTTTAGTCCTTGAAAGGTCAAACCCAAGGTCATCTATGTCCAGATTTCTAGAAATTTCCTCTCCAAATCCGTCCGCCAGAATCAACTGAAATTCATAGCAGAAGTTCTTCGGGGTTAGGTCTGCCAAGTTTCTTCAAAGAACTGAGAAATATTGATTTTGAAATTTTACATGAATTTTTAAAAATCCCCATTAGTTTATAATGGGAAAAATGTCAAAGTGCTTTTAACTTAAAAACCATCGTGGATGGATGGACGGATGGACGGATGGACGGACAGACAGATTTATTTATCCCAAGCTGTGAAATTACAGTTAACTATAATACAGATATTGATATAATTACTATTGGCTATAGATAGGACGTCAAATATGGGCTTTCATTTTGGGCCTTGACCTTTGACCTTGACTGAGCTTGAAAGGTCAAACAAATGTCAGTTAATGTCTTTAAATATGCTGTTGGAATACACACACAAACACACACACACACACACACATATATATATATATATATATACATACATATCACTTCTTGGATTTATTTATTTTTTGCCACTTATGGGTAAGAACCAAATATGGTAACTTCATTACCCTTTATTTTCTACATGACAATAAAACATTTTGAAAAATTTCACAAAAGTAATCAAGTCTTGTTATATCCATTAATAACTCACTAAGGTTGAAATGTTGAATTTCAGAGTATTTCTATGAGTGAACTACAAAGGATTAACATGAGTCAAAGCGGACTTTTAACTTTTAACATGAGCACAACGCTGTAGAAACAATAATATACAGAGTGGGAGTTTATTCTTACATGCTTTAATGCCTTATTCCCCTCTGATAAAACAAAGGTTAAACCATATTATCTACGAATGGCCGTTCAGAGATAAAACCAATAATCGGAGACCAATCAGCTCGCATTAAAGCGAACTTAGACTCCACTGGTTCTGATGTAAATTGTTTGAAGAATTACGCCTTTTCCAAGAGCAGAGGATGTCGGCAGTTAAAAAGACATCACAGCAGAAAGTGTCAGAAATAGACTCAAGCTCAAATATTGACTTGACTTTTAGTCTTTTAGCTTCAGGGAACCATCACAGTGCTCAGAAAGTATGTTCATATATAACTGGAAGATATTACAAATCCAATTATGGTTTATTATAAACCTAATGCCACCCACATTTTCGTCTTCTACAAATGTAATCAATGCCAAGAAATATGATTCATTAGTGAAAATTCTGTGCTTCTTTTTTTTTTTTTGCTTTTCCACTGAAGGCAGGAGACAGTTGTGGTGGACGGTAGTGAATTTCTAACATCCAGGACCAGACTTTTTGTTTTTTGTAAATGCATTAGTGCTTGGATAAGATTGTGGTTGGGTTTAGTAATAATTGTTGAATACATTGTGAGTCATTTTGTCACATTCAAACCCAGCACTGGTTTAATTTCCTCACCTGAATTATGGTCCTGTCCATGCTAATAAACATGCCTTTCCCTCGTCTTTCAGTCTACATGACCTTCATTTTACAAAATGTCTCACACTTAGTGCAAACTGGACTTTAAACTGTTGACACTGCAAACTTTGAACAATATTGGACCGATGCAGACGCAGAGGCTGAGTTAAGTGACTATAAACATTTTTAACATTTTTTCACATTATCAGTGACAGATTCAGAAAAAATGGAGGCACACAAATAATAGGTTCTGTAACATGTATCAAAATCAAAATTTCAATTAAAATGATTGAAACTTCATATACTTAACCCCCCCATCACTTCTTCTGGTTATGTACACACACACCTTTGTTTCCAGTTACATTAGACATTCATTCAATTACACACGTGATTCATATGTCTGTCACTCACCTGCATAATACGTTCATAGTATTTAAATTGTATACTATGTTAATATCACCTCAATCTGTAAATTGAGGCATTACCCACCCGTATAATATTATGTCTATAATATTCATATACATCCACATATCATTACTATTAATTTAACACATTCATTGTACCTTAATCTGAATATAATAATTGGTGAAGTATATTAATAGCAACTCAGTAACCTTATTCTGTATATTTATGTACATACTGTCTAATAATTGCACTTCTGGTTAGATGCCAAACTGCATTATATTAACTTGTACCTGTGTAATGATAATAAAGTTGAATGTAATGTAATGTAATATAACCTAAATAAATGATGGCATGATGAATGTGACTGAGAGTCTGGTTTCGACCAGCTCTATATGTAAAGCGTCATGAGATAATTTTTGTTATGATTTGGCGTTATATAAATACAATTTGATTGATTGATGAATGTGTCGTAATCAAGGCTAAAGGCTAAATGTGGCTAATGCTAAATATGACAGTATGGGCGTTGCGCTTCTCATCAACAGTGGTTATGAAAACAACAACTCCCATGATCCCACACTTCACGATACCGCATATTTAACAAAGATGGAGAAACTGTGTCTTAATCTGTATATTATAATCTGTAGTGTATATTTATAGCAATTCAATAATGTTATCTTGTATATTTATGTACGTACCGTCGACTGATTGCCCTTCTGGTTCGATGCCAAACTGCATTTTGTTACCTTGTACTTGTAAATGTGTAATGGTAATAAAGTTTAATCTAATGTAATCTAACCTAATCTAATCTAAATAAATGACGGCATGATGAACGGGTCGCAATCAAAGCTAAAGGCTAAGTGTGGCTAATGCTAAATATGACAGTATGGGAGTTTAGCCGCGGTCAAGAAAACAACTACCGTGATCCCACATTTCTCGATGCCGCATATTTAACAAAGATGAGGTAAAATAAACTTTCGACATGCCATGTTTTTCCAGCTAATTTATGCTTCGGGGACATGCAAAGATGCCTGATCTAAACATGAAGTCTGAATACCTCGAGGCTGTGAGAAACATCAAGCAGCGAGGACGAACCTGACCCCTTTTGGATCAAAGTTCACATCTATTGTAGTTAACTGAAAGAAGGAGGCGATGATTCTAACCCCTTAACCTCCCCGCTTGGCTCTATGCGCCTCGGCAGATGTGCAGCTTCCAGCTCATCGGTGGACTGAATGCATATACAGAGCGGTGAAAGCACTTCATCTGTGTCATCTTTTCAACGCCTCTCACATCGCTGACGACAGTTACCATGAGTATACGTTCTGCTGCTGCAGATGTGACCCAGAAGCAAGGTTTTTAAAGGTCAGAGACGGTTTCAGCAGGGCATCAGTCAGAGTGTCACCGTAATGCCTTCTGGCTCTGATCAGCTATTACATTTAATGACTTAACTAAGTACTACAAAGGTCACAGAGAGGAAAAATGACATAAAGGTTATCAATCGATTTGTAATTACTGCACAAGTTGGAAGATTATGCGTAGGAGCTGATAAAAACGGAGTCATAGCAGCGTTCAGCGTTTCATTTTCACACCGTGTAGGTGTCACTGTAGAACAAAGAGGAAACAGCAAAAGCAAAAGTACATACTCTTTACTTCTGTTAAAAAAAAAAAAGACTGGTGCTGATTCAACTTCTTAATCCAAACATACGGTTCTGGACAAAAGTTTCAGGCCACGTTAAAATGAAATGACAATGGGTTCTAGATGTGATAATTCTTATACTGCTGTGTATTCGTGCATGCTGTACCACATTTACCCAACAGTCACTGCCAAAGCGTTCTGGCCATAGCAACATGATTGTAAGGCTATTGTGTTCCAAAATTACTAATATCTCCCAAAATATTGGTCCTATCAACTTGCCATTTTCACGACTGTCTTCCTTGTTCAAAAATACATAAGTATGACAAACTGCAGCAATTATTTATTTTCGGATTTTGTGTGAATCCCCGGACACACACACACAAACGCACACAGAGGCCACTTGGCTTTTATAATATAAACATGAAAATACAGGAAATATGTGCACAGCCTTAAAAAACACACACAAAACTGAGCTAAATATATTTTAAAGGTTAAAGTCACCATTTAGTGTGACCCCTGACCTCATGACAGGAAGCAGCACAAACTATTAGAAACATCTGACATGAGTTGAATGAAACCTGGTATAAAATATCAGAAAATGAATGGCATAATTCTCATATTGTCTGAACTAAAAGGTTAAAGACATGTTAAGTACAAAGGGAGGTCACACTAAATACGACCAGTTTGGTTTAGAGAAGCTGTTTCTACCCTGAAACTGTAGTTTTTCCTGCTGTTCATATTTCACATTTATCAGACTGGATCTAAATACAGAGACAAATGCATGTGTGCGGACATTAGAACTTTAATAAACAGAATGTTGGACCAGGACTTTCATACGGTACAACTAAAAACGTTCTTATTTTCATTAGCCTTTTGAAGGAGATAAAAGTGGGGTAACCATGAATGTCCACTATTTTTATTTTTTATTTTATTTTATTCCATTTTATTGAAATGTATAATTCTATGTCTAATCATTTATTATTGCATCACTTATTTCACCCGTCTTATGCAATTTTATGAACATTTCATTTTATTTTGTGTACTTTTATATAATTTTGTGTGTAATCAAATAATTTATTTCGTATTTTACCCGTCTTAAGCCTTTTTATGAAAATTTCCTTCTCTCTTGTAAATTTTAACAGATGTGAAGCACTTTGGGCTACAATTTTTGTATGAAAGGTGCTATACAAATAAAGTTTATTATTATTATTATTATTATTATTACTATGACAAGACAGAAATAACATAAAACATGGAACAAGACAAAACAGACCAAAGCTGTATATTCTCTTATATATTTTTCAAGAGAAATTATATTAAAGATAATATTAACAGGTTGTGTTACTGAATATGAGAGTTTTGAGTAATAATACCAATAAAGCAATGTGTGGTTGCTTTATTACCACCAGGCTAATGTAGCATGTTAGCTAGTTAGCTAATAGCGCAGTGAAGCTAATTTTACCTGTTGTTCATAATTCACAAACATCCAGACTGGATCTAAATACAGAGATAAATGCATATGTGTGGACACTAGAACTATAATAAACCAACAAATCTAATGTTGGCCCAGGACTTTTGCACAGGACCGTATATTTAAGCAGCTCATCAACAGCCTAAAACGCAGCGTGCATGTTCATTTGTGCTCGACAGACTGACTTTGTCATATTTCTTTTTGTGTTGCTTGAAGGAGACCATCAGCAGCTTCACAGTGGAGTGTTTTCTGTCACTACCCACCGCATAAGCGGAATCTATACACCTTAAATATCGATACGACAACTTGACAGAGGTGCATCCGGACAGGAGACAGCATCAGAAATGACCTCTCTTATTCCTGTCACAGTCTTTTCCCTCTCGTGTTGTCAAGAAGACAGAACAGGAGCAAGAACAACATGTCTGAAGAACAGGTTTTATCCTTCGTGATCAGACATGAACCAGAACGTGCAGTTGAACAAAGCTTCACTTTGACCCAGTCCTGTTTTTAGAAGCTTTTATCTTGAGATTAATCAGTTTCACGTCGCATTGACAGTCTTTTAAGATGCCAGACGGTGGTGGATCGCGGTAAACAAGACTGGGGGGGGGGGCAAAATGATATGAACAGATGATACGAACACATTTTTAATGTTTGAGTCCGCTGATAATGCTTGTCAAAAGCACTGGATTTTAATGTTTGACTCGATTTCATCAGAGAAATAAAACCCTTCAGCTCTTGTAGCTCACATGATAAAACCACAACCTAACCACGAGTCAGCAGTGAATATGGTGTTCTGCTTCAAACTCTGTTAAACTCAAGCCCTGGTGTAAATGTGGAGTCTGAATGTGGGTGTAACACAGTGGTTCTCAGTCTTTTTCTGTTGGGGCCCCCTTTAGAGGATGAAAAATCTCCAGGCCCCGTTCCCTCCCAACAACATTGTAACAGTGGTGCAATTATAACTGTCACTGAAAGAAGCATCACTATTGTAACAATACTTTTTGCTTTTCCTTGAATAATTTGTTGTGCAAATTAACAACAGATTTTTAAACTCGGCAAGAATACAATATTTTTTCCAAATAAAAATAGGAAATGCACAATTATCGTACAACTGTGAAAATAAAGTAACTTTTTTTTAGAACAAACTAATTTTGGTAACAAAGATGAACATTTTAATAACATCAGTGGCTGCAATGAGCCTGTTTAAATGCACATCTCAGAACATTAAAGTGCAAACTGTGCAAAAACAGAAACATTGCACATGTTTCTTTTCCAGTCCAGTCCTTGTCCATTCTCCAAACCTAAACTCTTCAGTCCAGTGACAGATCACCATGGCAGTAGATTTGTTTGTTGTAAATGGACTGCACTTCTATAGTGTTTTTCCACCTTCACTGTGCTCAAAGCGCTTTACAAAGCCTCACATTCACCCATCCATACACACACTCACACAGAAAGAAACAGCTTCTGGCAGCGCCACCCACTGGGAGCAAATTAGGGTTCAGTGTCTTGCCCAAGGACACTTCGACATGTGGACAGTCGGAGCCAGGACTCGAACCGCTGACCCTTCAGTCATTGGACGACCCGCACTACCAACTGAGCCACCGCCACCCTACGTCCCTTAAACGGGTCCAGGGTGCTCCAATGCTAAAACATTTGTGCCACATGCTACATGTTCTGACCTGAAGGGGGAAAAAAAACATCCAGGAGAGACCCCATGCCCCCCTAGCAAGCCGTCGCACCCCCCCCAGGGGGCCTGCCCCACAGTTTGAGACACACTGGTGTAACAGGGCAAGATGTTGTTACCTGTGATATTGGATTCAGATTAATCATCTGCTTCAGGCTCATTCTTGAGTCCTCAAAGTGTCTGGATCTCGCTCAAGTTCACTTCAGCAACCCAGTAAAATTATCCTATCACATAAGAACACAAATAAATAAATACATAAGACTACTCTGATTGGCTACAGAACACCAACAATTTTGTGTGAATCTTAACCATCCAATGAGAGCACAGCCTATTATCATCTGATTCTGGAAGCGCTTGTTTTTATGTTCAGTTAATGATATATATTTTGCTAAAACACTTCAACTTCAACTTTATTATCCCAAAGGAAATTTAGTTTGCAGCAGGCATCACAAATACGTTT
>JAPQRP010000019.1:13254586-13266791 GCA_037367295.1 Apogon hyalosoma | reverse complement strand
TTTTTTAAAATAATTCTGTTGAACCACAATTCAAAAGCAATGTCTGATTTTCACTGGTTCATTTTCATGGAATTTTTTATTTATTATTACTTTTGTGAGATTCAAGTTATTTCTGTGACCATTGTGGGTTTTTCTTTCATTAACAGAGGGGTACCAACTATTTGGACCACGTGTGTATTAGCTTAAACTTCTACTACTAGTACAACTAAAGATTACTAACTATATATTAATCATATATGTTACATATGAAAAAATAAAGCATATAGCTGTGTTGGCTGGTTGGTAAGCTGTATGGGTAAGAGTGGTAGTAGTAGTAGTAGTAGTAGTAGTAATAGTACCGGGTACTGTTAAAATCTTACCAATACCCATCCCATAGTCTTATCACCAGTACCTGATGAGACCTTCCCTTGTATTTACTTAGAGTTGGGACTTGAGGTCCAACAGCAAACCCACCATGCACATCCTTGCTGTTGATGTAGCTACAGCTGTGCTTCCATCTGTTGTGTGGCTGGTGGTCTGTTCAGGTTTGACTGAAGAGGTTTCGGGTGCAGTCCAGTCCACAACGCTGTGGTCCAACTTGTCTGGCTGTGTGGTCTCTGAAGCTGGAGCTGAGGTTGAGGAAGGAAGGAGAGGCTTTTCTGTAGATGTTCGTGGAGGTGTCGGCTGTTGGTGGACAAAATGAATAAACACAGGCATTTTTAAGAGATTTCTATTGGTTGTTTTGTGTTCAAAGAGAACGAAACCTCACATCTCAAACAATGAACATTAAATAAATAAAGAAAACAGACTGAAACTAATGAACATGTTTGTGGGTGTACATTACCAGTTTAAAAAATGTTTAAACACGGTGAAAATGTAAAGAAAAAAAGAATGAATGATGCAAGTTTAAGGGATCTTACTATTTTTTTTTTTTTTACTTTGTTTTCATCTGATTACATTTGATTGTCTTTTCCTATTATATTTTCAATAATGCATCCATTTAGCTTGAAATTGGGGATATTGGGAAGATGTACAATGATGCAAAAAAACAGAAGAAAGAAATAGGACCAATAGCCCTGTATCTCACTTGCATGTTCTATCAAGAATTAATAAGTTGAATTTGTGCGGTTGTCAGGATCTGCTGTTATGTTAGAGTCCTGTGGTCAACAGAAGTGGGCGGTACTTTCACTGGAGGAGAACTCAACTAATTCAGTCAAAGTCTATATATGACTTCTATTACTAATCAATAGGAACGATATTGATATCTCAAACCATTTCCATGATACAAGCCATCAAAATATAGACCACAATAAGTAAAAGCACATTTTTATATTTAAAAAAATCTGTCAAAAATGCATTCATTCATTTTCTGAACCAGCTTTATCCTCACTAGGGTCACAGGGGTCACTGGAGCCTATCCCAGCTACTTATGGGCGAAGGCGGGGTTCACCCTGGACATGTTGTCAGTTCATCACAGGGCTGACAGTCAAAAATTCAAAATGTAAATTTCTCAAAACTGTGAACAAACTTTGTAGACATTGTCTCAAGGAAGCTACATATAATATGTGGAATGAATCCAACCAGTCTTCAATGAAGAAGACTGTTGAAATCTAGACATTTGCTGACCTTGTGTTTGACCCTTCAAAGTTACTCAAGGTCAAAGGTCATGGACCGAAATGAATGTCCATATATAACTTCCTATCAGTGCTCAGTAATAAGTATATTGATATCTCTAACCTTTTCCATGTTATATGACATCACAATATGGACCGTTTTAAATAAAGGCACATTTTTAATATTTAAAAAATATCAAAGTGGCTATTGCCACAGTACTGTGGGGCTACTGTCTCATTAGTCTATTACCACAGAGCCAATCAGCGCCCTCATTATATCATGTGTAGACTGGTAACCTGTAACCTGTCACCCTGCTGACACAGTACTGTGGCAATAAGCATTGCACATGCCACGTGCCTATCCAGGTACAGGAAAAGGCTAGGGTAGCAGTTACTGGAAGCTGGTTTGTGCACCTATTCACACTTTCAGTTTCAGCATGCAGGCAAACAACATGAAACATGGCAACTGTTTTGCATCATATGAGGAATTTGCCTGGGTTTTTGATGAATATAAATCAGTCATTGGGACAACGTTCAAAGTGCAGAATTCAGATCACTTGATTGGCTCTGTGGCAATAGACAAACCACTATTTCATGCCATCGTACTGTGGCAGCAGCCATTGCCAAAAAATATACATTTCTCAAAACTGTGAACCAACTTTGTAGACATTGTCCCAAGGAAACTACATACAAAATTTGGAACCAGTCGTTTCATCAGAGAAGACGTTTGAAGAAATTGCTAACAAAAACGACAACGGACACAGCGCCTTCCCAATAGCTCATGGCCTAATGGCTGGTGAGTTAATAAAAACTATTCAATGATCCACCTCAAATATATTAATATACAAAGTGTTTTAAAATTGTAAGGAGTAGAAATGTAGGCAGTAACAGTAAAAAGTTGTCTGAAAAATAAATAATTAAAGTACAGATACATGAAAACTCTCTAAAGTACTGTAATTAAGTATTGTACTTCAGGATAGTAATCAGTCTCTTCTCACTTGTGGTTCTTGGGAGACAGAAGGTGAAATTTCTGGCTGCCTGGTTGTGCGCGTCTCCTCAGTTGTGGGGAACGCTGTTATCACGACTGTTGATTCTGTTAGACCTGGCTCTGGAACGGCTTTGGAGGTCACAGCTGTGGATTTCTGCTCCCATTCACTTGTACTCTCTGTATATGTGGCCGTCGCTGCTGTTTTTGTGACAGGGCTAAGTGTGGTGCGTGAGGTCGAAGTGGCCCATTTGGTGGTTTCTGTTGCTGGTTTTGTTACTCTGGTAGCCACAGAGGTGACTGGCCTGGTAGTTGACCTCTCAATCATGGTGATTCCTGGGGTGACTCTTGTTGTCACTGGAACTCGGGGTGTGCTGCTGTAAGTTGTAGTATGTACAGTTGCTGTGGTTGTGGCGGGTGTAGCTCGAGCAGTTGAAACCAGCCGAGTGGTGACTTTTTCAGGAATGCCAGTTGGTTTTGATGTGGTTGAAGTCACAGTGTGCAATGGGGATAATGATGGGGGCATCGTAGTTGCTGTTGTTGATATCTCTACTTGGCTTGTGATTGGGTGTATGGTTGTCATGATTGGATGTGCCGTGACTGGTTTGAGCATTGTAGTGACAACAATAGGAGCTCTTGTTGGGAATTTAGTGGAGGGAGCTTCAGTAGACTCAATAGGTGGAGATGGTTTCACTGTGGTGGCTGTTGTGAGTTGCCCTATAGTGGTTTGGGGTGAGAATGTAATTTTTGTGGTGGTAGTGGTGGTGGTAGTTGATGTAGCAGAGGTTGAGACTGTGGTGACAGGAGGGTGAGGCACTGCTGTGGTTTTAGTTAAAATTAAGACCTCAGGGGTAGGTTTGGGGCTGTAAACCATGGTGGACATGGTCTCCCGATGTGGGGGGTGCCATGGTTCAGAGGTCCGTATAGTTGAAGCAGGTTGGGTGGAGGTCTCTGCAGTTTTGGTGTCTGTGATTGTCACCTCTGGTGAAGATGTTGATATTGTTACAGGAGAAGGTGTGGTGGAGGTTTGTGGCTCTGGAAGTCCAGCATCTGTGGTTATTTTCTCAGTTGTGGCAGACAAGGAGGTCTTCAGGGTGGAGGCTGCAGAGGTGGGGGCGGGAGGATGAGTAGTTGTACTGGTAACTCTGGGTCTTTCAGAAGGCTCAGGTACAGTTACTTTCTCCACTGTGTACCAATCAGACAAAGTTGATGGTATAGGTGAGGTGGAGGGCTTATGATCTGAGGTAGTGGAGAACGTGGGAGTTGTGGAGGTGGACGCCTTTGTTGCTGTGGAGAAGAGGGAGGTGGTGGTGTGCACTGTAGAGACTGGGGACACTGTTGTTTTCTTTGCAATTTCTTGTGTGACTGGTTCTGTTGGCGGAGATGTGGTTCCAGTTTCAACATGAGACAAGGGTGGAGAAGGTGGAGAGGGGGTTGTGAGGACGGTACTTGGTAAACCAGGCAGTGTGGATGCAGTTGATAATATAAGTGGAGTGGTGCTCTCAGTGAAGGCAGAGGTAGTGGTAGTTCTCTCTGGAGTGGAGGTAGCTGCTGATGATGGTGTGGTGGACTTTGTGGTAGAGTGAAGCATGTCCACAGGAGGTGTGACAGAACTTGTGATGGTTGGCATCTCAGTGGCTGGTGGTTGCAGGGTGGTAGCAGTGGTGGTGTAGAATGGGTGCAGGGGACCTGGGGGCCTGGTGATAGAAGTGAACCAGAACAGAGCGGTGATGGCAAAGGGGGCACTTGAGGTAGACGTCAACACAGCTGAGGTTGGAGATTCTGTCACTTTGAGAGTGGACAGCCGCTCCTCCATCTCTGGCATGACAGAAGGAGGAACTACTGAAAGCTGTGGAGTACTGCTGGATATGTCATGGACAGATGATGTGGTGCGTGTCGGTTGTGTGCTCACAGGAGTGGAGGTGGTGGTTTCAGTGGTGGGAGTGGTGTGTAGTCCGGTGGATGAAATAGGGGTGGAGGGGGAGGTCGTAGTAGTGTATGGTTGGGTGGGTGAAACAGGGATAGTGGGGGTGGTTAGAGTAATGTGTGGTTGGGTGGACGTAATGGGGGTGGAGGGGGAGGTTGTAGTAGTGTGTGGTCGGGTGGGCGAAACAGGGATGGCAAGGGAGGTTAGGGCAGTGTGTGGTTGGGTGGGCGAAATGGGGGTGGAAGGGGAGGTTGTAGTAGTGTGTGGTCGGGTGGGCGAAAGGGGGGTGGAGGGGGAGGTCGTAGTAGTGTGTGGTCGGGTGGGTGAAATGGGGGTGGAAGAGGTGGTTGTAGTAGTGTGTGGTCGGGTGGGTGAAACAGGGGTGGAGGAGGAGGTTGTTGTAGTGTGTGGTTGTGTGGGCGAAATGGGGATGGAGGGGGAGGTCGTAGTAGTGTGTGGCCGGGTGGGCGAAATGGGGATGGAGGGGGAGGTTGGAGTAGTGTGTGGCCGGGTGGGCGAAACGGGGGTGGAAGGGGAGGTTGGAGTAGTGATGGCTGGTGATGTTGAATGAACGGTGAACGGTTGGATATCAGTCGAGACTTTGACGCCTAAACCCAACAAAGAAAGAGAAGACAAGGAGTGAAGAAAGAGGGGTGAATCATTTTGACTGTTAACATAGTTTGATAATGTAATTACTGCAACTGACTGGTAACATCAACATCGTCTTTCAAGTGTAAAAGATCATTTAAAGGTAATCAAAATATACCTTTCATTTCAACAATGTTATAAGTCACACTTTTTTTTTTTACTCAGACAATTAGATGCTTTCCTTGCTAGCTGTTTAAATCAATACCATATCCATGGACTCAACACTGATAGGCTTTTTCCACCAGAATACTTCTAGTCCTGAATCAGTTCTGCTCAAGACTCTTGAAATTCCATCTAGTGGGCCAGTCCACATTTCCACACAGTTGAGCGGAACAGTTCTCCACAAGGGAAAACAGTTTTGATTCCAAATGGGAATGCAATGTTTTAGGGTATGGATGTTTTTGGCTAAAACCCCCTGAACTCTTCAAAATTAGCTTGAGATCCAGAAAAGCACTGGGTCAGTGTTGGTATAACAGGGGTAACGGGGGATCCTTACACTTACGCTTTACCCTTACGCTGAATTCATTATTCATTCACTCCACATTCATACACCAGTGTGAGTGACACTGGAAACAAGGTGGGTGAAGTGTCTTGCCCAAGGACATAACAGCACATGACTTAGAAGAAGCGGGTTTTAAACCGTCAACCCTCTGGCTCTACCTCCTGTGGTACACCCCATGTAAGGGTTTATCCTAACTGAGCTGAGCTTTACATACAAAGACATGAAACACTCACAGTCTTCAGCATAGACACAGCGATGGGTGACCTCATCCAGGACCATATGAGGAGGGCAAATGGGAAGGCAGGCCTCCACCCTGAAAAACACAACACATGATCATGAGACATTCTAAGAACTTCAGACAAGTATAACACTTCTGGAATATCCAGATGACCATCACTGTAGTTTTGTGTGAACTATATGAGGTGCATCGGAGCATAGTGTATGACTTCATTTACCAGGCTTTTTGTTTTTGTCAAAGCTCATCTTATATTGCATGTTAACATATGAACAATGACTGTATTTCTGTAAAATAAAAAAGCATGAAAGAAAAACCTCATTGTCACAGTATAGATTGGAACTGTGTACAGTTGTACCTTGACTTACAAGTTTAACTTGCTCTGTGGCTGAGCCTGTAACTCAATTTGCTCAAATGTCAAATCAATTTTCCCCATTGAAATTAACTGAAATACCATTAATCCATTGCAGCCCCAGTAAACCACCTCAATTTCACACCTAACTTATAGATAACATATGCCAATGAAAGCTCAGTGTGTTGTCTATGTCATAGCCAATAAACCTACAGATGTTGTAGGACTAGTATGTATTCTGTTGGTGGACCCTCCATGTCTGCTCACTACGGTATCTTGAGGAGTACTGACGGGTTCCTCCTGTCAACCCCATTTTTATATATCCTACCAGGCAGCTGTGGAGACACATGCGGCTCTTTCATCCCTCTGCTGCAGCGCCCTGTGGCTTTAGAAAATTAATAATGAATATTTCATTTTATTTTTGTTTTGTTTCGTTAGTGACCACAGGTGAGGGTAGGAATGTAGATCGACCGGTAAATCGAGAGCTTTGCCTTTTGTCTCAGCTCCTTCTTTACCACAACAGACTGGTACAACATCTGCAATACAACCGACACTGCCCCAGACTGCCTGTCCATCTATGGGCACAAGCTGTGCGTAGTGACTGAAAGGACAAGATCGCAGATACAAATTAGTGGATATTAGTTTTCAGTTTCAGTTTTCACAGGGTGGCTTGCTTCTCCTGTAGAGACTGGGTGAGGAGTTCATCCATCTGAGAGAGGATCAGAGTAGAACCGCTGCTCCACCACATCCACAGGAGTTTGTTGAGGTGGTTCATCTGGTCAGGATGCCTCCTAGAACACCTCACTAGGGAGGAGACCCCAGGCCAGACCCAGGACACACGCTACAGGGATTTTATCTCTCGGCTGGCCTTGGAACCCACCTAGAGGAACGAGAAGGGGTGGAGGGGAGAGGGCAGTCTGGGCTCCTCTGCTCAGCCTGATGGTTCCACGAGCTGGACCCAGATAAGCGGAGGAAAATGGCTGGCTGGCTGGATGGATGGATAGTTCCTTAGTTTTTAAATGTAATTCTAAATGTGTAGATTATGGTGATATAAGGTATTACAGGTATTTTCTCCCGCTGGCACTGTCCAGAGGGGAGGTGCTGAAACGCTATGCTGCGTGTCTGGAAGAGGTGGAAAAAGGTCTGACCCATGGTAAAGAAAGACAAGTTTGGCAAAATAACTGCGCAAAAAGCACAGAACGTAAGCACAACACAACAGAGATGCTTCCACAGCAAGGTAACCATGGTAACCACGTGAACAACTGAGACATGGGATGCTGGGCGGATGTACCAACTCTTGGCGGCATATCTGAAGCTTGCTTGTAATTTGGATTTTGACACACAACTCAATTCAAAAATGGACCGAGCACCAGCTCGCAACTCAAAAAAAGTTGTAAGTTGAGAAACTAACAAGTCAAGGTACCACTGTATTTGAGCCATGAGCTGTCACACTGTTAAAGATCTTACTGTGGGATGTTGACACAAGCCTCAGCAGTCGGGTCATTGCAGGTTCTGAAGCAGGGGATGACACAGGTGTCATACCTCCACTGACACCGAGGACCCGGAAGGGCATCTGGACTGGGGCCTGAATGTAAACACACCAGATGTAAATGGTAGGCCTGACACTGACACATGAACATAAGTATTATAACTCTGAACAGACAGCAAACCTGTAATTACATTTTTATTGCCGTTGCAATCTTATTGCAATCTCAAGATTCCAAACTGAGTTTTTACATAATGATGAATTCAGTTGTTTTTCTATCTTGAGGAAACAAAATCATAAAAAAAAACATGTATCTGAGGATAAAAACTGAGCTGACTGTTGTCTTGAATAGAAATTACCAAACAAATGAATAAAAGTAAAGAGAATAAAAGTTTCTAAGCTCTTTGATGATGTCTTACCTCCTTAGCGTTGGAGTTTAACATACACCTGAATGGTCCAAACAGCAAACTGATAAAATATCTGGTTTTAAAGAGGTGGTCACAATGATAAAGATGGATAAGTCAAGGGTCTCACCTGCCTACTTCTTACCCTCTAAATTTCTGTGGAAGCAGTAGGGTGTACGTAATTCTTCACACACTGGTTCTCCATTTTTGCTGAATTTTTGTTAAATAAATAATGACAGGGTGGATTTTATTGTGTGCTGTTTAATACTTGAGGTTAGATTTACATCATTTAGGAACTAGTAAGGATCAGATCTTTTTAAAATTTATTTATTTTATATATATATATATATATACACTTTATCTATATGTAAAGCCATGGAATTTAAGTTTTGTTGTAGTTTTCTTATTCTTTTAAATGTTTCAATTTGTTCTATTCCCTGAAGAAAGGGGAATTAATGGGTGCCCATGTCTGGTTGATTATTCGAGTATAAAAGAATCAGAAATTTCTGAAAGACTACGAAATGTTCAATTGTGCTCATTGGTCCTGTATACAATGTTTTTGTTGTTTGTATTAATGTGTGATTGAAGATGAATATCTTTCCATGTCTCTGAACAGGAAGACTCATTTCTCAGAATCAAAAGCTATCAAAGGCTGAATTTGACTGTGGGTCATATATCTGAGTATCTGCTGTGTTCTTTAATAGTATGGGTTTGTTGAATTGATCCCTTAGTATCCCACATTCTGATTAACTAATGGTCACAGGAGATTTTAACGCTTGTGCTGGTAATGACCACACAACTTAGCATCATGTCCTTTGTAGAACAGTCATGGAAAAGTAAACTCAAATGGTGTCAGCTGCTAGAATTCTGTACCTAACATAATCTTGCTTTTGAAACTCTCTTTTTAACATGCCTGACAAATGGTTCTCCTCCTGGCAATATCTGTGTTGGAAATAATGACAGCTTCTAGACTACGTCCTTTTCTGTAGAAGTGATCTGTGTAATACATGCTCCACCAGGACCATGTGAAGTCCAAACTATTTTACTTGACCACTTTATTATTCATACAATCTAATAATAGTGATAGTCTTTTCTTGATTATGAGGAGTGTGTGTGTGTGTGTGTGTGTGTGTGTGTATGGGGGTGGGGGTCCTTACTTTCCTTACATATATCAATAATGCCCTTTTCTGGCACTACAGTACATACTAAGAAGACCTGATGAATCTGAATTAGTATTTAAAGTTCAGTTAAAGGCTGAAACCCCTCCACAGACCATAATAACCTGTAATCCAACTGCTACTTTGTCCATCCTGACTGTGGTGGAGGTATTTTTGAATCTTTTAAGTAGATATACTAAGTTAAATAACTCTCTAAACATTTTGTTGTTGGCATGTTGATGTTTTTTAGAGAAGTTAATAACTCTGTGTACACTCTTCATATTCATATTGCCTGTTTTTTCTGTGTGATGCGTTGTTGTTGATGCGACCCACCTGTCACTCTGAACAGCGTGGCTTTGCGGAAGCTGTCACTGTGCCTGTATTTGACGAGATGGACACGAGGCAGCGTGGTGTGCAGGAAGAATCCTGGTTTGGCATGAGACTCCAGAGAAACGAAGCCAGGAATCCAGGTGTCTTTGTGGAGCAAGAAGGTGGCTCTATCCCAGAATTCTTCACTCTCCTCCCACTTGGACAGCCTCACAAGACCACTGGGACTTGTAGACAGGAAGTAGTTTGGTCTGTTGGCCGCTTCGAAGGAAATTCGCAGCGTGTCTAAGGGGAAAAAGGCATGAATTAACATAAGTGACTGACACAGTGAACCCCACTGTTACACGAACAAGAGCTGGGACAAACTGGGCCCAGTACTTTATCTGTAACCTCACAGATTTTGTATAAAAAAGTGTGGAACTTCTATGTAATATAAAAATAAATAATGGTGAACTAACACATTGACCATGGGTTCTAGATGTGGTTGTTTTTATGCTGTTGTGTGTTCGTGCCTGCTGTACTGCATTTGTCCAGCAGTCACCACCAAAGCGTTATGGCCATAGCAACGTGATTGTAAGGCTATTGTATTCCAAAATGACAAATATCTCCCAAAATATTGGTCCTGTTAACTCGTCATTTTTGCTAGTCTGTTCCTTAACCAAAAATACATAAGTATGCCAAACTGCAGCAGTCAGCTCTGTACAGAGTTAGTGTGAATCCACAGACACACACACGCACACACACACACTCACACACACACACACAGAGGTCACCTGGCTTTTATAATATAGATAAGGGTGCTTCTGACTGGAACAGTACACAACAGAACACAGCAGGTCCTGCCTTCATTCCCTGGTTTGTTCAGTGATGCATCGACACATATGGAAGTATTTAGTGACATTTACCAGGGCAAAAAAAAAAAAAAAAGCTGAAGCAGGCGACTTCGCTTTCCCCCAAATGTAGATATTCTAAAAGCTGATAAAACAAATCTATTTTCATGTGCCTCTGAATCTGATTGCCCTAATTAACACTTAAGACTACTAGATTGAGTTTTAATCATTTCAATCTTTTTTTTTTTCATATTGCTCTACTTTGTTATGATTTTATGCATCGTTTATGTCTCTTTTGTGATTTTTTTTCCTCTGGATATTCCATTTATTTAATTATAAGCAACTTGTACATTAGGTTAATTTTTTGAGTTTTAATCTAAATAAAATTCACCAAAAGGATTGCCTTATTGTATGTAAATGTATATTAAATGGGCTACTACATGTGTGCAAACCTTTCACAGTGAACTGTGGGTGCTGAAGCAGTACTGAGGATGTCAGGTATCCACATGAGCATCCATGAAAAATTTCCAAAGGAAGGATCCTCGGCTTTGGTACATTCTCTAATGAAATGTGCTGACGTAGCTTTATGCAAATAGCTCCTTGCAGAATCCTTTCTAGACTCTGAGGAATGCCCTCTGTCCTGTTTCGGACTTGGCATGCTTTAAACCAGGCTCAGCAAGACCGAGCTCATGTTGCTTCATTAGCATTTGAACTCTTGAACCTGTTTGCCATTTATAGTCAATGGATATCCGGAGACTCACTGTTTTTACCCAGGGTGTCACATCATTCCAAAAACTGCTAGTAGCAGCGGACACAGAGGAAGAGAAGAATAGCAGCCTGCTGTGTTTCACTTGCGCTCCAACCAGAAACTGTCTCCATTTGTGATTAGCCGCAGCAGGAGAGGTATCTATGGAACAGTATTTGCATGAGTTGTAGAGGTTTTGTCAAGTCCAGGAAATTATAGTTATGTTTTTGTCTTGTGATTTCCACTTTTATTTTGTAAACTGTTTCCTCTTCTGTTTCTGGCACCTTGCCTTTCCTGTTGTCTGATCATCCTCTCCTTCCCTGTTTGTTTCCACCTGTTCAACCCTTACCTGGTGTGTGTCTGTATTGCTCTTGTTCTCATTTGTTCCCTGCCAGTTCGTCTTGTCTTGTGCCAGAAAAATTAGCATCTTTGTCTCCTCGCCACGTCAGGTTTTGTAAATAATCTGTTCCATGTACTTGTTTAGATATTTTTGTTTCTTTAACCA
Organism: Apogon hyalosoma; assembly: GCA_037367295.1. Lineage (NCBI taxonomy): Eukaryota > Metazoa > Chordata > Actinopteri > Kurtiformes > Apogonidae > Apogon > Apogon hyalosoma. The sequence goes on along the minus strand of JAPQRP010000019.1, from coordinate 13,255,096 downwards.
AGCGGATTGTTTTTTCTCCTCAGACCTTTGCCTCTTCAAGCGATTCTTATTTTTGTATTTTTGAAATAAACACTTAATTTGGAGTTTTGATTTGCAGTCATGCTTTTGGGCTTCATTCCTAGATCAGTCGTGACAGATTTTGTGTTTAAATGACATAATGTGTGATAACAGGTATATTGTCACACCTTTAAAGGTCTCTTTTTGTTGTACTAAAGGCATGTTTCTCCCCATTGAGACTCGGTGTCCCACATTGTGAGGATATATCGAGCATATTAAGTCAATATTTGATTTCTAAGGGAGGACATGAGTTCAGGCCGAGCTACACGTGGTCCAAATTGTTGTTACCCCTCTGTTAATGAAAGAAAACCCCACAATGGTCACAGAAATAACTTGAATCTCACAAAAGTCATAATAAATTAAAATTCCATAAAAGTTAACCAATGAAAATCAGACATTGCTTTTGAATTGTGGTTCAACAGAATTATTTTAAAAAACAAACTCATGAAACAG
>JAPQRP010000019.1:13237980-13250902 GCA_037367295.1 Apogon hyalosoma | reverse complement strand
ATTTATAGAGTTTATAAAATGAACCAGAATGAGGCTCTAAACTGTGTCACTGCACAAACATTCACACTCAGAAAACTACTCACATTTTTTTCCACAAATTTTTTCTCATTTCAAAATACATTTTCCTGAAAATATAAGTGATTACCTACCCAAAAATATAAGTTGGGTGTAGACTATTGTAATTACATTTTTTTAACCAGATGTTAACCTTCCCTTGACTTCGTCCTATATTATTATTGAAAAGGAAGCTTTTGTTACTAGCTTTGCAGCACTTTGAAGTATACCTCGGTTCCAGCTCTTCCCCTATCGTTGTGTGTTCAGACTGTAATCCGCTCGTGTTTCTGGCTCAAATATGAAACAGCGACCAGCGCCTCGTGTTGGTCTCTGTTAATCCAGGATTTCAGTATTGATATTTGGTATAAAAAGGGAATGGAGAATGTTATGGCAGATGCTCTGTCGCGATCATGTTAAATCAAACATTTCAGTGTATGTTTGATTTTTTTTGGGTGGGGAGGTGTTACGACACTGAGGTCATATATGCTCATGTGTTCATGTATTGTGTATTGCAGGGGTCACCAACCCTGGTCCTCCAGAGCCACTATCCTGCATGTTTTAGATGTTTCCCTCTTCCAGCACACCTGACGGTCGTTATCAGTCTTCTGCAGAGTTTGATGATAGGCTGATCATTTGAATCACGTGTGCTGCAAGAGGCATAGATCTAAAACATGCAGGATAGTGGCTCTCCAGGACCAGGGTTGGTGACCCCTGGTGTACTGTGTGTTGCTTCTGTTTTCCTCTCTCTTGTTATGGGTTCTGCCTTCCTGCCTCACTGGCCTGTAGAGGGCCAGAGGTGCATCTATTCGTGTGCATGTTTTGGAGTGCGTGTGTGAGCGTGCATGTCTGTGTGCGTCAGAGTTCAGGTGGTATTCTGCGATTGGCCAATCCGGAGCGACACACGTCACGCTGACTGGTCGAGAGAGACTGAGCTGATTTTTAAAAGGAACAGATGACATCTCCCAACCAGCTAGTTCAATAGTCTGGGTTCTGACTTCGTTTGTGAGAGAGATTGAGGTTCTGTGTCTGTATCTGTAAATATTGTAAATAACTTGTAAATACTTACAGGAGCACTGAGTAAGGGTGAGAAACTTGTTTGGCTTTGATACGTTTTCTCCCGTTTCTAATTTAGGAGTCCACGTTAGACCTGTGAATCTTAGTTTCTTTATTTTGTTTGTTTGGGAACTTTAGGGTTGTTGAGCTGGTTTTGTTTATGATATAAATTGCTGCTTATTTTTTAATTTAAAAAGTCTTGTCACAGACTTCTTTGGGAGTGGGATTCGAGTGGGAGTCTTTTTTATGTTATGCTCTTTTAGCACCCTTAGACTAGGTTGTAACAATAGACACTTAAAAATGTTAGTTAAATGGTGTGAAAATAATAATAATGTCAGTGTCCAGTACAGACAGAGGAGGTAAAAGCATAAAAATAATAACATAAAATTCATTTCATTGTGAAAATCAGTTTTCAGTGTAAGCGACAGAATTTGAAAAATTCAAATGCTTTTTGTTTGGGATTCACTCTGACTTTGACCTTGACTTTGTTACATCTTTTAAATAATATCTAAGAGTAGATAAGGGTAAGAGGGTCAGAGTAAGATCTAAGCTTCCAGGTATACAAGCATCAGCCTCTAGGAGACCCAATAAGAGTGGATTTATTAGGGATCATCTACACTTAGCTACAGCATGGTTGGTTCATTGGTTTTTACCATCATGCAGACACTTAAAGTCAGGGTGCCACTTGTCAAAAAAACAGAGGGGGGTGTTTTTATTTTATTTTTTTAAATCATGAAAAAACAAGCAATCAACAGACCTAAATCTTTTTAAGTTAACAGTAGGCCCTATTACATGTCCAACAGTTGAACATTCATCTTTAATACAAACTAAAAACGCATGAAACATTTCATTTTCTGCGACAGCCACACCTGCAATGTGGGAGATGGTCTAATTCAGTTTCAGGACCATGGATAAGGGCTGATCGGACCAACATGGGAGACGATTTATGGCCAACGGGGGCAACTCAGTCAGACAGTAAAACGTAACATAAAACCTAATTGATTAAGATGCAGTTGAACGTGTACACTGGCGCCTGCAGACGTATGTCCATACTAGTGACATGCGGACCAGTGGGTTGGGGCGGGTAAAAAAAAAGTCACTTTTGGACACAGAGAGAGACACTGATATATGTACAGAGAGAGACAGGGAGGCTAAACAATGGATTTATGTGCATGGGGATGTTCGCGAATTCTGAGACAGCGACAGTTTGGTTTAGGTGAAAGTTAAAGCTCCTGCAGAGTCGGGCGCACTGTGCACGTACTGTGAACTGTGCAGACTCTGCGTCTGCTGTGGGTCTGCCTCGAGTATGCGCAGACATCCGTAGTGTCAAGTACGCCCGACTACAGGTGCAAGAAAACTCAGTCACGACCTGCCTCCTGTTATTTCAGTTGGTTTTTAATCATTGACGTGGTAATAAAATAAAAACTGTCTAACTCAGTACTAAAACTCTGTTCAAGTGCACAGTTACTTTCTGAAATGAGGACATTTATAAAAGTCACTGGAGTCACAAAGGAATTCAGAAAACATAAATCTGTTATAAGTATAAAATGGTCTTGACATATGGTAGCTTTTGCAACATTAAATTAAAATGCATTATTCCACTCAGAGAAAAGTACCTCCATTTTGACTCTTGAACGGAGCTCCATCTCAACTATTGAAGAATTGGATTTACACATTTAGAGAAAGCATTCATCAACAATCTTCTCTATCAGCACTAAAACTTAGTCACTTTATTTGTTCTCCCTTTCTTTGTCCTAATCTCTTGTCACTTGTTGCTGTGTTGGTGTTTCAGTCTGTCCTCATGTGCCTCCGTGCATGAATAACATCTGTCTTGTTTTTGTCTTCACTGTCAGATTTCTAGATATTGTGGGTGTATACTTTGCATGTTTTCAGTAGGGTCTACCACTGCAATATTTAGTTTAGTTTAGTACATGTTTCTATTAACAGCAATAGCTTTCATACCTTTGTTCTGCCTCGCTTGTATTATAGACCCCTGTGCTGCATGCTTATAAATGATATGTAAAATGTTTAATTTTAATCTCATTTCTGTTTTTAGGCTGAATTTGTCCAAGGACTACAGATGAAAAATGTATTTTGGTGCATGGGTAGCAATGTTCATTAAAATAAAATAAAAATAAAATAGATAAACACAATGGGCCGGATCTACTAAGATCCCAATTTGCTTGTACTAATTTGCATGCACAATCTAGAATTTTGCGTGTGGGGTTGAACCGTCACTGTTTGCAGGTGATTTACTAAGATTGCCTGCAAAAATGACAACAGGAGCAAAGTCTTGGAGACCACCCTGTTTAAATGAGGATTTTGTGTGCACTACTGGTTGTCGTCATAGAGACAGTACGCTGGAAAAACTGCTCTGGGATATGCCAGCACTAATGGCAACAGTCAGGAGCGGACTGACCAGTTGGACATTCTGTCGAAGTCCAGAACGGCCGTCCCACTGACGGTCACGGCCGTCTGATGAGGTGAATCAGGAGGAAAAAGAATATCAAGTTTTCATGATGATGACGGCTACATTCAAAGTTAAGGCAGTCCAACCTGGCATGTTTGGGGCTGTCAAAATGAATGCGTGAAAAACCACAAACAACAAATAAATATGGATCAAAAGTCCCACAAGGATAGGTGATATGTTTTAATGAGTGTTGCCTCATTCATTCTAAAAATGTTCACAAGAGGGTGAAAAATGTGTTCTCTGCATCTCCTTTCATCATTTCGATGTCTCCTCCTTGCGACAATAACCACTTCCATGTGTGCGCAATTACGCATCCAAACTGTTTGCCCCTCCCTTTGAGATGTGTTAAATATAAACACAGTTTCTATCGGCAAAATTGCTTTTGGGTTTGATAAATCACTTTATGTGTGCTAAATTAATGCATTTACATTTTCTCCTCCCAGCACACACTCAATTGTGTGTAAACGCCCCATATTATATATTCATTGCGGCAAACGTACTAACTGGATGCAGACGTGCTATTTTGGACCTTTGAAAGACGCAACCCTTAGTGCACACTGGCAGTAAATCAGTTTGTACATTTTTTTGTGTGTGCAAAGAGTTTGCACATGTATTTATACACGCAAACCTTTAGCTGATCCAACCCAATGAGCGCTAAGTGAGATGAAAATGGTGCAACAGACTGCTTTTCATTTTGAGTACAATTCAGACAATGTGTCACTTTTACTGCAGCACTGAAGTTGGATCAGTACTTTAACAGTTACTAATGTTTTTCACACAAGTATCTGACCTTCTACTGGTCAAAGAATGTGGAGACTTTTGCCAAATCTGAAGTTCACAACACAGAGAGAATAAATTCATTCAACAGGTAAGCTCGATAATCAAAATCATATATAAGACATTTTAAAGTGTAAAATTAAGATTACAGATGGAAAAAAAGGAAAATCCAAGAAATATAACAAAGCTCTTGTGAAGTACTGAGCAGTAGAATCAAGTCAAACTGCAGTAGGAAGAATGAACTGACCATGTGGTCGAGCTCTGCTGAGTCCTGGCGTCATCATGAACAGCGTCTGGATGCTGGAGTTGGTGCTACTGTCGGCCCTCTGCACATACACTGAACCACTGGACCTGCTGGCTGTCACCACAGACCTCTGCTCTCTGAAGGGGATGAGCCGGTATGGCCCTTTACCCAAAACTGCACAGAGGAAAATCAGGGTTAGTACAGCAAACAGAGCTCAAATCATATGTACTATGGGGAGGGTGAGAGGATCAAGTTATAAAGAAAGTAAAAGTTTGCAGCCTTGTTTCTGGGAAATGAGTCATCATTTTTATAAAGAAGTGGCTATTGACACAGTACTGTGGCACGAAATATGGGTTTCAATCAATCTTTATTTATATAGCACTTTTCATACAGTGAAATTTAGCACAAAGTGCTTTACATATAAAATCAGTATGTCTGTTACCACAGAGCCAATCCGTGCCCTCATTATATCATGTGTAGACTGGAAACTTGTCACATCCTAAAACGTCACATCCTGAAAAGTACCAATAGCAGCAGGTCAGTAGAACAGACAGTCAAGATTTAGCTCAGTAGTTAACACTTTGAAGTGCAAAGCAAAAAACTTGGGTTTGATTCCTGGTCAAAGCAGCATTTTTTTATTGCAGATTTTTTGCCAGTAGGTAAATTCCGACATTGACATAAATCAGCCACTGGGACGACATTCAGAGTGCAGACTTTGGACTACAGCACTCAATACACTGAACTGACACAGAACAGAGTAGTAACACTGCCTCGTCTAACATGTAGCTCCGCCCACCTTCTCCAGCCTCACTGACTGCACAGAGCAAAGAACACCATGAAACAACAACATATAGAGCATTTACAACAATAATTCATATTCTATACTATACACTAGCTCTAATTTGTCGCTTCTTCCATCAATTGCCACAGTACTGTGTTAGCAAAATGCACAAAAGAATGGACTGAAGTATACACCATGTATCACCACAGTACTGTGGCAACAAGAGGATAATGAGTTCATGGAACAGTATCCATGATTGGCTCTAGTACAAATGCTAACATTTGATTGGCTCTGTGGCAATAGACAAACCCATATTTTGTGCCACAGTACTGTGGCAGGAGCCATTGCCTTTTTATAAATAAGAAGACAGTCTTGTCAAGCATGTTTTTCATTAGAAATGTCTGTATTAACCCATAAAGACCCAGTAATACTTTTGTGGTAGTTGCCAAATGGATTTTTCTCTATATTTAACCTTTCTTAAGTGATTTATCACCATTTAATGTAATATTATCCTCTTTATTCTGTGTTTTTTCAGTGAAAATCATGTATTTTCCTATATTTAATTTACTGATCACATAGATGTTCATTAAAGCTCAAATTAAAATTGAGAGTCATTGTATCAAAAACAGAGAAAACTGAAGAAAAAAGTGACTTTTTCAGTAAAATATATCAATAACTGAACAGAAACCCAGGGTTTTTTCTGGTGAATCAATGTTGTAGAAGAGGACGGTGTTTCCACGGTAACTACGGATCCTCTGCACGTCCAAATGGGTCATATCTGATGACCATGAAAAGAGGAAGAACTGTATTTACACCAATTATTGACATGGATTGATAGGATTAGTGGATCAACAGGGATGAAACCATTTAGATCAGTAGGAGGTTTGGGTCGACAGTGGATGTTTGGGTCTTTATGGGTTAAAAAGATAGTCCAGGTAATAATGACCTAGATTTTCCAGCAGAGGAATAAGATAATTTTCCTTATTTTAACAATCTGACATTTTGTACAACACTGTAACATTTAATTGTAAACCTGTGCTGATGAGCTGGGAGTGATGTACTCTATGGTTTTATTACAGTTTCTTAGTGAAGTGATACAAGAAATAAATATAAAAGGCATAAAGAAATGTGCAGCTCTTTATTACACATTGCTGTAAATTTACAAATGAACACTGTTCACAGCTTTGTCAGTAAATACAGTAGCTATACTTTAAATATTTACAGAAAGTAAACTGTATGGGGAAAGATGAAAAAAGTTTTTATTTTATTTTATGATAAAAAAAATATATTAATTTATTTTATCTGGAACTATTCCAGTGAATTATAGAGCTAAGTTTCCTGTTCACAAACTGTACCTGGAGTGAATTTAGATTTCACTCATCTGTTAAGATTGTATTAAGACTCAAAGTTATGCCTAATAAAAGTCCTAGTGGTTTTCAATGACAAGCGGGTGAGTGATGTGGCAACGGAATCAGACATTTGGAGCTTCATAGTCTGTCTTTAATGCAGTATATTGTATGTACTCCGATTGTAGTACATGTACTGCTAATCCTGTGTCAGTGTCTCAACTCAAAATCAGAGAACAATCAGATTGTACTAGAGGAGCTCCTGTTGGATTGGACACGTTGCCCATAAAGTTGTAATCATTTTGTTTTCAGACACGTTCCTCTTTTCATTCCTAAAATGTCCTCTGTTTAGTAATCAGTGGTCACCTTTGACCAGGTGGGTCAGTGGATCTGTTGGTAATTGGATTTTCTTTTAACTAGTGGTTAATTGATTTTCATTTTAAAATAGAAGAATTAAAATTGAATTTCAAGGCATTTTCCTTTTCCAGTGTCAAAACAGATAAACTGAATTAAAGAAAAATTGATTGATTTTCGTTTTCTCTTTCTAATAACAAAAAAGAAAGTTACTACCTAACAGAAATGGAAAAACAGACCAAAAACGCCTGTTTTGTTCATTTTCTGAGACCGGATGTTGTCATTTTCAAGGAAAGAGCGCTAATGCCTCAGTCACAAAGACTCTTATGAACAATGGGTTTGTCCGAATCTTCCAGTTTGTATGAAATCTGGAGTTTGTAGACCTTCATGGAGGGAGCATGTCTACGATGTCCAGATTTCATACGAATTGGAAGGTTCGTAAGAATCTTTGTGACCAAGGAATTAGTGCTATTCCTTGAAAATGACAACATCCGGTCTCAGAAACTGAAAAAACAGGCATTTTTGATCCGTTTATCCATTTCTGTCTGGTAGTAACATTCTTTTTTGTTATTAGAAAGAGAAAACGAAACTCAATCCATTTTTCTTTAATTCAGTTTATCTGTTTTGACACAGGAAAAGGAAAATGCCTTGACATCCAATTTTAATTCTATTTTAAAATGAAAATCTATAAACCACTACTTTTTCTTTTGTTTCTGAAAAGAAAATCCAATAACCAACAGATACACTGACCCAGGTGCAACCATTACATACTCCCAGTCCTAGTTACTTAACAAGAACAAATAAAGTTGCAAAACATTGTGCCTCCATTTCATATTTGTCACATAAATAACCAGAAATAAAACAATAAAAAGATCATTTTGAATTTGAAGGAAGCAACATGTTTCCAAGACCCCGGGGTTGGGGTGGATGCAACAAAGGCTGGAAAATTAAGTGGTACAAAAAACTGTGGAACCTTTTCAAAATAAAGTTTCTTAATGTAAAATTGCAAAGACATTGAATAGCCTTTCGTTGTCTGCAATACATAATAAAATCACAGGATTCTGAGACAGTGGAGAAAACTTTGTGCACAATATGACTTCAAACCAGCAACTGGTCTCCTCAGTTCTAAGACCTTTACAAACTGATGTTCAAAGGAGAGAGGATACTTTACTGTGGTATGCATGGCACACGCCCAACTTTTTGGATGTTTCTGCCATCAAATTCAAAATCACCTTATTTTATTTCCTAAAACTGCACATTTTCTTGGTTTAAATATTTTTGTATGATGTTTTCAATGTTCCATTATGAATAAAATATGGGTTAAAGGCATTTGCAAATCATTACATTCTGTTTTTATTTTAATTTTGCACAGTCTTTCAGCTGTGCACTTTGGAAATGGGGTTGTATAATGTATTTGTTCCAAAAGTTGAGTGGACAAATGCTCATACCTTTGTTGTAGAATTCACAATCATAGGCTGCAGGAAGAAGAGGAGAGACCAGAAACAACATTTATGGCACAAAAAAACAGATACAATGTGCTGCTAATCATTATTTTTTGACAATGCTCAGGTTGACTTTGGTTTGTAACGTACGGCACAGAGACGGAGAGCGCCAGTCAATGGGAACTCCCTGATGGCAGCAGCGCTGAGCGTACGCTGCCACGCTGGTGCAGAAACACTCACAGTCTCCGCCATGACTGCAGCCACAGGTGTCCCCCAAACAGTTCATGTAGAACCACGTAACGTCCACCTGAACAAAACAAAGAACAGTATCAGGAAAAATGCCATCCTACAACCAAAAAGAAGGGCCGACGGGAGAGTGAGCCTTCGGCTGGCTTTATCACCTTGGCACACACATATATTAGAAGATCAAATCCTGCTGTGTGCTGTGGGACGTAGAAGGGGCAGAAGGCCTGATGTCATTACACATTAAAGGAGACAGGAACACTCCTTTACCAGCAACATGTCATGGCATTTCCCATCTCTTTAATCCAATCACCTCTTTAATTTGCTGTCACTAAAAAAAATAAAATGAAGCTAAAGAATACATAAACATCATAGAATTATTAATTATTAGTATTACCTTGGTTTGACTTATTCCTCCAATGTTTATGGTTCATGGTGAACCAGAAGGCACAGTGGCTTCCTAAATGAAATATGATGACTTTTTTCAGCTGTCAGCTAAATCAAGAGCAGGAAATCTCTTAACTTTTAGCCTTGAGGCCATGAGGACCACATGTGGCTGAGATGGCATATGGGATGTCACGTCCACTGATGGCTTGCCATTCAGCAGGTTTAATGAAGGGCCTCCATCCATCTGGCCTTAGCACCTTGCGGTGATGTCCTGGTAGCATCTTGCACCAAAACCATGGGTACATATAGTGCATATCTGTATACAGTTCCTTTAGTGTGAACACATGGGTTAACACTGGGGTGTGTAATGTATCCACTCAGAACCCCTGGGTTGCAATTTAAAATAATAATGTGACAATCAGTCAGTGTTTCTGTGTTTGTTCATTTTTTGTTTTTGTTGTTTAATCCCTCTTTTGTGTCATGGGAAAAAAAAAGGTCTTTCATATTTTAATATTTCAAATGTTTTAATAGAGAAGCTGAATGATGGATTACTATTGTCACACCTGATACTTGTGCCCACAGATTCTGGTGTTTTTATTTTATTTTTATGAAACACATAATATGTATTTCTTTAACACAATAGAAAAGCGGACATATGCTGTATATCCAAATAGTATGACTCAGAGGTGGGTAATCTCAGATTTATTCTTGTTTATTCTTTATTGAGGATCCCCATCATCTGACGTACGAATGCCAGGCTAGACTTCCTGGGGTCCTCTACAAAAAAAAAAACAAAAAAACAGTTCAGGATGTAAAATCACAATACACAGATCCAGTTACAGTAAAGAGAAAGGAGAGGAAGAAATGTCATCAAGTCACAGTCCTGCCAAACCTGTCCACTGAACACCGGTGATTCCACTAATGATCCCATCCACCTGGAACAGGAGTTGTGCTCATCAAAATGGGCTGGATCAGTGAACAGGTTGGAACGAAAACATGGTAGGACTTTTACTTGATGAACCTGGGATTACCCACCTCTGGTATGACTCCAGTGAGTGATATTTAGCTTTTTTTAAATGGAATTTCTCATTTTCCAGCCTTTCCTTGTGGTCTCCATAAACTGTAAATGCTCTGCTTGGCTCTGAATTCTTCATTCATTCAACTCCACAGCTCCATCTTCAACCCTATTTCTGAGTAATGACACCAGAAAGGTGCTTTGGAGCGCTGGCCCTTTAAATGCACACGAGCCACTTCAGGCCCCGCCCCCTCCAGGTCGTTGACTGTGCTGCTCTGTCCCGTTCAACCACTTGAATTCGTTAATACAACCAACAGCTGAACATTTTAGGTAATTGGCTCGAAGTTTGGACATATTTTCAGTATGGACTACAACTGCTGCTGCTGACAAACAAGTATGTCGTTCTCGGAAAAATGTTCGTCGGAAATCTTGACCTTACATGTGCAAATGTCATGATGTAACTGGTTATATTTGTAACAAATTAAGAAGGAAATTAAACAGGTTGTAGAAATCCACTGGATTTATGCTCAAATTAATCTGTAGTTTTGCAGCACCTGGAAGGTTCAAATTCAAACTTTATGAACTATTAGGGTCCAAATACACAAAGAAATGAACCACAGACTCAGAAAAGTGGATATAGCTAAATATGACCCCTTTAAATGAAAAAGTAATGTTAAGTTAATAAAGAGGATATGACTTCCACTTTAGTACTAGACTAGCACAAGTACTCTATGTTTGAGGCCTTTGTTGGAAAACCAAGCAAACTGAATAATGACCTGGTCCCCTTCCTCACCTGACTATTGAGAACTCTGACCCCTCTCAAACCTGATATTTACAGTGAGGCATGAATGTAGCTCTTGGAAAAGCATTTGGGAGCATTTTATATCTGCTTCAGCAAAAGGTGATCATGACCATATTGAGAAACTGACTCCATCCAGGCAGTAGTTATTAGTAAGGATGATTATATTGGTCACTGAAGAGTTTTAAAAATATAGTTATAAAAACATTTATAATTAATACATAGATGAGGATAGCAGTGTTAAATAAGACAGATTAGAGTACCAAAGCCCTCGTGTTGGGTTGTAGTTCTATTACTCACCACTGTGTGGCATGCCTGGAAAACCTCACTGAGAAGAACAGCACACTGCCGCTTTGCAAAAGGCTCTCTGAGAGGACTGAGGCTGCATGGGTGTCTGATTTCAGGACTGTTCACACACTGAACACACAAAAAACAACACTGTTAAATTAAAGCTGTATATCACAGAACTCTTCTTTAAACCATTTGATGGTTTTTATTACCACTCTTTTACTACCACCCCAAATTAGAAAAAAGTTAGTACAGTATGTAAATACACATACAATTTCTGCACTTTCCAAAAAAATCATTCAGACTTTTTTTTCATATATTCTGTCCTAAAGTACTCTGCTGGCTGGAAGAACAATGCTGGAGAATATTTCAGTTGCAAAGTGGCAGCGGTAGCAGAATTACCACTCTTTCTATCGGTACAATATTGTTTTGAAAGTCCTCCAAAATACAACTACACCCTGAAAAGGGCAAGTTTTGACAAAGACACACACAAAAATGTACAAAGAATTAAAATAACTTTTACCAATTTTCCAGAATGACAGTGGAGGGTATGGGGTGTATCTACAGCACTGGCATCATACCAACAAAGTGTGGAAATGAAGCAATAGCTGAAGTGTTTCGAATCAGGGTTTGGTGCAAAAGCAGCCACCAGGTGATGTTTCAGGAATGGTGAGCTTTACCTCTGTCGCTGTCCAACTGTTACCAAACTCCTGAGGTGTCTGGGAGTCGATGTTGTCAGGGGTCCGCATCTCATTTACTGTCTTCAGGTCAAAATTCCCGCATAGGCCACTCAGCTTCCCCTGAACATATCACCAACACCAATATGCACTATCAGTGATTACTACCAAACACATTTACCCAAATGTCAGTCATTGTGTGAGTGCTGGTCTTTGCACCGTGAGCACAAAAATCTACTTTAAAGATGTGAATAATAACACTTGAATAATATTTTGAGTCCATTTACACAAGGTTTACACTAATTGAGTACTTGATAAAAAAAATGCTAGTAAAATAATCTGCATTTCTTCTACTCTTTGCCCTCACAACTTCTTTTCACTTCTGAAATTTGCTGATTTGTCCAATTTTCTGAATAGATGAGTGTGATTTGTACCTGCCATTGAGGTCCAACTTGGATGTGGATGGTGGTCTTTCTGTCCCAGAGGATGGTGACATCTTCCTCAGGGAAATGGATCACTGTGAAGTATCCGGCTGGCCAAAGAAATATCCTCTGCTTCCGATCGATCACACTCAAAGGATTCTACACAAACAACAGTTCATTTTAGGTCACGTTTCACCAAGTTTAGAGAAACGACTGCAGGTCACCACAGAGCTTCAGTCTATACACCTAAAAACTACCAACCAGGCCAGAAATCTGGGTGTAGTGATGGACTCGGACCTAAATTTTGAAAAACACATCAAGGCAGTCACAAAATCAGCCTACGATCACCTGAAGAACATCTGAAGGATAAAAGATCGAATGTCTCAGCAGGACCTGGAAACACTAGTCCATGCATTCATCTGCAGTCGGCTTGATTATTGTAACAGTGTCTTTACAGGTTGACCTAAAAAATCCATTAGACAAGTGTGGCTCATCAGAACTCTGCTGCTAGAGTCCTCACTAAGACCAGAAAAGCAGACCACATTAGTCCAACTCTGAGGTCCTTCCACT
>JAPQRP010000019.1:13214919-13222745 GCA_037367295.1 Apogon hyalosoma | reverse complement strand
TCTTTTGTTCATATCTCTGGAACTATTTGTCTGATTGACTTCAAATCAAGTGCAAATGAAAGGTCATGACCTGGGGAGGCCTCACGTCATAATATCATTAAGGATTGGGGGCATTCGGGGATGTACCCCTAGCTGTCACTTCTAACGGCGTAAGCCTAGTTTTTGTTGTCTTCAATTGTACAGCTTTTTATGTCTTTTAATCTGTTCTTGTATTTTATTCTTTTACTTTGGTTTTTATTTTTTCCTCTGTACATCACTTTGGTTCACTGCGGTTGTTTTAAAAAGGCTTTACAAATACAGTTGGATTGGATAATTAGGTTATCACTCCGGTTTTACAAATTTGAAGAAAAATTCGTGATGAAAATCATACGCTGCTTTAACATACACAGGGTCATTTGCATTTTGCCATGATGATAGCAAATAATGAGAATCCTGTAATTCAAGTGTTTTCACAGGAACCATAACTTCTACGCCTCCTCTAGACTTTGTTCCCAGACTGTAAAAAATTCTCACCCCACCAGGTAGGATTTGAAATACATGATGGGCAGTTGAAATTACTAACTGATGTTCAGATTTTGTCAAACATGGGTCTACTGCTCTACTCGGTGACAGGAGGAAGTAAACCAGCCCGTCCCATAACTGTGATATTCTGGCTTCACTTTTCCAGACTTCAGTCAATAGACTTAATCTGACCATTAACCAGGCTTTACCTGAGATCCACTTCTATGAGAAATGAGTCCTTTCTTCACATTTACTTGCTTTTGTTGTAATTTTGTCTCATTGATTCTGTGGTGATAGGTTTAACCTCTGAGTCATAAAACTTTGAGTGCCCTCAAACCTGGAAAACAACTTTGCAATGATGTGTCTGCTTGGGTTTTCAGACATGATGTCAGCCTTCACCTTTAAATCCCCACCTCATCACTGCTCTTATTAATACGACTGGCCTCAGTTAGTGCTACACATGGTTTGGAACCATGACTAGGTTTTTGTGATTCAAGTTTCCAGGCTGCTCACCATCTTAAAGTTGTCTTGCTGACACTGAAAACAGGAATCAGTGACTCATTCAGGTAAGGTCAACAGAGACGCAGCTGCTGGAAGAGAATATCTACTTTTTTCACCTCTTTTCCTACATGATTTATCCATATCACACAATAACTGTCATCACTAAATGATTCTGGAACGCTTTATACTATTATTATGATTTGATTTATTCTGTACATTCTTTTGAAGATTTTTTTTTAAATATCTTAATCTGTAATTGTTGAAGCACTTTTTGTTTTACACTGAATGCTATATTATGTTAAATTATGTAAAGCACGACTAACTGCCTTTGTACCGTACTTTCTGGACTATTGGCTGCACCTGACTATAAGCCGCACCCACACTTCATGCTGCTATCTCCAATGTCTCACCATCGATTCATTGATGCAAAGCTTATGTGCAGCAGCTCTATTTCCTACTTCAACAGCCAAATCGATCGTTAGCCTGTGAAACATAATTGAGCCGCATCATTGGTCGAGCCACGAGTGCACAGCGTGTGGAAAAAGTAGTGGCTTATAGACCAGAAATGATGGTATATAGAATAGAATAGAATAGAATAGAATAGAATAGAATAGAATAGAATAGAATAGAATAGAATAGAATAGAATAGAACACAATACAATATAATACAATAGATCTGTATTGTCACTGTCACAGGAACAATGAAAATTAATTTAGCAGCTCTGTTCTGTTTAGCAGCAAAAACAATTAGTGCAAAAAACGACTGTATAAAAAAATATCACCTCAAATATCACACAAAATACTGAAAAATGTAAGCAATGTATGAAAGCTACAAAACGAAACATTAAATATAGGCCTACATATACTACTAAAGTACTACAAAAACTACTGATATATACAACAAAGCTAACTCTATACTGCAGGTGGTAAATATGTGCAACAAACAAGGATATATACAGGCAATATAGGATATATACAAGGTAAGATTAAGAAAAAAGGTGCATGGGTTGTGAGTACAATATACTATGACTTGATTTTTTTGTGTGTTCACAAATTCAGAATACATTACAACACACTGTGGGCATACTTAGAATGTGCTGTAATGCACCAATAGTGATGTATAAACACAGTTATATGCACTAGTATTCATGAAGTTTTACAACCAAAAAATTATATCATTAATATGTTATGTATGATTATATTATTAGTTTCATATCTATCACAAGTTATGAACATATAGTATGTATACTATGTTATACTAAAGAATCTCACAAAAGTGAGTACACCCCTCACATTTCTACAAATACCATCTGAACAAAAGATGATGCACAAGAAAGCCAAACAGTTTACTAAAGACAAGCAGACTAAGGACATGGATTACTGAAACCATGTCCTGTGGTCTGATGAGACCAAACTAAACTTATTTGGTTCAGATGGTGTCAAGTGTGTGTAGTGTCAACCAGGTAGGAGTAGAAAGACAAGTGTGTCTATCCTACAGTCAAGCATGGTGGTGGGGGTGTCATGGTCTGGGGCTGCATGAGTGCTGCCGGCTCTGGGGAGCTACAGTTCACTGAGGGACCCATGAATGTCAACACGTACTGTGACAGACTGAAGCAGAGCATGAGCCCCTGCCTTTGGAAACTGAGCTACAGAGCAGGATTCCAACATGATACCGACCCCAAACACACCTCCAAGACCACCACTGCCCTGGTAAAGAAGCTGAGGGTAAAGGTGATGGAGTGGTCAAGCATGTCTCCAGACCTGAACCCTACTCAGCATCTGTGGGGCCTCCTCAAACGGAAGGTGGAGGTGTGTAAGGTCTGCAACATCCACCAGCTCCATGGTGTCGTCATGGAGGAGGATTCCAGTGGAACCTGTGAAGCTCTGGTGAATTCCATGCCCAAGAGGGTGAAGGCAGTGCTGGAAATAATGGTGGCCATGCAAAATAGTGACACTTTGAGTGACCAATTTGGACATTTTCACTTAATAATAATAATAATGCTCTCACATTCTCCCTCTGGTGGTGGTAAACTACGTTTGTATCCACAGCTGCCTTAGGGCAGAATGATGGAAGCGTGGCTGCCAATTTGCGCCTACGGCCCCTCCGACCACCACCGAACATTCATACGCATTCATACAACAGTGTGTGGCACTCAAGGCAAGGAGGGTGAAGTGTCTTGCCCAAGGACACAACGGACAGACCACAACACAATGGGATTCAAACCGCCAACCCTTTGGTTACTGGACAACCCGCTCTACCTCCTGAGCCACGGCCGCCCCTTAGGAGTGGACTCGCTTTTGTTGCCAGTGGCTTAGACATTAATGGCTGTATGTTGAGTTATTTTGAGGGGACAGTAAATTTACACTGTTATACAAACTGTACACTGACAACTGTACATTGGATTAAAGTGTCATTTCTTCAGTGTTGTTCCATGAGAAGATAGAATTAAATATTTTCAGAAATGTGAGGGGTGGACACTTTTGTAAGACACTGTATATTTTGAAAATCTGTGAAACAGATTTGCCCTCATAATAATGATTAAGTATTTTTTCCATTTTAAATTTGCTGGAAATATGGTCTTTCTTTTTGTGACTGAACATTTAGGGTTGTGTGAGGCGCTGTTAGTCAACCTTAGGACGATCAGTCTTCCCTCCTGTGTGGCGACACTGGAGACTGGGATCCTGACTCAGTCCTATCAGAGGATTACTCCGCAGAAGCTCTCATTGCTTAATTCTTTGCCTTCATCACTCAATTCCTACCCTTTCCTTATCAAGAGAAAGGCTGCATCACCTCCTTACTCAGCTTTAACCCACAGCTGACCACAACAACCATTATAGTCATCATCATTCCATCTGGACACTGGTCAGTGAGTACTATAGTTTCAGAAAATGGGACCTTGAATCAGTCAACAAGACAGTTGAACAAAAGGCAGAAGAGCAAAAGACACCAGCTCAATGCTAAACTACTAATATGTAGCAAGTTTAATAGAAAAATACTGGTTTTCCAGGTATGCAGTTGCAAAGAATCTATATTTTATTTAGATTTTCCCTTTGATAACTCACCCAGGAGGGCAGACACATCCAGGTACACAGGGTTCATGGGCCGAGCAGGTGAGGTTCAGCAGGTAAGTTTCACAGGTACGTTCACAGGCCACACCCCCTCCAGCCGAGAGGCCGTCCTCCCCCTCAGAGCAGTTCTGATAGATCTGACCAGCTGGACACAACCTGTCTGGAGAAGACCGGGACATCTATAGTTTCCAGAAGTGGTAAAAATCTGCATATAGAGTATTTTCCTCCAGTAGAAGTACATAAAGTTGTGTAAAATGGAATGTGGTAAAAGTAAAAGTACAACTTCAACTTCTTCACTGCAGTAAAAGGGAAAAAATGTAAAACAAGTTGGATTAAAATTGGAATATATTATCATTATAAAAAGAACAGAGGAAGCACAGGTCCACACCTTCCTCTGAGTTACTTGTGGAAAAACAGACAGCGACAGAATACCGGTTCAACATCTTCAGTGCAGTAAAAGTGAAAAGTCGAGATTGTGAAATGTAGAGAAATCACAGTAGACCTTTCTTATTTCTGTTTGAGTGGAAAGTGAACTGAGCTTCATGGATTATTAATATAATATGAAGACTATAAAACCATTCTAACTTCAGGGTCAGTCCATCTCAGATCACCCAATAAAATAACATTTTTAAACCCCACCTCCTCCAATATTTATGAAATTTAGTATATAGGTAATTCATAGCCAGAAAAGCCAAAATTTCAAATTTTAACTTTATCGGACCAACGGTTTTTGAGATATGGCAATCTCATTTTTTCCCTTTTTTCACTAAAAAGCCTCAGGCAGCCCAATTTCGATGACTACTACATTTGTCACAACGGTGTCAAAGAGGTCGGACCTGTCCCAACGTGTCAAATTCAAGGTGAAAATAAACATCAAAAGGTTATCCAGCTCAAAAGTACCCAAATGTACAACGCAATGTGACATTTAGATTCCTTATGGTCTCTCCTTTACAGAAATACCTTACTTTTTAAAATTGGACTAGTAGTTGCTGAATTAAAGCTATGTGAAATTAGGCTGCCACGGCCTTTTATGCAAAAAAGTGAAAAAATGAAATTACCATATCTTGAAAACCATTGGTCTAATAAAGTTAAATTTGAAATTTTGGCTTTTCTGGCTATGAATGACCTTACTTACTAAATTTCATCAAAATTGGAGGAGGTGGGGTTTAACACATTGGGTGAACTGAGATGGACTGACCCTTCAAATCAAATTAAAAACAATAGATTGAAAATAGCTCATACTGACTTCAGTTCATTTGAAACAGCTGTTAACAGTATCAGAATATCCTATCTGCATTTTGGTTTCATCTTATTTTTATGGCATTTTCACATTGTTACATGTTGTTTGACATTCGATGTGGATTGGATTTTTTTCTGTTACTGTTTCATCCATTTGAGTTGAGTTTGTGTTTGTAAAGGTCTGCAGTGGTACAAAATAAAATGAATCAAATACCACTCAAATATTCATTCACAGATTCATTCACTTTCCAAACCACTTAATCCTTGAGAAGAACACGTGCTGGAGTCAATCCCAGCAAACCAGCAATCAAAGTGGGGGGTGCACCCTGGACCCAGGCTGGCATTTACAAATCAACAAGTGCTCATGCTTACATTCACACCTGAGGACAGTTTGAGTTGATGGGAGGATGCTGGTGTTCTCAAGCCATTTAGAGAGAGAGATGCAACATGCTTTGACGTTTCCGCTACAGTGATCACATGGTTCACATAAGCGTCAACAGTTTCAAAACAAACCATGCGCTGTCATGTTCTTCTATGGGACAGACAGCAGCAAGTGCATTACTGCAAGTAAATATCCACATAAACCACACACAAGTCTATATCCAATCATTGTGTCACTATTGTATGCATCTTTGTGTCGGTTAGGCTGTTGAGTGGTGGGGTTGACCACTGAAAGGACTGACTTTATGACTGGGAAAAGTTTTAAGTTTAATAGTAGGTTTACGAAATGAGCTTCAGGAAAAATAAAGCCACTGACAGGCATCATGAAGCATTAATAAAGTACAAATAGAATAAAATAACTATCAAAGTGGACCCATATTTGTTCCCACAGTAAATGACACTAATGATCACATGACCTCAGCTGACAAACTGAACCCAACACCACCAGGGTTCAGCAAAACAATTCCAACAAAACCCACTGAAGAACCACATTTGGACTAATGGTACCTTACCTTAGAAACTCCATCATTTGGAGTTATAGTGGTTCAATCTCAACAGCTGAACAAGTCAAGCTAGCTAACTATAGGACTACGGCTGAAAATTCACCATAACAGTTATATAAGACTTAAATTTATACAAACACTAACACATACAAAAGAAAACAGAAATTTCAATATAAACGTCATTAATACAGGAAATATGCTCAATAATTTCAAAGATGGTGATATCTTATTAACTTAGCGCTGGAGTTGCTAGATCAGCTACAATAGAAATTAATCTGTTCCGACGCCACCATACTCAATGTTTGGAACTGCTAGCATCTCCAGAACCTGGAAGTAGGTCCACATTTTGTCCACCATATTTTACAATAGTAGTCTATGGAAGTGTCGCCACTCTATCATCTCTCTACCATTCATTTTTCTCTACCATTCTGGGTGTATGCATGCAGACATGGGGAGAACATGCAGACTCCACAAACCAAGAGAAGACCCACTACAAGGCCACATTGCTAATTACCACACCACCATTCTGTCCACATACCCCTCAAATATTATAAAACTAAAGTTATGGGACTGTTTTGAAAATGTAAAGAGTAGAAAGTACAGATATTTGTGTTAAAATGTTGACAGTAAAAGTAAAAACTTTTCAAAAAGGAAAATTCTGCAGACAAGTGCAGGTACTTAACTGTAGATCACATGTAGATCTACCTACATGAGCTTTGGACTTACCATGTTCTGTTGTTTGTGACACCAATTTACCATTCAGACAGAGCCTGCAGGAGAACACACACACAGACAGACAGGCCTTACAATAACATATAATATTTCATTTAAGGATCTGTACTAAATACATCATCATAATCTATGAACTTATTCAGCTTTTCAACTGTACATTAGATCAACAGAATGATGATAAAACTGGTTGAGTGTTTAAAAGGAACCGACTATGAAAACAAATAGGTTTTAAACTACTAAGAAGGAGCGCACATTGACCCAAAATAGCAGCTGCCATAAGATTAAAAAAGCAACAAATATGATGTTAACCTGGAAAGAAGATAGTGAAGACCCTCCACCATCATTACAGTCCCCTGGTTGGGACCACTTCAGGTTCCCAGTGAAAGACAACAACGGGAAAGAGACGTTGATAAGACTCTCTCTCACTCACTCACTCACTCACTCACTCACTCACTCACTCACGCACACACACAGTTTGTTTGCTGTCCTAAAATAAATAATTTGGTTAATTTGTTCTCAATGTTGCTCTTAGGTTTGTTCAAAGAGAATACGAGTTTGCCTTCTTGTTACTGTTGTGGTTGTGTACAATCCACTGGAGAGGGGAGTATCCCTCCTAGTTGTTTCCTTTTTTGATGTGTGAAATCTAAGATCATATACACCCATATTTCTCCTCCTACTTTCCCCCTTTAAGAGGACCAGCATTGAGGATGTTGGGGCTTTTCTTGGCTTTTTCCTCCTGAAATGCTCTTTTGCTCTTTGCTTTTCTGCTTCTGCTCTTGGCTCTGCTCCTTCCTCTGTCTAACTGTGTGTGTGTGTGGGTGTGTGCGTGTGCGTGTGTGT
>JAPQRP010000019.1:13181432-13195788 GCA_037367295.1 Apogon hyalosoma | reverse complement strand
CTTTAGTTTGAACATTTGACAGATAAACAGTACCACAGTGCTTTAGTTTGAACATTTGACAGATAAACAGTACCACAATGCTTTAGTTTCAGACTCACAGTTTGTCTTTTATGGATTGTGATGGTCTCTCTCAACTCACCATATATTTTTATTAGTAAGTTGGAGTTTTTTTTAATCAATTGCTAGAAATTTCAGGCGACCTGATTTGAATTCAAGGCGACCCCACGTGGGGTCCTGACCCCAAGGCTGAAAAACACTGGTATAGACAGATGTGGTGGTACTAACCCCAACCATAAATGTCTATGGAGTTTTGTAACAGGTGGAACTGTACTGTTTTCCATGTTTCTAAATGAGTCTACATCCTAAATGGCCTCAGATGCTATCATAATGAGGAAGCTACCACAAAGCATAATCCATAGCTTCAGCTAACTACTTTAAAACAGGCATATTTGAAGTTCTGTTTCAAGTTTGCTCCTGAAATCCACCTTTGGAAGTGGGGTCAAACATTCAATTTCATTCAATACAGTTATGTTCTGAAAATACATGTAAAATATTTCATTCTGCTTAAAACATTTCAGCGATAACTTATTAATTTCATTTTGGTTGCATTTCTTACTTTATTTGACAGGGACAGTGTGTGTCAGTGAACAGAGTGAACAAAATGAGTCAGAGCAACAGGGAAAGTTAGATGCTGAAAAGCAGCCTAATAAAGTGCACACGGGTTCAACTGACCGGCCTGTTGGTGTGTGTCGCAGGGGTCAATCTGCGGAGCGCTCAGAGGGGCTGAACAGGCCGGTGACGTTCTCCAGGCATTTCCAAACAACTGAGGAGTGCTTTCTATCATACCAGACGGAGATCTACAAAAGAGGAGTGGGGACATTGAGTCAGCAGGTCAGCACAGACATACTGTGTACTTCCTTATCCTGAGTACGGCAAGAATCAACCACAAACGACCTACTGTTTATGCTCCATTTCTTCTTTTTGTTCATACTGTTATTGGGCCCAAACACACTGAGTTTTAATAAATATTTATTTGTTTATTTTTATAGGTTTGCATGAAATTTTGAGGGCTCAAAATGCACACAAATTGAATTTAAATTTGCAAAAACATCAACAGAAAACAAAAAATTGATATTGTATAGGGCTCACAAATGAAACTGCAAGAATGTCTCCATCCATCCTCTAACAAGGTTCCTACGGGTTTCTACAAGTTAAATTTAAGATTTTTAAAGACCTTTTTAAGACTACTTATAACAGAATTGAATGCCTGTTTCACAGCCATACTGGCAAACATTTTTGACTCCTAGAATTAAGGAAAATGTATTTATTTACTCCAACACCTTGATTCCCATCATTCCACGTAATTTCTCACCAGGGGCTGCAAAGTTAGCGATAACTGTTTCCTAATTTCAATATAAATTGTTTGGTTGGAACTGAGTCAACTAATGTTGCTTTCTTTGCAGTTTGGACATTTAACAGACACATTTAAACACAATACAGCCAACAAGTTCATGGCAACATAACTTTCTTAAACCGACCATATCAAATGTAATACCTTTTAATGACTTTTTTAAGGTATTAAATGCAGATTTGTAAATTCAAGACTTTTAAGACTTAAGACCCCGCAGGAACCCTGTCTAAAAAACATGTAATCTGAATCTACTTTCTCCAATCAGAATGAAATATGGTGCACATGTGTATCACACTGACACCTACAAAACAGCAATTTGGGTCCATGGCGTCCAACAGGAAGTCACCCATTTTTAACTTTGCATCCATTTTTGGCAATGTACTTTTTATTCAATTAACATCAAAGTTCATCATTAAAGTCTTAACATACTGAAGTTGAAAAGTTAGGGAATGGTGAATGTGCTTGAACTACAAACTGTATTGAGGAGTCCCACCTTGAACATGAACAACTGAACATGACAACATTGAATCTGATGCAAAGCGCCACCTATTGGCAACACAAAAGGACTTGTTTTACCTTTTTGATATGTTCCTCCTTGAACATGACCAACTCAAATTTAATCAAAAAAGCCTTAACAAGTTGATGATAAAACATGTCCACGTTGGTGACCTTATGTGATACTATATGTCCAAGGCAGCACAATGAGTTCTGATTTTCTTGTCATAATACAGGAAATTGTTATAACTCAGCTGAACCTTGTCCAATCTGCACCCTTTAAGGACCACAGTTCCTGGACACTTCCACCAGTCAGCACAACATTTTTGTAAATATGTGTATCACACCTACAGAAAAGTCCATAAGGTCCATGACACCAGACCAACAGGAGAATGGCCATTTGGAATTTTGCTGGCACATTTTATGCTTCAACTACAGTATTCACCTACTTTAACAAACTCCTCCTTGAGATTTTATTCAATCAACTCTTAACATGTTGAAGATGAAAAGTTATGGAAGGGTGAGTGTTCATGACACTGTTCCATCAGGGCCAGGTGGCAAATATTAATGCCTCGCCATGACACACAAAATTACTATACCTTGACAATTTTTGTTAACTTGGGATCAGGGTCCAGTCTTGAACGCAACATGACATTATTGAATCTGACTCATAGCGCCACCTTTTGACAAAAACAGAATGTCATGGTTTTCCTTTTGATGTGCTTCTCCTGGCCTATTGAAGGTATCCAACTCAAATGTGGTTTAAAAAAGAAACCCTCAACAAGTTTCTGACACAGTACGTTGAGCTACTAGTGTGAAACAGCCTCGCCACGGCATCACTGCGAATTATACTCCATCATGAAAACCAAACCTGCTGTTACTCTGCTCCACATGATAATCAATAAAGTATACCTGAAGCACAGCTTGTAAAATGTGTCGAAAATCTGACATTTAAAGTCTGTGTCTGAAAACAGGAACAAGAATATTCAGTCATAGTCATACTGCCACCTACCGGCAACAGGAAGTCAACCTCAGGGTACAAATATCATCTAACCGACAGGAAATGTTCACAGTTTGTTATAGTACACATGACACAGTGACCTCATGTACTTCATGTACTCGTGTGGATGTTCTCCTGTGCCACATAGAGCAGACAGGAAGTGGTTGTTATGCCATGTTTCCACTACGTGAAACCGGCTCGGCTTGACTTGACTGGACTCGGGTACCAGGTACCACAAGCAGATAGAGACAGAAGGTCAGCCGCGCACTGACTGGTTGACCGATCCACGTGACTATACGCTTAACCATGTGACTATAAGCTTCAAGATAGATTTCCTTTGAATAAAAAACTTGACAAAGAAAATCAGATTTTTTTAGAACCACAAAAAAAGTACCAAAGAAAAATCTAAGGGTGTTTTCACAACTAGATTGATTGGAGCCATTGTTCCAGAAAAAGTCTTTGGCTCGGTTCAGTTGGGCACATGTAATCGCACCCTGTTCCGGTACAAAACAACCGAACTGAGACCGCTTGGAAGAGGTGGTCTCAGCTGGGCTGCAATCGTTCCGCAGAGTAGTAGAAATCCAACTATACCACGCAGCATGGATGTTTGACCATGGCTGTCAGTTTGAATATTCATGTCCATGTGGACTCCCATACATCATATCAGCTCTGAACCACAACTTCTATACATGAGAAACAGATTGCAGAAAGATTGCAGTTGAGCTGAGAAAATCAAGAAACCAAGCAAACAAACAACAAGGTATATTTAGTTGGTGCATTAGTTTCAATCAAAAGAGTCCTTGGGGACAATTTTATTTAGTTTCGCTGTCTGACTCAACTGTACCACGTACATGTATATAAACAGTGTGGAAGCGTGCAGTCACGTGGATCGGTCAACCAATCAGCACGTGGCTGACCTTCTGTCTCTATCCGCTTCTCCAGGTACCAATCCTGGAGACCGTTTCCATTACAGGATACTACCGACTTTAGAGTACCTGGATGTCATAGCAATGCAGCCTGTAACTTCTGTGACGTCTGCTCAGAGTGTTGCTGTTAAACTTGCTCGTTGCGTGTTGTCCTGTTAAGCTCACGCTGAATTTTTTCATTGGCCACCAAGGACAGAAATGTCTGAGTCTCCTCAATGGACCACAGTGTCGTTTTGTGAGCAGTCATCATGTGTTCAAGAATTTTTATTTTGTCTTCTTATCTTAATGATACAGGGGTTATTTTCTTTTGTTCAGACAAAGTAGTAGCGCCAGCTGAAACATGTCAGGTATGTGAACATCACTCTACTACTTTGTCTGAACAAAAGAAAATAACCCCTATGTCATCATGTGGATTAACCCACCGTTATATTTACTGTAAACTTCCAAATCTGTTTTTTAAAATGGCAGGTCGCACATCGATGACACAATGACTCAGAGACAAGTTTCTGACCAATCAGTGGTCTGCAGTGTTTACACGTCATGTTTTAGTATCTCTTCCCCCGTTTTGGAACTGTGGCGGAGCAAATACCAAAAAACTCATACCGAGTTCCAGGTTCTTTTATGTAATGGAAACGCAAAATGGAAACAGCTGAGTCGAGTGGAGTTGAGTCGGTATCATGTAGTGGAAACACATCATTAGATTGTACATGATTATGCCACATCCTTAACCATGTTGAACAACAAACCACAACACATTTAAATAGTGAGTGTGAAGGGTGCCAAAACTCTGCACATACCACAAATGGGTATTTATTATTATTATTATTATCATTATTATTATTATTATTATTATTGTTATTTTTTGTTCAGGTTATGAAATAGAAAGTCATATTTCCTATAATGGGTTTCACTGTCCTCTTGTGTGTATCAGTGAATTACAATAGGTTTTGATTACTTTAAAAAAAAAAAGTCACAATAAAAAAAGAACACCCACTATGGCTGGGTCTAAAAAGAAAAGCACACCTGATCTGAACAGGTCAAAGCTTTAAAACAGCTGGAGGAATCAGTGCTCATCACAGAAGATAAACCCAAAACAGAGAAGATGCTATGCGGAAACTTGAGGGGCGGAGAGTGCAGCATATGTCCATTTCACTCTGTGCCTGTGATGTATATCCATTTACAGCTGTTAGACAACATCCGCCCTTTATGGAGTGCCATTAGGCCTGGGTACAGTAGAGCTCTTTTTCCTCTAACAGTAAATTCCTTGTTGGTCCAGTTGAGCGTTCATCTGGTCGTCTAAAGAGCTGATCAGAGAGCAAGGCCGCCAGTGTACATTACAGACATCACCTCTGAAACCGGAGTGCATTCTATCTACTATCAAGGAGAGTGTTACCACAAGGTGCAGGAGAGGTCAGAGGTGGGTCGCACTTACAGGAAATCGTCTTGAATGTTGCCGTTGAAGGTGCCACAGAGGCCCACGGTGTCATCCTTCCACAACTCGTCAGCCTGCAGGTAGAGACGAAACTCAGTCCAGCTGTACTGCAGATGCAAACCGAAGGAGGTCTTCACCTGCAGGAACATGGACGACAGCTCCTGGATGTGAAACGTGTCTGAGAAAAGGGGAGGAAGAGAAGAGGAGTGGTTAGGGGGTAGGTATACCTGAAACACACCTGGTGGACCTGAAAAAATCCATTTTGATTTGCATATTACAGTTTCTTGTTGTACCTTACTGCTTGATTGTTCAGATTTTCTACCACTTCTCTTTTTTTACTTCTAATTTATTATGTACAGTGTGTTTGCTCTTGTATTCTATCTTTATTCTTTTATTCTATGTTTACTGTTTGTCATTTGTTGTTTTTGTGGTGTTGAAATGAACATGCATATTTTATATCTCTTTTCTTCGGATACAACAAGAAAATCCAGGATACATGTGCACAGCCTTAAAAGACACACAAAAACCAGAACTAAATGGACTGTAAAGGTTAAAGTCATAGATCTTTATATGCAGTGTGACCCCTGACCCCATGACCAGAAGCAGCAAAAACCATTAGAAACATCTGGCATGTGTTGAATGAAACCTGGAATAAAAAAGTAGAAAGTGAACCAAAGGATTAAAGACAAGTTAAATGTAAAAGGTCACACTAACTACAACCACTCTGGTTTATAGAAGCTGTTTTATTTTTTTCACTGAAACTTTTGTTTTTACTGCTGTACATACTAAAGTAATGTACAGCAGTAAATAAACAAATAAATATGCTCACATCAAGGTTCCGTATTTAGTCCTGTATAAACGGTAGGTGTCTCCCATTGGATAATTACTGTAATCAGGAATATGTCTAAACTAGCAACAAAGTATTGAACTGTGGTACAAAGGAAAATGGCCATGTGGTCTAAAGAGTCTAGACTGACCCTGTTGTAGAGTGATGGACCTGTCAGGGTGAGAGGTGAATGAAGTGATTACCCATCATGCTTAGTGTCTACAGTGCATGTCTAGGGTTTGATTTGGGGGTGAGTCAACAGGGGGTCAGCTGAATATCTGAATGATCAGGATTTTTCATCAATGGATGTTTTTATTCAAAGAAAACAATGCCAGGATTCATCCGGCTCAAACGGTGAAAGGGCGCTTCAGAGAACATGACTCACGGACTGACCGCCACAGAGTCCAAACATTATCTCTACTGAGAATCTTCTGGATGTGCTGGAGACTTTCACATCATCAATACAAGATCTTGGGGTCTTATGTGACATAAACTTTATCATGGTGAATATGTTGTGTTATTAAAGCTACTGCTAAGTGCTACGGTACTCTAGTGAAATATTGACTTTTGGCCGGGCAGTGTGTGCAATTATTAGGCAAGTTGTATTTTTGAAGATTAATTTCATTATCTAAGAACTACAGCCCTCTGACTCAATCCAAAATGTTCATAAAGCTCAAACCTGAATATCTAAGAAAGGAAAAGTGAGGTTTTGTCTGTCTTAAGAGGATATCTCAGTGTGCACAATTATTTGGCAACTAAATGAAATATAAATATTTTCCTATCTCACTTGTTTATTTTCCTCTGTTAAAGTGAAAATAATGAAAAACTCAAAATGTACAAAAAAATAAATAAATCTCTGACCAGTATAGCCAGCCTTCCTTTCAATAACAGTCATTATCCTTCCATTCATGGAGTCTGTCAGTTTCTTCATTAATAACCACATCCTCTCAGACACTGCTCAGAGAGGTGGACTGTTCTTCTTCACCATAAATCTCCTGTTTCAGATGGGAGGATAAGTTCTCAAAAAGGTGAGGTGAGGAAGGCAGCCATGTCCTTATTCTTCCTTCTTTAAAGACTTTACTGGTTAGACATGCAGTGGAGGACTTCAAAGCATGTGATGGAACACTGTCCTGCATACAAATCATGAAAACAATAAACTTTCTTTAAAGATAGATTTAAAGATGACTTTTTCCTTTACCACTGCTTATTAAACATGTCTTCTAAACTGAAAATGGCTTTGGGAGTGAATTTTGAGCTCATCTTCAAACCAAAAGGGTTGAAGGTGATTAGCTCCTCTTTAATAATCCCAGCCCATTCCAGAACCCCACCTCCACCTTGGGTCTGAGTGGAAGTGGAGTTCTGTGATGTTACTGATGCAGCCGTGGGTCCAACTGGTCCATCAGCAGTTACTCTGACCTCACTGGTCTCGTCTCGTCTCATTTTCTTCCTCTTATCCGGGTCCGGGTCACGGGGGCAGCAGCCTCAGCAGAGGAGCCCAGACAGCCCCCTCCCCAGCCACTTCCACCAGCTCTTCCGGGGGAATCCCAAGGCATACCCAGGCCAGCCCAGAGATATAATCCCTCCAGCGTGTCCTGGGTCGGCCCCAAGGTCTCCTCCCGGACGGACATACCCAAAGCACCTCCCCAGGGAGGCGTCCTCACTAGATGAACCACCTCAGCTGGCTCCTCTCGACGTGGAGGAGCAGCAGCCTCCCCCTATCTCTAAGGCTGAGCCCGCCCACCCAGTGGAGGAAACTCATTTCGGCCGCTTGTACTCACAACCTCATTCTTTCAGTCATGACTCAGAGCTTATGAACACAGGTGAGGGTTGGAACATTGATCGACTGGTAAATCGAGAGCTTCGCCGTTTGGTTTAGCTCCCTGTTCACCTCAGCAGACTGGTTTAGCGTCCGCATCACTGCAGATGCCGCCCCAATCCGCCTGTCGACCTCCCGCTCCAGACCTCATTTGTCCATAAAACCTATAACAACCTATCTGTCTTCAGATAGTCCTGTCCTTCAGACAGCCCTGATGTTTCATCGTATGTGTCCTGTTCAGTGGTGATCGTATTCCAGCCTTTCACACCTTGACCTTGTCTCTGAAACCTGAACATCTTCTACTTCTAGACACTCCAGGGAGGTTTTTGTTTTGGAACATAGTGGTTCTGCAGATCCATGTGTTCCTCATAGTTTCCCTCTTGATTCTTTTTTAATTGTTTGCTGTTAATTTGTGTATTATTCTCTTTGCATATTTTGTGACCTTGTTGACTATGTGCAATATTAAGCTGTGTCAAGATCATTCCATCTGTCTGAAGGGAATTTTACCTTTTTTTTTCACTGTTAGTTAAATCCCTTTTGTGATCCATTTTAATCAAAGTAAAGAAGCTGCCTAATAATTCTGCACACCTTAATATAGGGTGTTAACAGTTTAGGCCATACTCTCTCCAAAACTACAAATATATGTCACCTGAGAAGGACTAATTCCAACAAGAAATTTCATTTATTTAGTCTGAAGTTGGAAAACTTGCATAAATATGATGATATGGTCAAAATACTCATTTGCAAAATAAAATGAAGCATTGACAAAGTGACTGAGGCCAGGTTTCCTTTAAATTTTGAAACTATGTTTTTAGGCAAACAACGAGACTGTATAAAAGGATTTTGTAAAGAATATCTGTTAAATATTATGTTGGTTTCTAGAAAATGGATGACTGACAAACTACCCACATTAGAAGATTGGATTGAACTAGTTAAAGAAATTTCCCTGATGGAGAAACTCACATTTGCGTTAATACTAGAAGATGACAAATTTGAGGAACGCTAGAAACCATGGATGGACTTTATGAACACTAAAAAGGAAGAAAACGTGACACCCACTGTTATTTAGCTACTATATTATTGTTGTTTTTATCATTACTATTATTTTTTAAATTAATGTTCTGTTGTTAAAAAAAAAAAAAAAAGGAGAAGAAACCAAGACGTGAAGGCACTGGAAATATATACAGTAAAATAAATGTACAGATAGATTGTTTTGTTCTTTTCTGAAAAGAAAAGAAATATAGAAAAACAACACTGTAAAATATTATATGTGCACGTGACTGTAAAACATGTAAATTCTCCATTACACAATCAAATAAAAACTTGAATAAAAAAAATTATTCATTTGCCTAATAATTGTGCACATGGTGTATGTAGTATACTGCATATATGACATAATATGGTGTAAGGACAGTAGTATGCACTGTGTGTCGGGGTGTTGGTAGTTGTAGCTGACCTTACCATCAGAGTATGGCAGGGAGATCCGGTACTGTCCAGCCAGGGAGACTTCTCCAAGGTGACTTAGTGTAATCTCAGTTCTTGGATCCTCATCAGTGATCAGGCTCACTGACTGGATACAAGCCCCATCCAAATTCTGCAAACAGGAATACAAAGTGATGTGAAAACACAGACCGGCATCGGCACAACCATCAGCAATTCAGTACAGTATGACAACGAGTGATAAGTGATCTGCAATCCACAGTTCTGTGTTAATGATGAAGCAGGAGTCAACAGGTAGACACAAATGAACCGATTCAACGTACTTTGGTTTAACTTTCACACAGTGATGCAACTAATGAAGAAGAAATTCAAACAGGTTGGAGAAATCAACTCGATTTTTGCCAAAAATGAATCTAAAGATAGCTTTGCAGCACCTGGAGGGTTCACATTCAAACTGTATGAACTATTAGGGTCCAAATACACAAAGAAATGAAGAAAAGTGGGTTTAGACAAATACGACCCCTTCAATGCAGGTGTGAAGAAGGAATATGTATTTTCAGCAACTTTTAAATCCAAGTAAATCATGCTCTATCAGACAGGCTTCTGTTTTAGAGATGTATAAAAATTAAAACTATATTTTAAATAGCACAAAAATTGTACCTAATTGGACATGTTTGAGGTCATTTGTCTCATTTGATATCTTGACACATGACAGCAAGGTTGGTCAATATGGTTATATGCTAATATTCCACAGAGCAATGTTGTTGGTGTTTATATTGAACATATAACACCAAATACCTTTGGTGTGAGATTGGTTATTGTACACCTTACATTTTTTAGTTAGAATGATTAAGTTTACCATATTGATTTACCATATGTAATAAGCCCCATTGTTTGAATACCTAATTCCTGCATGACATTGTCTCTGATGTGATGAATATGAGATGACATTGCCTGAAACACACATCTGTGTTAAGTGTCCTGTTGTGTTGGTGTGTAATAGACTGTAGTGCTTATCATACACAACCCAGGAAGACCACATTACACAACTAAGCAAGAAATCAAGATTACAGTATTAACCCATAAAGATCCAAACAGCCACTGACCACCTAAACCATTTACTGATCTAAAATGTTTAGTACATGTTGATCCATTAATTCTATCAATCCATGTCAAGAATTGGTGTAAATACAGTTATTAATTTATTCATGGTCATCAGATATGGCCCATTTGGAAGTTCAGAGGCTCCGTAGTTACCATGGAAACACCATCATCTTCTACAACATTGATTCACCAGTAAAACCCATGGAGTTGGATCAATGACAGTGGATGGACACACTGGGTTTATTTATGTGTATATATATATGTATATATATATATATCTAATGCTACCTGTTATCATATCACTAGCTAATATCAGCTACTTTTATTGTGTTCAAGTTTTTGGTAGAAAGAATAGTCTTGCACTTCATAACTACAAAAACAAAGGTAAGACTTTTTTATTGATTGTCTTTTAATCCCAGAAAGTGCCACAAATTATTTAGAAATACAAATGACAGGAAGTAATATTCTAATAAATAATAATTAACAGTATCTCCAGTACAGATCAGGTTGTGACAATTACCTCTTTAGCAATTGTTAGCTACATTAGCTGATGTTAGCTGTTATCAGCACACATTTTAGGTGTTCTACTGTATCTGCAGGTGTTGTGTATTAGGAGATGCTTTATTATGTGTGTATACTACTACTATTGTGCATTAGATGCTGTATTATGCGTGTGTGTTAATTTGCTGTGTATTAGATCCAATACTATGTGTATCTACAGGTGTTGCTCTGTCATCTGCCAGTGTTCAAGGTGAGGAGGCGGCGGCGGCTCATCTGCAGACAGGTAAAGGCCACTACCTGCGTGTGAACAGTGTTAGTCTGGGTCAGACGTGCGCTGCGTCTAAAGCCTAAAACTCATTCCATCTCCTCTTAACCTTTGCCACTATTGGCCCTCAGCAGAAGGTTAAGATCGACGCTGGGGGGTGGGGGGTGTAACTCGGACACCGGCTGCATGGTTTAACAGCAAACAGTGGGTTTTGTCTCCGTCTCTGACTTGTGTTAAACCCACTGTAATGATGGCAGGACAGTGAACGGGTTACCTGGGGGATTCAGAGCCTCAGGTTGGAACAGCAGCTCTGGTGGAAACAGCACGGCAGCACATATGGACTGGTGTGTTTTTGGCAGACACCATACGGCTGATACACCCAACAGCAACTGGCACTGCTGAAAACACTCATCTGTAGAGAATTAACTGAACATCAGTCAGCGCTGTTTCAACAGGAGCCACATTCTACAACTTTTATAAACCTGCACCATTACTTTTATATCACCATCAAGTCTTTTTAAATCTAAAACATAGGCTGTTCAAGTCGAAGTTTCCATGTTCACTGCGGAGCCTCTGAATGTCCAAATGGGTCATATCTGATGACCATGAGAAGATGACAAACTGCATTTTACACCAAATATTTACATGTACATAGGATTAGTGGGTCTTATCTTACTAAACCTTTTAGATCAGTAGATGATTTTGGTGGATATTTGGGTCTTTATGGGTTAATATGGAACCTTTAATCCTTTAAGGTGGTTGTTCTGTCACTAATGCCATGTTCAGGAAAAATGTGAGGTGAATTTCAATGCAGAGACATAAAAACACATGAATCCCCCAGATGTGAACAGACGTGGACACATGACTGGAAAATGTTTCAACTCCAGTTAAAGTCTGAGCTGAGATTCTCCTCCCTGTAGAATCCTAAATGGAGGATTAAGACTCTGTTGGTTAGAGCCCATTGTTAGAGTCAGTTCAGTCTTTTTTTATGCTTCTCCATCCTATCACTGAACAAAACAAGCATGGTCTTCAACCCAGCACCCACCATAACCAATTACTGTATTGCACTACTGCTGCTACTATAGATAGAGTGTACACTTTGTATTCCACTGTAGTTTAGTCTTTATGCCGCTCACTTATTCTATTTTTTACCTCTTTTTTTTTAATGCATGTGGCATTTAACAAGGTGAGAGAGAAATAGTATCTCAATGCACTGTATGTTCTGTGCATCTAGTGAACTGACAATAAAAAAAAATCTTTGAATCTTTACTCTCTAATCTGACATTACAGTAATAAATACACATGTGAACTGAACTGTAAACGTAATGGGACAAAACACAAAGTGATTCTGTCAAACTGGAACAGAACAAGTAGAAGATCTGAGCTCATGTCCAGACGTTTATGACTACAACCAACCAACCGAATGACCCATTGACCTGTGGATTAATGATTTTGTTTATTTCACGTATGTGTTTATGTGACTAAACCAAAAAGGAAAGAACAATAGGAAAAAAGAGTGAAAGTGTATGTGATAAATCCTGAAAATAACTGACATCCTGACATTCACTATTTTATTTTATTTTTTACTTTTAGTAAAGTTTTTTGTTTATTTATTCATATTATTTATTATTTTGTAGGGTTTTTTTTTTGTTATTTTTGTTCATTTTATCCACTGTCATTGATCCAACTCCATAGGTTTTACTGGTGAATCAATGTTGTAAAAGATGACTGTGTTTCCATGGTAACTACAGAGCCTCTGAACATCCAAATGGGTCATATCTGATGGCCATCAGAAAGTGAAAAACTGCATTTTACACCAATCATTCTCATGTATCGATAGGATTAGTGTCTCAACCAGTATTAAACAGTTACTCAATAGATGGTTTTATTTCACTAAAGAAAGTTTAGGTCTCTGAGGAGTAAAAAAAACCAAACATTTTTCTAAATGATATTTGATTTTATGATTTTGTCAGCTTAATGAATATCCTTATAAAACCTAAAAAACTAAGACTAAAACATCCTGATTTATCTAAATAAAACTAAAACTATGATTAAAACCTGAGGAAAAAGTGCACTAGAACTTGTCAATTAATTTAAACAAAACTAAAACTAGAAAAAAAATAAAGTCAGTTTGTCTGAAAAAAAAAATAATAAACTACAGAAAAATATAAACTTCATTTTACATCAGTTATTTACATGTATTGATAGGATTAATGGATCAACAGGTATTAAACAGTTTAGATCAGTAGATGGTTTTGGTTGATGGTGGATGGTTAGGATTCCCTCCAGTCTACATTCACATGGTCTGGTCTCCTTCAGGACTTGGTCTGAGTTAAGGTGGTCTTGGATTTTTGACCGACAGAGAATGACCCTGGTGATCTATTTTCAGTCCATTAAAAACTGTATTGAATATGAAAGTGGCTGCAGGTTGAGATCAGAGTGGTCTTTGTAAATGCGAGGTATCGTCTGAAGAGGATGCTCTCAGACGCCCATGTGTGGTATTTTTAGTACGTATTTGTGTGTGAGCAGCGTCTCATCCAAACCAGATGGAAGGTGTTGGAAGCAGACCACACAGAGCCTGATTGACCTCAGGGGGGTCAACACCGCGAAACGCTGTCCACCAAACGCCTCCTCATCCATATGATCGATACCGAAGCCTCTACCGTAGACGCGCAGAACCAACCGTAAAAACGCCTCCTTCGTTCTGTTTACACACAAACTTAGACACGTGGTTGACCTCCCCTCCGCTCTCTCGCCTCGGCAGCTAAAGGCGAGCTGAAAGCAAATCTGTTTCTTGCAACTGTGTAATGACTTCCACATGGGCGTCCTCGGCTCCAAGTCTACCACTAAGACAGTTCAGAAACCTTTGAGGTGCACATGCAGAGGTTTCCACAGTTCAGCTCTGGGAACAAGTGGGGATCATGGGACAATGATAGAGCTTCTTACGGACTGTTTATCCAGATTCTTCAGAGATGAGAAAGGAACGGACATAACTGCTAGAATTAGAAATATGAACGAACAGCAGAGAAGGTCATTATACACAACCCAAACTAATGCTCAAACACACATAATCTATTATTAGATAGATAGATAGATAAATAGATAGATAGATAGATAGATAGATAGATAGATAGATAGAT
>JAPQRP010000019.1:13104315-13118733 GCA_037367295.1 Apogon hyalosoma | reverse complement strand
AGAAAGAAAGAAAGAAAGAAAGAAAGAAAGAAAGAAAGAAAGAAAGAAAGAAAGAAAGAAAGAAAGAAAGAATCATCAAGGACGCCTCACACCCCCACCATGGCCTTTTTTCACTTCTGCTTCAGCATGGGGTGCAGAACCACCAGGTTCTGAAACAGTGTTTCCCAGGTCATCAGACTCTTAAATTCATAGACTGTACTACTGCACAACTGACACTTTTAATCCATACTTTATTACATTTTGCACTGTATTTTGCCTTTTGCATGGCCTATATTCCACTGTGTACATATCTTACATTTTTACTCTCTGTATTCTATATTTTTATTCTGTTATTTTAAACTGTAGTGAGCAAACGCATCAACATTTTGTTCTGTATACACTTGTATATCTGAATGATAATAAAGTCTAAGTCGAAGAAGAAGAAACAGAGCCCTCTCAGTAAGGCCTTCTCCACGCTCTGGTCTGAATTAGGTCAGGTGCTACATAACTGTGTCCACACCTTTCCAGTGTTAATTTTGTGCTGCGCCGTTCGACAATAGTTTTTTAGTGCCAAACGCAGGCGTACTCTGATGCAAAGCTTTAGTAAACCTGGGCCTTAGTGTTTAAAAACATGTTTTTGTGAACATGTGAGTGCAGGTTTCTCTTTAAATGTTCACGTTCAAAGTTTTTTTTTCCTTTTTTGGTCTAATTTCACATATTTTGCAAAGCGGCAGTGTGGAGTATTGTAATTCTGTGAGGTGACAACTTGTGGCCTTCCTCTGAAACACAGAGTGACTGCTTTGACCACGCAGAGGTGAAGGCTGTCAGCAGCTATAGGACCTGCGATTAGCATATGAAAGTGTGGTTTGAGCAGAAGAACCACTTCCTGTCTGTCCTGTGTGTCTGTCCAGGTGAAAAGGCCTTTGAGTGCCTCGGCCCTCAGAGACTCCTGCAGGCTTTGTGAGTCTGGACTGGATGGTGTCGGTTTTCATACATGGAATGGGACCAGGACAGAACGAGACAGCGCTACATGGGGCATAAAGGGTCATTTCTGGATCCTTCACCTAATCACCCATTCCCCCTAGTGCTAATCTCAATCTGTTCAAAGGCAGGAGAAGTAAAGCATCCATAAGTTTCCCCTGATCACACAAACACTGAAATAGTGATGCCAACATACTGCCACTGTCAGACTTCACTGATGTTTGAAGAGAATACAAGTATCCTGACTTTGATCTGCCTTCTGTCACTTTGACTCAAATACAAGACTGAACCAGCAGAAAATGCTTCTACTGTCCATCTCTGTGAACTCCAAATACATACAGTACACTTTAGTTTAGCCAGTAAAGGTGCTCTGTTAGGATTAAGAAAAAAATGTGTTTTAGTTTCAAGCAGCAGGAGCCAAAAACCACCAGACTTTGAAAATACACCTCTTCTTTTTTCAGTTCTCTCCTCTCAGTCCAAATCCCAGACTAGATGTAAAGATAGAAGAACCTGATGTTGATTCATGTTGAAAAGAGAAACCCCCTTTCCAATTACTGAGTTGTGGAGTTTAGTGGTAGAGTCAAATCTGACCTGATCAGGAATTCAAGCAGGCAACCACGTATACCTACCTGTCTGAGAACACCAGTGAGAAGTCAGAATCAGAATACTGTATTAATCCCAGGAGGAAATGTTTGGGTGTTACACTCACTCCATTCAAGTAGAATAAAAAGTAGCAGGAAAGAGACTATCAATACAAAAGAAAAGGGGAAAAAGTTGTCTAAATGACTCTTGACAGGCTGACCCAAGACCTGTGAGTTGGTGTCCTGCCCCTCATGGCGGCTTGACCCCCATATGACCAGAGACAGAGTTTGGTTCACATCGCTGATGAGATGTCAGATGTGGTGGGGGCGGGACCTGAGCCAAAAGGTCCACCAGTCATACTTTCATTCTTTGTTCATACTTTCACATATGGTGAAAGTTACTGGATAGTGACTGAAAGAACAAGATTGTAAATAAAAAAGCAGCAGATATGGCTGGTCTCCCCCTTGGAAATAGGGTGAGGAGTTTGGGCATTTTGGAGAAGATCAGAGTAGATTTGCTGCTCCTTCACATTCAGAGGAACCCGTTGAGGAGGTTCAAGTGTCTAGTGAGGATGGAGATGTGTTTGAACCATGTCCAAATGGGAGGAGGCCCTGGGACAGACCCAGGACAGGACCCAGGAACACCTCAGGGAACCCTCAGAGGGGTTCCAGGTGCTGATGGGTGAGGGAGGTCTCCAGACCCAGATAAGTGGGCAGACAGACAGACGGATGAGCCGAAACCTGAAATACGATGAATTGAGTTTGAAATAAAATAGAATTGGGACCTCGGTGGATGTCTGTGTAAGTCCCCATTTACTCAGGTCGTTAGTAGTTTTTCGAAGTTTAGCTGGACTGGTTTTGATCTTGAAAATGTTTCATCTGTCATCTAAGAGACTTTCTCAGTTCTATTTGCTAGTGGGGGAAAGCATACTTATCAGCTTGAAAGGGGAGTGGTCTGTGGAGGTGGTTTTTCCCATTGCACTAGCGTCATAGCATAATTGCCCTTTTTTTTTCCCCCCAGATCATAGTCGATGAAAAATGAATCGGCAGTGTTAGGAGGTACACAGATATCACAATTTGGCCAAAAATATAACTTAGGCAATTATGCTATGAGGCTAACGGTATGTCACTGAAGCATCGGGGTCATAGAGGGGTGAGTTTCAGGGTCATTAATGAGCCTTCTGTCTGAGTTTCAAGGTCGTTAAGAAAAAGGGTTGGTCATTGGCCAAGTCCTTCAGGGGGGCTGGACTGAACTCAGGTGAGTCCAGGTGTGAAAGGCCGCTTGTACAGAACTATTGGTGGAGGCTGTTTAAAACGGTGTTGTACATTCCTGACTGGTAATGTCTCATCTCTCTAGGTACTCTGGTTTCCTCCCACTGTCCAAAGACATGACCTGTAACAGGTTTAACTCATCAGTGGAAACACTGATGCGTTTTAACTGCACATCAGTATCTGCCCATTCTGAGTATATGTTCATGGACTTTTTCTAGGATGAGTTTAATTTTTTGAACCCTTTAAACCCTAAGCCTAAAATGGTCCATATGGACTTTTTTCTTATTTTGACTATAAAAAGGTTAGAAAATATGCGGAGTCCTTTTGCCCATTTTTCCAGAGCACATAAAACTTTCAAAATCTATCATCTATCATTTAGCATTTGCTGCATATAATACTGCTAAAATGGCCAATTCTCCAAATTCTAGTACAGGTATCAGTGAAATTACCGTAATGACCTAACAAAGTGCAACATCTCAGGTTTCAGAAACTGTTGGAATTTTTCCAACTGCACAGTGAAAGGGTTAAAGCCATCCAAACTTCAAATGCACAGGGTGTGTCAGCGATAACACGTCAGGTTTTACAGGGTCACATGAAAAACTCACCCTTTGAAAGATTTGAAACCGGGACAGGATTCCAAATTTATCTGTGGCACGTGCAGGTTTAAGGCCAAATGTATGACTCTTAGAAACATTTTTCAAGGTGTCTTTGATCAAATTTAAGACCTTAAAATAACAAAACAGTACTAGGAACTTATTGCCTTGAACTAGTCTCAACCATGTTTCAATCCAGCCAATTTAACATTTCCATTTGTCCATGACGGTTTCTGCTACTGCTGTTCATGTTCAAAGCTCAGACCTGAACCCCTCCACCCATGAACTGCTGTTGGAGGTTCCACTTAATCCCACTTCTATTCTAATAAAATGATCAACACTAATTTCACATTTGACACATTCTTTACAAAACATTTCCAAAGCAAATACAACAATTTATTGTATCTGTGGAATTTGAAGACCTTTGAGTGCCACATTTAAGGATTAATCGATTTTAAGGACAACTAAAGCCTTAATTTAGGACAATCAAATGTCAGAGGATCCAGACACCCTGTTATATTGGCAGGATTGCAAAGGCAGCTCACTGTAAAGTTAGAGACAGTGTTCAAATGTTTGTTCAGTTCGTTGAAGGGCCACTCAGAGCAGTAATCGACCAGTGACGAGTTTATATTTCAAACAAGACAACAGATCTTTGAGTAGTTACTAATGACACAGAATGTACCAAAAAAAGTCAAAATCATCCAAACAAGCTCCAACAAAAACAACAAAGAAACACATGAAGAACATATGAGAAATACAAAATCATATTAATTGTGCATTTTCTTTTTGTGGTTTTATGTGAACACCACAAATCGTTACAAAAATGATCGATCTTGTCCAGCAAATAACTTTCAACACATTTGAAAAAAAAAAAAAAAAAGTGAATACAGTGTAAAAGATATTACATCACAAAAAACAGGAAATAATCATTGCATGTAGCTAAAACTAACTATAATTTTGCTGATTTTCCACATGAAATTAATGTTATGTAATCAAATGTCAGAAAATGGTGAAAAAATCTGACCAATATCGCAAAGCCTAAAACATCACCATCAAATATTTTCAAAAATACTCAAACTGTTGCAGCTCCACACTGTCTATTACCACATTAGTCATGTTTTTCATGAACTTAGTAATGAGTACGAAGCCAAATCTAGGCCTAAAATCAAAAATCTCATAACATAATTGAAAACTACCCACATACAATCAAAGCATCTGCTTTTCTTTGCAGCAGGGGGATGAGACACTTCAAACAAAGCCAAACACCATGTCCTATGCATGTTTATGTCCTTCAGGACATTTTACGTTTATGTTACATCAGAAGTGATCAAATGTGTGGAAGTGGTCCCCTCTGCTCTGTTCAGTATTTGTGTGTGAACGGTGTGGTCTTTGGATAAAGGGTCTTGAACTCCAGAGACAGTCTTCCACACTATCTGGGCCGGTGGTTGGCCAGTAGGAAGTCCTTGTCTTTGCAGGTGAGGCAGAGTTTGAGGTTTCGTAGCGAGCCACCAGCTGCGTAAAAGGCCCAGACACCCATCAGGAACAAGATGATGTATGTGGGAACCAGACTGGCCACGTACTCTGGGTTCTGAAAGGTCTGGAAACAAAGACCAAAAGGATTCAACATGTGGATCAATATTACAGCATCGTCCTGACTTTCTATACTTCAGTTCTTGTCAACAGATCAGATCCTGTGTCCTGACAAACAGCAACAATGGAATCATACAAACTGGATTGTGTGGATGTGTGACCTGACTTGTTGTGATTCATATTATACTTCTTAACCAGATGGACCAGTCAGTAAATATGGAGAAAAAGCCTGAAACAGTAGCAACATCTAATAATTACAGCAGAGTTGAATGCAGGTACAAATGCTGTACAAACCACAGGAGCATTCCCAGGGCGTAAAATGAACACCTGCCAAGCACCAGTGGCAGGTAAAAAATGTGTTTGGCTTGTAAAACAAAAACACACACCCACAGCCAGTGGCCGATGGAAAATTTTGAATTGCATTCAAGTTCCTGTTTTCATACATTCAGCCATTTCTGCCAAATTCTAAGCAGGTTGCTGACACGGTCTCAGACGGTCCGGGTGGCCAGTTCCTCCGCACTGCGTATGGGTTCGAGTGTGAGGCCAGGAGGGCCTCCTGTGGAGGCGTTTTCCCCACCCTTCCTCCGTGCCCGTCCTGCGCAAGCAAAATTGAGACGCCCATTTCCCCTAGGGGCTTGCGAGATGGAGTCGGCCGCATGTGGACGGTACCCAGGTCAGCTACTCACGGCCCCATTCGGAAAAATCAATCTTATCCACCGTCACTCGATATCCAAAATTGAGCAAATCAATTTTTTTTTTACCCAGCACTAGTATTCATAGAGCATTCTAGACAAAATGTGTCTGGTCTGTGAAGTTCATTTTATTTAGACTCAATCACAGTTGATGCTTTTTTAAATTATTTTCTCTTCCTGTGGGTTAAACAGAACGTCCCTGTTAAAGCTGTCAGACAGACAGTTGACTCAGTCAATGTCAAAAGTTGCACTTTTGAATATTTTCATGACATGATGATGCAGCAGTCACCTTGAAATTAAATATAACCTAATAAAATAGCAATAATCTAATTGTATCTGTACATAAGTGTCACTCAAAGAATACAATTAAGTTGGATTTTCTGAATAAAACCCTATGGTAATTATTTTAAGTCAAATAAGGCATGTAATTTTTATTTGGCCGGTGAAAAATAATTTTGGCCAGTAAATTTTTGGAGACCAATGGCAGAGGTAAAAAGTTAACCTTACACCCTGTGCATTCCATTCTCATTTTTTATGGATTTGCTCACAGAGTTACTGGATTTCTTCCCTGTGTGAAGTCTTTACTTCATTGCTGTTATTTCTTCAGCAAACAAACTTCACACAAATTCTGCAGGTTGACATGGACAAACTGCATATTTAGTGCAAACAGATACTAAATAATGACAATAAACAGGTCAAAATAAACTCAAACCAACAGCATTAATGCAATTAAAACCTATTATACAATCCCCTCCCTAAAAACCAATAATTTCACTGATACTTGTTACATATAAAACTACCATGAGCTAAGTACAGATGTTTAGATAGCACTTATGTACCTTTAGAGGTCTATAATCACATAACATTTTCAGCACGTCACAGCATCTGAAGTAGCTCCAATTGCACTTCAAAGTGCACACTTGAAACATTTGCCCAGTTTCTGTTTGATGTTGACAGAATAAATACAACTGGAAATGTGAGGTTTTGAAAAGGACACAAACGTGCGTAAAAGTATGACAAACAAGGTAGGGCAAGAGTCATTTTTTCGGTCACTTTTCAAAATGGAAAAAACTGGCAGAACCTGTGGATTGTAACCTACAGTCACATGTGCATCTGCCGGTGAGGGCGGGGAAAAACCCCTCCTGACCCAGACGCAGAAACCAGGAGGATTTCATAGAGAAAGAGAGAGCGACAGGTATTTTAGTGACTGTTGAGCAATTTTTAATTTTTGTTGAGACGCAGTGTTAGTGTTAGGGTGAGATAGAGAGTTCTATTTAGGTTTTATAGTGTTTGTGCCGTAGTTTGAGGAGTAGGAAGGTGACAGGGAGAGAGACAGCGAGTTAGAGACTCGCGAGTTAGAGACAGTGAGGTTAACAAGTTAGCTTCAGGATGAGGAGTGGTTGAGGGGGAACTGTTCTGTTCCTACAGAAGGAGATTAAACTGAAGGAGCTGGTGTCTGTAAATACATCCAAAGTCATTTTAAATGAGAAAAGGGAAAAGGACACATCTGGATGGAGATGTTTTTCCACCTGATTGAATCAGGTTCTGCTTTGAGATGCTTTTAAGGAACACTGTTACACTTTTGGTAGCATTTGATTCATTGATGGTGTTTTATATGTATGTTATTAGTTTAGTGTTTTATGAGTGGTTTTAAAACTGACTTTTATTATGTGTTTTATGTATGTTTTTAGTGTGGATGTATGGATGAAATCTATTGTCTGTAACTTCTGCTGCTGCTGTCTTGGTCAGGACACTGGAAAAGACTGGTAAACTCAGAGTCTTTTCCCTGGTTAAATAACAGTTAAACTAAAAAATATGAACAGATAATTTCCATATTATGTACAACAATATACACACAAAAAATGAAATATATACAATAAATAAATAGATAAAGTATAGAAAAAGTGCATGTGATATGGAAGTGTTAGTGAAGGGTTGAAGGGGTAATAGTGGTTTATCTGTATGTATGTACAGAATGTCATGGGTGAAATTGTAAATACAGTTGTGGATAAACTGTACCCTAAATAATCTCCAATATTTTTTCATGTGTCATTGTCATGTACAGATATCAGGAGGAGCCTGGACTTTCTACATCAGGGTGTCCAATCCTAGTCCTCAAGGGCAGGTATCCTGTATGTTTTAGATGTATCCAAATGATCAGCCAATCATCAAGCTCTCCAGAAGCCTGATAATGACTGTCAGGTGGACTGGAAGAGGGAAACAACTAAAAGATTCAGGATACCGGCCCTCAAGGACCAGGGTTGGACACCCCTGCTCTACATGGACCCACTACATGGAGACCATGGACAGAGAATGGGAGGGGGAGTCAGGTGAGGTCCAGATTATCATGTAGTCATCTTTGATTTGAGCAGTGACAGAAAAGCTGGTCTCACCGGTTTATTATTGTGTATACTTATAATCCTAATTATTAAAAAAATAACCAACATCAAACTGATGACAATACCCTGCAGTGAGGGCCAAGGGTAAAAACTGAAGTTGTATATAGGAT
Source organism: Apogon hyalosoma (assembly GCA_037367295.1). NCBI lineage: Eukaryota > Metazoa > Chordata > Actinopteri > Kurtiformes > Apogonidae > Apogon > Apogon hyalosoma. The sequence goes on along the minus strand of JAPQRP010000019.1, from coordinate 13,110,536 downwards.
GACATTACACTTTCTGGTACATTTGCACTATTTGGGCCCAATTCCAATTCACTCCTTACCCCTACCCCTTGGCACTACCCCTTGAAACAGAGCTGTGAGGGACTGAAACATTCCCCTATGAAATGGGACAACCCTTCGCGACCTCTTACATCATCAGTAGTCATAGATACCGCTATTAACAGATGTGAAAACTGTTTCTGAAAGTATTCTCCATGTCGTCAGCAACTGTAACTGTCTCTGTTCCATGGGCTTTGGTCATCTTTTTGCGGCTATCAACTGTAAACTGCAGAAATGTGATCTATAACATATTGAAATGGCATTAAACGGCCAATCAAATGATTAAATTGTTTACAAAGAAAATATGTACATTTGTGTTTTTTTCATCACACTGCTACACTTTTATGCTGTTTACCTCCATCTTGCCATTGATTCGAACAGAATTATGGGAGATTTTTCCTACCCTTTCGTTCGTATTGTGGTCCTGGAAAATCTCCATTTCGAGGGCTATACAGCCCTCCGCCTTTGCCCTTCCCTTCCATCTAACTGGGAATCGGGACAACACTACCCCTTCACATGTATGCGCAAAACAAAGGGGTAGGGGTAAGGGGGAGGGCCAAGGGGTGAATTGGGATTCAGCCTTGGATTTCAAAGCTTTGTATATTTTTATACATGTTTTTGAAAAGTGGCAGCAAAAAACCCAAAAACAAATGGCCAATAAAAACACAGGCTTTTTAGGACGTATTTATAGTTTGAATTTATGCCAATTTTATCTTTTATGCGTTACACTGGCACTGGTTGGAAGTCTGGGACTCTAAAGCAGTACAAACCTCTGTATATTTTTTCCATAGCTTTCTTGAGGAGTGGCAGTCAGAAAGGGGAGGGGGGTGCCTATGTAAAGGCATGCTTTTAGGAGTAATACTTATATACAAGTTGATTTTATCACATTATACATAATGTTTGGAACCTATGTTCACCTTTATAGTTTTTAAAAAGGTTCATTAAGCATGTTTGTGTCATTTATGCAATAAATTATAGAATTTAACCAATCAGATTTTATATTTTTGGCCCTGTATGTTGATATATTAGGTCAAAGTGAACATATAATGGGCAGATCACATAGGTGAAGTAGTGTTGGAAAAAAAAAGATACCAAACATGGATATGGTCAACATTTTGTTATGTGGTATACAAGGACAAAATCAAAAGTATTCAAAAATGGCCAAAATAGGCTCAGATCCCTATAACTGAATGACATAATCCCTGTGAAAAGCAGATCACATGACAAAGATGAGGTCATGAAGGTCCTCAACGTGAACACTTACCAGACAGGAAACTATCAGGTGACTGACGACAACAGCGGCCACAGCCCACCAGCGTTGTTTTTCACAGGCATCAAAGAAGACAACCCCCCAGAACATGTGCAGCAGGATGATGGCCATGGTCATGAAGGCTGAAAGATGAACCAAAAACAGATGACAACAAACACAAGGACATTTCAGAGGGTAAACTTCAAGTCAGACTCTCCTGAACATTCTAAGCCCATTTTCACTGAGTCTGTTTCCACGACTATAAAAGTCCAATAACTGTTAGTAATCGCATAATTGTAATAATCAGATCTAAAGCATTTCCATGCACTTAAGAAATGCAGTAATCAAAAACCTTGGTTTAGATGCTCCAGTTCGTTATCGGATTTCTTTCTGAGTTTGTGCATATGTAGTGAGTGATGGTAGACTTCATCTTCCTGTTTCTGTCTTCCGCTCACGTTTGATTATGTAACTTCCGCTCTTCTTCATGACCTTTGATTTTCCCATATTTTTTATGACATATCATACAACAGATTTAAGTACAAAGTGCAAATAAACAGCCTGGATTTATTCATTCGTTAATTTTCTGAGCTGTTCAATCCTGCCTGTTCATTGCTGGGTTGACATACAGACCTCACATTTAAGCCTATGGCTGATTTAGGGCGTTTTCACACTGCGTATTCGGGTACATTTGACCCCAGCGTCCACTTAGTTTTAACAGTGTGAATGCAAACGTTCCATGTGCGAGTACCGTACCTGAGTCCAGCTGGGAAAGTAGTCCTAGGTAGACTGTGTGGACTCCAGTACGGTACGATGCAGTGTGAAAGCGATCCGCACCTGAGATCAGACGTGACCTAATCACTGCTCCGACAATGGGAGTTAATCACCACGAGACCATAGACGGTGCTCCTGAAAAAGCCTCAGATCCACGCAGCACAGGCTCGCCTTAATGACCGAACCACTCCGTGACATATCAGGGACAACAAAGATCACTCTTCTTCACTTTGCCACAAACAGGCTAACAGATGGAAAAGTATTTGCCTGTCCAGACAAATGAACAGAAAAGTTGCTCAGCTGATGACATAAGGGCTTGTCTTCTGACTTCCGTGTTTGTTGGATAGTGACAGAATTCCTTCCACACCATCACTTACTGATTCAGCCCTGTAACACCCACTCGTACTCAGGCCACGGTATGTGCTTGTGAACACAACATCTGTGGGAAAGGTGTGAACGTATCCGGGTATGTCATGATCCGGATACACAGTGTGAAAACTCCCTTAGATCGACCAATTAACTTATTTAGTGCATGTCTTTGAACAGTGGGAGCAAGTTAGAGTACCCACACAGAACCTATGCAGACATGATGTGTGTGAAGTGTTTGCTTCTGGAAGGTTCTGTTGGGTTTCTGCAAAATTGGCTTAAGAGTCTGGTTTTAACCGGCTCTATATGTAAAGTGTCATGAAATGACGTTTGTTGTTGTTGGGTGCTATATAATAAAATTTGATTTAATTTGATGATGCTTTTCTGTGTGTAGACTCCACACAAAAAGGCCCATGCATGGCTGGTGCTGGAATTGAACCCAACCTTCTTGGGACCTTCTTGCAAAGCAAATAGTTCAGATCCTTCCATTAGATCATTACTGTAGTGGTTAATGATTCAGCTGCAACGACTTCTTTAACCTCAAGTGATGCAGTGAGTAGAGTTTCCTATCTTAAGCAACCGGTTTATTATGAACTGACTTAAATATTGGACTGTGGAGCCAAGGAAAAAATTCAGGTGATGTGATGAATTCAAGTTGTTCTAGAGTGACGTGCACATCAGGGTGAGAAGAGGCTGATTCCCCCATCATACTCAGTGCCTACAGTATCGACATAAGCAATGTAATAGATATAGAGGTCTGTGTCCATTGGTCAGGTATAGTTTCAGAAACATTATGTATGCAGTGAATAAGTTTAATGAAATGACACCATGGTAAATGTGTGCTCCAAGCTAAAACTATTACAGATACAAATACACTTTATTCATCCCCAGGGAGAAATGTATTATCACCCATCGACTCAAAAAAGAAAAGTGATATTCCTGCTGAATCCAAAATGTGTATCACTTAAACTTGTAGCACTGGTTCAATTGATATCATTAGATACGGTACCTGAGGACAGGAAGTAGTGCTGTGAGTCTCCATGGATCCCAACAGTTCCTGGTCCCACAGAGTCTGCAAGGATATTCACTACAGAGAATGCCCCACTCATGAAGCCGAAGCCAAGACCTGACACTGAGATAGAAGAAAACACATGCTTTACACATGTTGGTAGGACTTTCTAGAATATGAGAGAACATTGCATATCCAGGATTATTAATGATTGTTATGAAAAATGACAACTCATTATGTTTGTCTTAAGACTTTAAAGGCTGGGTTTTGGTCTGCAGTGACAGGTTAAACTAGATTGTAAGTGTGGGTTTGAAATTATTCATTGAAAAAATACACAAAAAAAGACAGAAAACACCCCAAGAATGTATGACATAACAACATGCATTGCTTATTTAGTTAATTCAGTTCTTTTTACTTTTGTAATATTAAATCAAAGATAATAAAATTGGGTGAAGAAACTGACCAAATACCTAAACGAGACAAAAACATTAAAAAAAAAAATAATAATAATAAAAAAAAGATAGTTATAAAATCAGCCCTTTATTACATTATATTTTGCCTTTTTGAATTTAAAGCCACTTGTAATTTTAATGAGTGCTGCATTATGGTAAAAACATCCTGGAGGTGTTCCCTGGTTTGATACAAAGACGCTTTGTAGAATTTGTATGTATGATTGTGCCATCTGCATACAATTAGAACGGAATAACATTTATTCCATTACCTGAACCATTTCTGAAAACTTAAATGTCACAACCAATGAATATTGTCCTATGTCATTAGTGAAATGACATCAGATATGCTTATACTGATTGTTAGGTCCATATAATGGTTTATTCAATTTAGAGGTTAGAAGTCCTCACCAGGTACAGAAACATTTCACAAATCCAGAGGGAGAACATTAAAACTATTTTACAGTAATAATAAAGATCAATAACATTCAAATCAACAAACTCCACAACTATCCATGTTTTGTAAGGTTTACATACTGTTGTCGGAGCGTGGCATTAAAAAGATGGTGATGGAGATAGTTGGGATCACATTACAAATAAAATGGACTTTAGATTTACAGAACTGCTTGTATTAAACCTGCAGTTCTTGATAGTTTTTTGACACTTTTGGACAAAATTCCATGATTTCCTTTCAGCATATTCCAAATCAACCAGTCTGAGAGGAAGGAAGTATTGTTTCCACTGCTCCAACTCCAGTTTACCACAGGGGGGTGACATGGGGTCAGGTCAGATAGATTTTTCTTTTATAATATTCAATCAATCAATCAATCAAATTTTATTTATATAGTACCTAGGGATGCAACGGTTCTCAGGAAAACCGTGTACCATTTGGTCCGCCCTGCACGGGACACTCCGCCCTTTTGGACCGTGGGTTTTCGGTTTTGCAATTGGGTCTCTCTTGCTCTCTTTCTCTGGACATGTGTGTGAGCATTCAGAGTGGGGAAGCCCCGCCCCTCAGTGAGAGACAGCGGACAGGGACAAGAGTGTCTGCCTGCATGTACATTAGACCCACAACCCAGCCCCTAATTAAACACATTGTCTACACAGTAACTCACTTTTGAGGGCTTTATTTTTGGCTAAAACACAAGCCATCAATAAACCTCTAATATGTACTGTCCAATGATGTCTTTGGCCAGATGTAAACAGAGGTGAAGCTCACTTAAAAATAAAACAAACCGACTGTGGATCAACCACTGTAAAATTAGCTGATCATCATCATTAAATGTCCTGACAATAGGACTGGGCAATAAAACGATAATGATATATGTCGCGATATAACTTTACTCAACAGAAATATGAGACATGCTCAATATAATGTCGATAGAATTCATTCATCTATGTTTTGACAGACATAAGAACAGCCAATCATAATTAAGTAGCGCCGCACTGAACCAATCACGCTAGAGCCACAGCAAGTTAGGTTGATGCACACAGTACAGGTAGAAGAGCAGCCACAGCACACAGGCTAATGTTAAGGTTACAGCCGAAGGTAATGACTGCACCCTCAGGAGAAAAGGAGACCGAGAACTGGAGCAACCGGGATACTGAAAAGTAGGGTTTGAACCGTTTCGGTTCAGGCCTTTCAGTACAATGCGAAGATACATGTAGACTATGAAGAACGCAAACACTCACTGCAGTAAAGTTGGCAAGAGATTAATACTTCGACTCAATAGATCATCAGTTAATAATCATTGAGACACAAATAACAGCTCTATGCAGCTTTGGCAACACAGACAGGAAACTACAACCCCGTTTTCATTCAAACAAACGGTCCTTAACGATTGGCAGATGACATTACTTGGAATGTCGAGCCAGTTAGTGAGCGCAAGTTTAGGAACCATCTGAAAAGTGCTAACCGAAAAATGTATACATATTTAAAAACTTTGCTTCTACTCAGTGAAAAGGCACCATATTTATCTGACACATCCATGAACCCCTTCTGCACACAATACAACCACTAAGACTGGACAAATATCAGACACAGATTAGTGAAAATATAATATGAGGTACATCTATATTTAAATGGGCCTATTTGGTCTGTCACCAAATGATGCATTGTTTGCTTATTTGTCTAAAAGTTTGTTTACAGGGGGAAATGTATATATATATATATATATACATATATATATATATATATACATACATACATACATATATATATACATACATACATACATACATACATACATACATACATACATACATACATACACACACACACACACACACACACACATACATACATACACACACATACATA
>JAPQRP010000019.1:13081007-13091733 GCA_037367295.1 Apogon hyalosoma | reverse complement strand
GTGGGGTGGGGTGGGCTACAAGGGAGAAGAGAAGTGACTCCTCTGTACATGTTGCTGTTTAATTCTCTTAGATTCTAATGCTGGTCAGTAATAGTGGACATGTCAGTAATCACTTTTCCATTGGACATCTGTGCAAAACTGTACCGATTTTTTCTAAATGTGAAAAAAAAAAACAGAAGCGCGTAATGTCGGTTTTTCTATTAAATCACAAATGCAATGATTTGTTTATTTATTATTGCGAAATGATACGAGAAGTCATTCCATAAACATGGCAACGAACATAAATATGGTGTTGATTTACAGATATAGTCATTATTATTCTATATTACCCTTCTGTCTCCTACTAAATTTCAAAATGATTGGGTTTCCTGGTGTATCCACACATACCACAACATGTTTGTTTTAAACTCTTCTTCTTCTTTTGTAACATCCTTTTTTTGTTCATGTGACTCTAGTTGCAGAAAAAGGTATTTCCATTGCAGTTTTGTGCAATATACCAGTTTCACTATGCCCAAAAAAACCACCTCTTGCCAGCGTAACATTTTTCATCGAAAAACGAGAGTTTGGGCGAAAATGTGGTTTTTCCATTAGAGCAATTTTTATGCACAAGTTATATTCACGCAATTTGAGGGTCAATGGAAAAGCAACTAATGAAAGTGACTAAAACACTGGTTGACACTGACAACAGCAATAAGGCCTTGTCACAGGATACTGAACCCAGGGTCTGCTCCTCTCTGAACACTTTTAACCACCAAGTGTGCATCATGAGGCACAAAATCAAAAGAAATATATTGTATCATAGACCTGTCTGAAATGCCTTCTACATAGTCCAGACGTTTTCCGGCAATTACATCGAGGCATTAAATAGCACATATTTTACTCTGCAAATGAATGCCACAAATGCCCTGGTCTGTCGGCTTCACTAGATCCCAGCCCAGCATTAAACTGGGTCTGGAAATTGTCACATTCAGGTTTCTCAGGTATTTTTCCATTTTACTGCAGGTCTTCATTTATGGAAGAGCAGAAATGATGTGAAAATAATGAAACATTTTGAAACCAGAAGAAAGAAGATACAAAAAACTTGAAGTGCACAACAAATTGTGTGAAGATGACAAGCGTGTGGCACAAGAATGGTCTTTTCAAAGCTATATTTGATGGTCATTTTCACTGAAATACATGGCTGAGGCACTACTTACACCAGAGTCCCTTTCAGTTTGGTGCTAAGATTAGTTCCAATCAAATTACTGAGAGAAAGCCGAGTGCTGTTATCTAACGCTGGTAAAAACTGTTAAAATAAATGTCATTAAATGTATTCTAAGGGAAGAGCACAGAGGCATTTGTGTGGTCTTTTGCGTCAAAGTAATACTTTAGAACACCACAACTGCGGCGGTGTTAACCACAACCCGACGGATGTGGCTGCGACTCTACGTTCACGTTGTTAATTAGGAACTTTCAAAGCGGGCCACGTTCAGGCCACCCTATCATTCATCCTCACACTTCATGTAAAGCATGTTGCAGTCCAGAGGTTTAACTCTTACCTTCACATTTCTGTGAGATCTCATTGAACTTGTGCCCAGCAGGACATTTACATTCAAAAGACCCCACTGTGTTGATACAGTTTCCTCCTTGACAGATGCCAGGGATGGCCTGGCACTCGTCCACATCTGTTCATAGAGAACATACAGTTTCTATCAGTCACACACAGACTGATCAGTTTAATGTCAAAGATAACTCAGGGGGCAAATTTCAACAAACACACCAACATTAACACACATATCTATGCACGCCCTGATGTGCAGGGATTGAAATTAGGTTGGTATCAACTGAGTGACAAGAGGAAAGAGCCAGAGAAAGGAATGTCTCCTGCTGGAGAACTAGAAACCGAGGTCAAGTCAACCAAGAAAAAGACAGAAAGGAGGGAAATAAGGAGGACCGGTCTGCTCTCAGACCACAATGGTTGTGTTGGCGAAGGGGGGGTTACGTGCAGAAGTTTGTCTGTCTATCAATCATCAAAGGAATTTTTGGAAATCTGTTTAAAATACGACTTTTTGAGTTACATTCATTATTAAATTCAATTGACTGAATGAATTTGACAGATTAAAATGTAAGTCTGAGGCTGAAAAGCTCCAGGAGGCTGTGACCTGATGCCATCTCTGAGGACTCCATGTTCCTCTGGGTTCTGGCTCAGGTCCGCCTCCCCTGCCGAGGTCCTGATGTTGTTGGGTCTGGAGCAGAAATGAGCTCTCCCACGTGGCACCGCCACTGACCCGTGTTACTGACTCTGACAGTCCTGCCACAGAGGGGTGTCTGTGGGCATTCCATACACATGTGGGAGGCACTGCCACCCACCCCAATTTAACCCAATTAGAACTAATCCTCTGGTGAGGGGATGGTGGGCAGAGACCAGGGGAGAGGGGTGAATACGGACGAGGAGGGAGAAGGAGTTAAAATAGCAAAACAGGAGACATATTTTATTGGAAGAGGACAAGGGGAGGGAGTATGACAGAGGAAAAAAGAGACAAAAACAGAAACAGAGACAGAGACACTGGGGAACAGACTTTACCTTGGCACGCCCCGGTGCGGTGGTTTGGGATGAACCCTCGTCTGCAGGGGTGAGGCTGGGCCGGGCACATCTCACAAGGGTGACCCCACGCCCGTCCCACGGTGGCACAGCACAAGGTCTTAGTGCATACGATGCCTGTGAGCTGGCCTTGACACATCTGGTTGTTGACGGAGGCAAAGCACGGCCCAGTGCGATAGTCTGCAGAGACAAAGCAGGTCTGGGGTTTTCTTGCAAACGCACTTCTCATAAATCCCTTTATTGTCCAAATTCCCCAGGAGGACGCCGAGTCAGAGACCAATTTTTCACATATCTACTAGTGAATGTGTCTCTTAAATATGCGTAAAGGCACATTTGACATTCCAACCCGTGCTGTGATAAAGAAAACTAAATCCAACAGTAAAACACAATACGCTGCACACTTTTAATGCCCCATATAGTGCAAGATTCTGTTCAGAATCAGAAAAGCTTTATTGTCTGCTGTGACAGAATATCGTCTTAGACATCACTCATCCAACAAACACAACACAGAAACACACAACTCCCAAAAACCTAGTGAGATAAAAAAATACTGAAATATAAATAATTTATAGAGTTCAAGTAAAACTCTAAATGTGCAACATGGTAAAGTGCATGTGTGGAGATCACTTACGAGCTATTGTTTGTTTAAAATGTTGTAAGTTGAAAGTTCCTGCCCTCTAATTTAGATTAGATCGTCTTTGTGTAAAACTTATTTCATACATATTTATAGTTGAAAGTACTCAGATATTATGACTAGGGGTGTCCCGATCCAATCTAAAGATCAGCTGTCAATCTTGCTTTTTTTTTTTTTTTTTTTTGGAGATCTGATCAGATCAGATTTAGTCATGAGATCGGCCCGATCCGGGCCCGGTTTGGGGGGAGGGGGGTGCAAATAAAGTCCTGCCCCCTCAAATTAAAGTTTCCAAAAGTAGGGAAAAGGAAAATGAGCTGCACGACAGCAGGACACTTAGAGGAATTAGTAAAGCATCTATAAGTTTCACTTTCACTTTATAGTCTGTGCGTACTCATTATGAGGTACGTACGGTAGTGATGTGCGAGTGGGTCTTTTTCCACCTGCGGGGCTTTTGTGGAATTATTTGACCCTACCCAACCCAACACGCAAGCAACCCGCTGATCCGCGCATCACTAATGTACAGCACAGAACGCTCCCCCACATAATACCCAGATGGACCTGCCCATACAGCAGTGATAAACATACGGTCCGCAGGCCAAAACCGGTCTGCCAAAGGTTCTAATTTGGCCACAGTATGAATTTATAAAGTGGAAAATGATACTAAAGTTATGAAGAGTCAAAGGTGTCATAGTTGTTTTAGTTCAGGTTCTACATTCAGCCCATCTGTGATCTCAAAATAACATAATAATAAAATAACCTAGAAATAACTACTCCAAATTTAAATCAAAATTTCACTGTAAAAAGTCGGTATCAGATCGGCATCGGCAAAAGTAATCCTAAAAAAAATCGGATTGGGAGCAAAAAAATCCAGATCAGGACCTCACTAATTATAAGTGCACAGGCACAAGGCCATCGGACCTGGAAACAGTAGGTCAGAGGTCACCTATGTTCCATGTTCTTCTGCTCCATGACAAGATGCATCCACAGGACAAATGTGGAGCAGATACGTTAATGCATTCTACAGATAACGAGATTATGTCATTGAATGGACAGACAGGCGGACGAACAGATGGACAGACAACAAAATGATTACAGTACCCCTTCGGCCCGAAGTTGGCCGAGGGGTAAAAAACCCACATCCTAAACTTGACTCTGATCAACATACATAAACACATAAACACAGTAACTATAACAATGATCAAGCAGAACGTGATTTTACATGACATCTACAACTCGTATTATATAGAATGGAAGTGCTGCACAGCCCATAATAACCCACTCTATAAAGAATGCATTGTCTGGTTTTGGCATTTCAATCTATGTGGCTCTCAGGTGAGAATGTGTTTGTGTACAGTGTCTGTGACAGAGAAAAGGAGAGATAGGCAAGGAGTCTGGAAAAGCTTTTAAAGCAGAGTGGGGGCAGCTGTGCAGAGTAGACGACTCGCAAAGCAGTGGAAGCAAGGACACCTAGACTATGAAAACGCACTCTGCTGTGTGTATTATATTAGGTTTTTAAGTTCTGTGGGCTGTTTTTATGGCAAAATGGCAGCGTTTCCCATGTACTCTACAGCTTATTTGACTTTTTTAGCAGTACATAATCTAGGCAATAGGTCATCATCCCCAAAGCCGACCGGTGCTGACTGACAGGGTGTGTCTATGAAACACAGTAGGTGATTTCCATACGCGCTAAAGCAGGACAGAACTTAAAGCAAAAAGCAATAAATGTGCACACAAGAGTGTAAAGAAAGTCCCTCCATTGAGACTTTTCATCTCTCCTCGCCTTCGACCTTGTTTCAGCCACATTCCCCTGATCCCAGTGCATGCATGCATCTATCCCCTCGCTTCATCAGCTCTCCAAACACCACTCCTTCAACTCCCCTCAGACTTTACAAAATCATAGAATCTTATCAGGTGAAGGATTGGAAGATGGTGAAACAGAGATAAGAGACGAAGAGAAAAGAAGAGGAAAAAATGCATCCCTCCCAAAAGAATCTGGACACAATCCAACGGCAAAAATCATTTCCACATTTCACAGCAGACAACAGACAGCGAGAGGAAAGAGGCAGAGCAGTTCCAACAGCGCAGTCGTTTCAAACAAACGAGACATTGTGCGTTTCCCGTGTGGACCCGGGCCCGGCCCAGACCCGTCACGTGCACCACAGCCTCCACGGCTTCTCTGCCTCTGGCACCGGCGCTGTGTGAAACAGAACTGGGTCATCTCTCCTTCTCTTTTTTCACTCCCTCCTTCTCAGGCTCTACTGGAGATTGAATGTTTTTGATTACCGCCTGCTTTCAACCAAAGACTGGAAGTAACCGAGTACATTTAGGCTACATTCAGACTCCAGGCAAATGTGGCCCAAATCTGATTTTTCTGCCCATATGTGCCCTGTATCCGATCTGTTAAAGACAGTATGAACAGCACTAATCTGACCCAGACCACTTTCATATGTGGTCCGAAATCTGATACGGATCCGATATTTTACAATGCGACTTCAGTCTGAACAGCCAGGTCGCATTTGTCCAACCTTTACATCACTAAAATGCGACAAACATCACAGTTCTGCGTCCCAAGAGTGTTACTTCCGTAAACGCAGTTTGTGTCTGCGTGGTCACATATTACGGCAGGACCTCTTTTGCACATGTGGGTCACTTCAGGGTCGCATTCAGTTCATACTCAAAACTGACAGAAGTCGCATTTAATGTGGAATATGAAGGAACACAAAAAAATGGATTTCACCAAAAAATCCAAATTGTGCATTGAGACCTGCTGTGTGAACGGAGCCCTGCTCTAGTGTTCAGAAACCAAATGTATGTACATCCACAACTACAGGCACACCCCACTTAGCTTTTTTTAACATTAGCACAGATACAAATCAGCAAATCAACCGACTACAAAATTAAGGAATTCATTTTACACAAAAAAAACCTTCAGGAGTTTCATGTCTGTCCATTAAATGTCTAATTAGTCACTTAACTCACACTACACTAGGGCTGGATGATAAAACAATGAGATAAATCATTTTTTCAAAGTGTCCTTTGTCATGTGTCAGGTTTTTTTTGTTCGGTTTGTTTGTTTGTTTGTTTGTTAACACTCTAGCAGCAAAACTATTGGTTGAATTCATACCAAATTTGGTTTGTAGATTTCCAGTGACCCAAAATAGATGTTATTTTGGGAAAAGGAGGTAAAAGTTTCAATTTTTTATGATTTTTTAAAAATATTTTTTCCCCATTTACTTTTTCAATTGTCTGTAGCAGCAAAACTATTGGTTGAATTTTTACCAAATTTGGTTTATAGATTGCCAGTAATCCAGAATAACTGAGATTACATTTTGGGTCAAAGTAGGTCAAAGTTAAAAAAAATTTATGATTTTTAAACATCTTTTCTCTTCTCCCATTTTCTTATAATGGGCAAAATTTCAAATGTCTATAAAAACATCAATTTTGTTTCAGTTTACTTCAAACTTACACATATAGAGGCAGCTGATATGCTGACATCAGCACACGCTTAGACATGATGACATCAGCTGGATCGACGCCAAAATAAGATACAGTAAGTGTGAGGGGCGGAGCTTGTTGTGCCTGGAACCACTAGTTTTCATTCTGTTACAACTTTTACGTTGTTTTTGTCTTCTTGCATCATTTACATCTTGTTACTCTGCCCCCCCAAGGGGAGGCAAGGGGTATTGTTTTTGGCTCAGTTTGTTTCTTTGTATTTTAATGTTCTACCTCTTAATTTCTGAAGTATTCTGGCTCTAAAACCTTTTATAATCTCAAAAATCTGGTTTTGTCACCTTCCACGCCTTTGAAGGAGTAATGGTTTGACACCTATTAGCTAATCCATATGGACAGATGTGAACATTTTTGCCCCAGGCTAACCAACAGTTCCACAGTTACCATCTAAAACCACCTTACAGTGACTTATTTCACTTTGTAAAGGCCAACACAACTTTTAAAATTAGCTGTAGACACAACCTAATATTGTCATTTTCCAAACAAGTCCGACTAGTTTTAGTTGTTTCTGTTTATCTATGCTGCGCTAAACTAAGCTAAAATCTCCTAGTATTATTTAACATGCACAGAAATGACAATGATTGATCTACACATGTAAATCTGTGCCAACGTAGAATAAAATGATCAGTGGGGAGTCTTCACTTCAGCTAACTGAGAAAAGGCAGCTAATTCAACTGTAGCCAGTTTAAAAAGAGTTAAGGAAATTAACTAGCAGCTAACCAGCAACAGCTAATTAATTGAGGTTCCATTAAAAAAATACATGAACACATACACACACAGACATAAATACATACATAAACACACACACACACACACACACACACACACACACACACACACACACACACACACACACACATGAAGTGATACCCATAAGACAGTTCTATAAAACAAAAAGTTGCTCCCGTAAAATATACTTCAATATGTTTATTCTCCAAGATTAGGTTATTCACACATATTTTCACTAAATCTTAAATAAGTTATTTGGCAGAATTAATAAACCGCCAGTACACAATTTTGACCCATTGTACCAGACACTTAAAAGAACCAAAACCATGAGGGTTTCCCTTGAGGTGGACCTAACATTACTGTTTTCCACATTCAAAATAAATAATACAGATTTCTGTGAGAAAGGAATTAAAATTATATTGAATAAACAGATATAAAACATACAAAGCACTAAAATTATTATACGTTGGGCACTATGTACTGAACTTTATACAGAAGGCAAATATGATAATTATTGTGCAGTTGTTGAAAATACTGACTTTATCACAAATGTGGTAAGGGCAGTGGTCCAAAATAACTTCTAAAATCTAATAGCTTAAAGATTCCTTACATAACGATTTCATTTGAATATAGCAAAACGGCTAAGGAAATCCCTGTATATTTCCATGTAAAAATGTACAGAGTTATCAATAATTAACCCCTTTTAAGTACACAGTTAATAGTGTAAGTACATTATTCAGCCACTTCTTTGTTCCCTAATGTTTCTGCATGGCCTTCATCACTGCTTTTAACAATAAAAGCAGGAATCTATCGGGCCTATTTAAAGCCTATGTGATATGCTTAACCTACAAAACAAAAGAATACTATACATAGCCACAGAGGAAAAGCAATTCGAGCTGTTACGGAAACTTTTTACATGGTGCCCGTATAAACTGGGCAGGGCACACCGTAAAGAGGGTTCTCTTTTTATCAGCTTAAGGTTTAGGTGTGATTACTTGCATCTGCCACATATCTGACACAATACCTGCTCATTACAGCTGTTAGTGAAGGATAGCAACGAGTAAAAACACAAAGATCTGCGCATGAAATAAAGCAAATCCATTACAAGCCCCGCTCTGAAACAGTCAGCTGAGGTAAACAGGGAGAGGTTGACAGCTGTAGGGTGAAAGTGGTGTCATTTCATTCGTCATCCTACTGTCTCTATGAACTGCATACAGCTGGGGGATCCACCCATGTCCTGTACATCTGGGAGCAATCGCATATGTTCATACACACACACACACACGCACACACACACACACACACACACACACACACACACAAAACCCAACTCTCAGCCAACGTCCCAACCCCTCATCCACAGTCTAGCCAGAGATGATCTCAAAACAGACCAAAACTCACAAAAATGTTTCTGCAGCCTTTTTGTTTTGCTGCTCTACTTTTGGAAAGACATTTGAACATCGTCGGAGCCATCTCAATAAACAAGTACTTTACTGTGGGAGCGGATAGTTTTGTTTTAATTCTCCTTAGCCCATGATTTCATGTGTGCAGAATTCTCGGTGCATCACACAACACAATAGAAATACAGGCTTCCTTAAAGAGTTTAATTGTAACAACAACCTCGGCGTGAACAGGAGGGAAGCTCGCCAAAAAGTGGGTCAAGAGAGTTTCCTGGATTAACTCCAAAATGTTTGTCCACACTCACACACACACACACACACACACACACACACACACACATACAAATCTGTCCATCTTTTCCAAATCCACCCTTCCTCAGTCTTCCTGTTCTTTCAGACTGCGCTCACAGACTCATTACCTTAACATATGTGTGACTTTGTGCTTTGGTGGTTGTGTTTCTTGATGTGCATCTGGGTGGTGCCTTCCCTAATGACCCATCAGCAGATTTCTCCATCCTCACAAGACTGATGAACATCGCATACATACAAACAGACGGGAATACAAACCTGACTATAAACCCACTGAGGCATGCGTTGGGATTGAGTGGATCCTGACAGGAGAAAGTCAGTGAGGCATTAAAGAGAAACTAGGCAAGACTTTACTGTTTTGGTTCTTCTTCGCTGTTGTTGTATCATTTTTACCCCTTGGCCGAGGGGTATCGTAATCGTTTTGTCGTCTGTCTGTCTGTCCGTTCAATGACATAATCTCATTATCTGATGAATGCATTGACATATCTGCTCCACATTTCTCCTGTGGATGCATCTTGTCATGGAGCAGAAGAATACTGAACATAGGTGACCTCTGACCTACTGTTTCCAGGTCCAATGGCCTTGTGCCTGTGCAGTTTGAATATCTGAGTACTTTCACACATAAATATGTATGGAATAAGTTTTACACAAAGACAGTCTAATCTAAATTAAAGAGCAATAACTTTAATAGAATCTTACATTTGGTTGAGGAGGATTAAAAGTGCACAGCACGTTATGTTTCTCTACAGTTTCAGAGTACACATTCACTGTGGTAAATAGTCCATATGGATGAGTTCTTAAGTTTCAGCAGCCATATTGATAAGTTAACAAATCAACTATCAAAATACATTAGATTATTTTTTAAGTTGAGGCATTTCCTACCCAGTGAAGCACTCCTTACATCATACCAGTCACTATTTGAGCCTCATCTGAATTATTGCAATATTACTGGGAGCAACACATTTCCCAGTCACCTGCTAATTTTGCAGAAGAAAATCATGCCTGTCATATTTTGGTCCAGATTTGATGCCCCCTCTGATCCACTCTTCCATCGCCATGGTTCTCTGAAAATTACTGAACTCAATATTGTTCATAATGTTTGCACAATGTATTCTGTTGTCAGTGTGCTCAACAGCAGACTGTGTGACCTAATTCCAATTTCTCTTCCTTCACACGCCTGTCAGACCAGGAAAAAGCATCATATCATGGGAAAAAAACAGAAACTCAAATGTGCTAGTCTCAGCATAGTTTGCAAATGTCTGCAGGTATGGAATGATATTGATAAAGATGAACAAATGTCTCCAACTGTGTGTGTTTTTAATAAGAAATTTAAGAGGCAACTGCTACTGGAATATGTTCAGATCTGATCTAATGCTGTAATCCTTTTCTTTGCCTACAGTATATCTAACTTGTTTTATGACTGTTGGTAACTAGACCACTTGGACCTTGTTAGGAGTAGGGCTTAGATTAGATTTAGGTTAGGGGAATTATTATTATTATTATTATTATTATTATCATTATTATTATTATTATTATTATTATTATTATTATTATTATTATTAT
>JAPQRP010000019.1:13066751-13080907 GCA_037367295.1 Apogon hyalosoma | reverse complement strand
TCACTAAAGGCCTCTGGTCAATGAACTCCTCTCCCTGGTGGATTATCTGTGTATTGCATGTATCTAATTGTATACATGAGGTTTTTAGAGAAAAAAATATCACACTGATCATGTAGACGGCTTCAAAACTCATGTATTAAATATGATACGTTTGGCATTATAGGGTTAACCCCCCTATTCTCCTCAAATATCACATTTTACCCTTGGAGTCAATCTGACCCCAGGGATATTTGCCTCCAAAAAAATGATTTACATAAAAATTGCTGACCATATTTTTGTGTCAGGCACTTTGTTTATTATTATTATTATTATTATTATTATTATTAATTATATCGTACTTGAGATGATCATTTTAAAGGGAGGCATGTGGAGTTGGATAGACTTGGATGGGATCAACTCCAAGCCTGTATTGTCTTCCTCATTTTGGAGTTCACTAGTCCAGTTGTTTCCCACATGCCTACACCAGCAGAAGGATCACAGTTCAGGTGGGAATATTTGTCATTATTTATACATTATTATGCTATTATTTTACTGAAGATTATATTGATGGGGCCCCTGAACTAAAATAAGTTTGACACCATTGATTGTTAAAACCTTCAGTGGAATTTTTGCACTTTGCTAATTCATCCCACAGGCCGGATTGGAACCTGTGGTGGGCTGGTTTTGGCCCGTGGGCCGTGTGTTTGACACCCGTGCTTTAGAGCTTTTGCTCTTGTGTGCCAAACAACAACCACAGGAGGTTGGGAGGTCTTCAGTGAACAAACAGTGCACATTTAGAAAGACATTACATTCCCCAGAGCATCGTTTGAGAGCAGATGTGGAAAATAACGGTCATTTCTGTGCTCAAGCTTGACATGCAAATGTTCCACAACAAACCGCATTCCTAGAGCTGGTGGCATGGACTAAACAGGAACTGTCTTAAGTCCAAAAGAAAAGACTACAACCACCATTCAACATCTACTTAGTCTTTTTTTTTGCTTTCTTTTAACGGAAGCAGCACATGTAGGAACACAGCTGTAGTGAGTACAGAGACACTGAGAGGCTGGGACGTTACCTCTCTCACACTGAGCGCCGGTGAAGCCGTAGGTGCAAACGCAGCGATTGGGAGCCACGCACCGTCCTCCATTAAGACAGCCATTCTCACAGACAGCTGCAAAACAAAAGAGAAAGGACAAGTCAACACTAAGATGAGGACACAGGTAGAGTTCCTATGACTAACCCCCCACACACACAATTAGTTTGAGTCATTTTTAAGGAAAAATATTCCAAATTCTCTGATTCCAATTCTTCCAATGTTCCGTTCTTAAATGTGAATATTTTGTGTTTCTTCACTATTCTGTGACAGTAACTGGATATCTTTGAGTGGTGGTTAAAAAAAAACAAAAAACATTTGGGAATGTAATCTTGGGCATTGGGAATTACTTTTCAAATCATTTTGTAATATTTATGTATAAATAATAAACACATTAAAACTGCAGTGTTTGGTTGGTTTTTAAGTGTCAAATTCTGTCAGATGTAAAGTAAAAGTGACTCTATTCAATGTCATGGTCTCACTTCTCATGAAACAACATCAGGTTCAGCTTTATTTATATTTATATTTATATTTAGTCTTTGGGTTTGGACAGTGAGGAGAGGAATGCAGAAGGAAGGCATGCATTTCCAGCTTCTGTCATCTTTTTCCTCTTGCTTTCAGCCACCACAGCTTTAATTTATCATTAAAATATTTGGCTGTTTTAGCCCTGTAGTCATAAAATGAAAAAAACAAACAAAAAAAGGAGTGATGCCAGGCACACCAAACCCTGCCAGTCACACATTCTGTAGCTTATCTTGGCATTGATCCAGCTGATGTCATCAGTCTATTTCTATGTCGGCATAGACATAGACCGCATAGATACATTTTGCCCATTATAAGTAAATGCGCTTGTTCACCAGGGTAAACTCCAATATACTGAGCCGGGGCGGGGCTACAAGTAACCACACACCTGCGCTGCCCCAGCCCCAACAAAGTCAGAGAATGAAATCAGGTCAAATTAAACCATTTGTACACTGTTCTGACTTCTACGATGCCACCCATTTTTGTATCCACAATTCTTATTCTTTCAGTCACCAGCCACAGGTAGGAACATAGATCGACTTATAAATCAAGAGCTTGGCCTTTTGGCCTCAGCTCCTTCTTCACAACAGACCAGTACAAATTTGGCATCACTGCCAACGCTGCACCAATCTGCCTGTTGATCTCACGTCCCATTGCAAGCTGGAGGTCACAGTTTGATGAAGACCACATCATCTGCAAAAAGCAGAGATGTGATCCTGAGGTCACCAACCCAGACCCCTCCACCCCCTGGCTGCATGTAGACATTCTGTCCATAACCATGAACAGAATCAGTGACAAAGGGCTGCCCTGGAGAAGGCCAACCCACACTGGGAATGAATCTGACTTACTACCAGCATTGAAGACCAAGCTCTGACTCACTGGTCATAGTGGGACCTAATAGCCTGTAGCAGTGGCCATCAATCTATACTCCCAAAGCACCCCCACAGGATCCCCAGGGGGAGATGGGCAAATTCCTTCTTCAAACACATGTGGACTGAATAAGAAAACTCCCATGAACTCTCTAGGACCCTGCAGAGGGTAAAGATCTGGTCCAGTGTTCCACAACTGAGTCAAAAACTGCATTGTTCTTCCTGACTCCAAGGTTCAACTATTGAACTCTCCTCTCCAGTACTCTGACATAGGCCTTCATAGGGAGGCTGAGGGGTGTGATCCCCCTATAGTTGGAACAGGCCCTACAGTCCTTCTTAAAAAGGGGAACCACCATCAATCCAGTGGCACTGTCCCTGTCCTCTACACCATGTTGAAGAGGCATGTCAACCAAGACAACCCCATAACATCCAGAGCTTTAAGAAACTCAAGACAGATTTCATTCACCTCTGGGGTCCAGCCACCAAGGATTTACCCAACTACCTCAGAGAACTTAAGCCTCAGTCACAAATGCTGTTACGAATTGCTACGAACACCGTGCGAATGCTTTATGGACCATTTCGTCCGACCTTCTCAAGGTGGCCGTATAAGAACGGAGTGTTCATGGAGTGTTCGTGGACCGTTCTTAATTTCGTAGCCAGATGAGTGATCTTGTCCAAGATTTTCTATGAACCCAATACAAAACCCCCTTTTGCATGGTGCACTAATGAATGCCTTACGAACAACGTATGAACAACGCACGACGTTTGTGGATCAGGAGGCCTTTCCGGAACCCACATGTTCCTGCGGTGGCCGCAAGTAAATCACAAGAACACATTACAGTGTTAGTAGGGGTCCCTTACGCTGTTCACATGAACGGACGCACAGACAGAGATTCACACGGCGTTCTTAAGGTGGATGTAAGGTGCAGGGCGGCAGTAGTGCGACATTCAGGTGACATTTGTGGCGTTCTCAGAGGGGTTGAATACAAACTGTCGAGGCGGAGTGAATGACTGGACTCAGATGCACGGTACAGAACATATAAAGAATAAAGTGTTTAATTAACAGAAAAATAAGCTTGAAAAAACAACAGAAAACCTGCAGAGATAACGCACAGTCCACAGTACCCGGGTGACGAGGATCAGGCTGATGGAGAGAATGTGTGATGGACGGTTAGTGTTTTTAACGGGCACTTCCCTCTGGTATTCTGATGTGTCTTTGTTTTATTCTTAAACCTTCTATTTCATGTTTCTTAATCTGATGTCTTATTATGACTCCTAATTTCTAACAGTTCGGGTCAGTTTCCTGAATACGTCACAGGAATGCTGTTTCAGCATCACGGACAGCGCACAATCCCAAACACAAATGCACATTCACATTCTAAAAGGGTTAACGTAAAAGCAGGTTAACATAGTTTAATGTCTGAAAAGAACATCAATCATCACCAAATTATGGTGGACATCTCTAATGCTGGGATAGGCTCCGCCTCCACAACCGTCTAGAGGATAAAGCGGTTCAGAAAATGAATAAATGAACGAATGAAAAAAACAACACTCTGAGATTAAACTATGTTAAGTTTTTAGCCGAAGTGAAAGTGGACATGACTACAGATGTCCATGAACTTTGGTGCTGATTGATCACTGCTCTGGGATATTCAACTACGTTCAGCTGTTTCTTTTATGTTAAGCTCTTTAGAACGTCCCTCTTCTTCTGCTGCTGTCGGACTGAAACAGCTACTGGATCTTCCTCATTTGCATCTTGTAGCTATAGAAGTCTCAGTCTCGTGGACATTATTACCATCTTAAATGTTAGAATGATCACGACACGGGATAGAGTAAGCGGCCACTGATATACCAATGTAAATATTCTGAAACATCGTAAGATCTTCCTACCATCGACTTGAGAGCCCCTTGAGTTTCACGCAGGGCTGACGCACATTCATAGGTCTGATGTAGGGAGGTCCCAAGACAGCCTTATGGAGACTGTACGGTGTTCGTAAGACACAAAATCATGTCATTTTCTCACGGAGGCCTCAAGTTGTTCTTGCGGCAGCTGTACGGACGTCATTAGATGGCCGTAAGAAACTACTGCTCCCTCCACGAACGTCTACGAATGTCTACGAACTCCACAACTTGTACAAACCAGGAGATTTGTACAAACCCATCGTTCATAAGAAGCTTTGTGACTGAGGCTTCAGTCTGGGTGATGGGTGAGCCAACCCCAGAGTCCCAGGGCTCTGCTTCCACCACAGAAGGCATGAAGGCAGGGTTTAGGAGATCCTCAAAGTAGTCCTTCTATTGTCCAATGATATCCCCAGCTGACGTCAGCAGAACTCATCTCCAGTGTAAACAAGGTTTGTGGAGCCTCGTTTCCCCTTCCTGAGTCACCTGACAGTTGGCCAGAACTTCTTTGAGACTGACCTAAGGTCAGTCTCCATGACATCACTGAGCTCCTTCCACATCAAAGTTTTTGCGCCAACAATTGCCCAAGCTGCTGCTCGCTTTGCCTGCCGGTACCTGTCAGTTGCCTCAGGAGTCCCAAGAGCCACCCAAGATTAATAGGATTCCTTCTTCAGCTTGATATCACCCCTTACCATCATTGTGCACCATTAGGTTTAGGGATTCCACCATGACAGGCACCTGCATCCTTGCACCCACAACTCTGCACAGGCATTTTGGCAATGGAGGTGTTGAACATGGTCCATTCAGACTCCATGTCCCCAGCCTCCCTTAGGAAGTGGTTGAAGCTCTGTTGAAGGTGAAAGTTGAAGATCTGCCAGGATTCTGCCAGACATTCCCAGCACATCATCACTCTACATTTGGGTCTGCCAGTCCTGATCACCATCTTTCCTCATCACCAGATGGTAATCAGTTGACAGCTCTGCACCTCTCTTCACCTGAGTGTCCTAGACATACAACTGCAGGTCTGAAGAAATGACTACAAAGTTGTTCATCAACCTATGGCATTGGGTGTCCTTGTGCTTGAAGACGGTGTTCGTTATGGACACGCTGTGGCTGACACAGAAGTCCAATAACAAAAGGTCACTTGGGTTCAGATCAGTCACACCATTCCAAGTCTCAATGATGTTGTACACGAGTCTCAAAGTTTGCCAGTAGAATAATGGAGTCTCCAAGTGGAGGACCTGCCATCACACCACCAAGAGTCTCCAAGGCCAGGCACTTTGAACTGGTGTTCAGTGCACAGACAACAGTCAGAGCCTGTTCCCCAACCCAAAGGAGCAGGGAAGCAACTCTCTTGTTGACCAGGGTACACTCCAACATACTGAGCCGGGGGAGGGGGTTACAAGTAACCACAAACCTGCTCGTCCCCAGTCACCCTGGGAAACTCCAGAATAGAAATGAGTCCAACCCTCCTCGAGGAGATTGGTTCCAGAGTCCAGGCTGTGCATAGACATGACCCCGACTATATCTAGTTGTTCATCTCTCAACCTCCTGCACCAACTCAGGCTCTTTCCCAATAAGGGAGGTGACATTCCAGCTGATATCCAATCCACAGGATGGACCCCTGTCACTCCTTTGGGCTGGACCACTTTGCCTTGGGAGACCCTACAGGGGCTAGACACCCTGACAACATATGTAGCTCCTTGGATCATTTGGGCATTCAAACCCCTCCACCACGAATAAGTGGTGATTCAAGAAGGGGTGTTAAAAGTTCACTGTGTGATACACACTGACATCCAGTGATGAGGTAACAGTTTTCAATCCTGTTAAAACTCTTCCCCTTCAGTGGACACAAAAAAATGCAAAAGTCCCTAGCTTTGTTCTGGGATATAAGGAGGTAGTAAAGCACCTTAACATCTGCCATGAAACAAAGATTGAAGTAATCTGATGGTCGATATAGATGACTCATTATAAGACACTGAAAACCCAATAATCTTTTACTACTGAATACATAATTTACTAATTTTATGCAAATAGATCCTCCTAAAATAGCCTACATCTTACACACTGGACCAGTAAACTGGCATCTGACATCAAACAACTGATATGTTTCAATCTGCCTTGTGAACTCTGGATTTAATTTAACACCTTCATTAACAAATCTCTGCTCATTTAGTGTTCATTGTGTTGATATCATTACTAGAAATAAACCTAACTATTGAATAACACCATAAGGCACAATTATAGTCTAATCATGAATTAACAAGAAAAAATCTGATAGTGTATACAAGATTGTGTCAAATGAATCTACATGAATGATGTTCAAATAGTCTAAAGTATGTTGTGGTAGCCGTGTGGTGTTTGCTGGATAGTCCTTACGTTGACCACAATGGTTTCCCACGTAGCCTTTCTGACACAGGCAGCTGTCTTCCGCACATGTTCCCCCGTTCATACAGCGAATGTTGCAGTGCTGGACTGTGGGTAGAACACACACATATACATACACACAGAGTGATGTAGAAGTTCAGTGTCAGATTCTAAACAGACTCTGCATATTAGGCTACAACATAAACAACACACACTCCAAACCATGTTTATTAAAAGTCATGCTCAGATATAGTTTCCTAGAAATTTATGGCACATAAACAGATGAGCACATCAGGCTGAAGCACTGTAAGCTGCAAGAGAACAACATGGAGGAGCTGTTGTCTATGGACTTGGGCCAAAGCACACACACACCCATTCGCCTCACACACTCATATGTGCACCAACCCACAAGATTGACCACTATTTGCAAGAACGTGATTGCAACATACATCAATTGCTGAAATTTTGGGGCAGTTTCAAGGAGTATTTTCTGGAGGTTTTTTGGCTCAGTATCTGATGTTTTCACTCATTACTCATAATGAAGAGCAGAAAACCAAAGAAAAAGGATGCAAAAGGACTGAGACGATTACAGTTTCTTTAATTTGAGGGAAAAATATAACAGGACGTGATGTTTTCTCTCATCCATCATGTCACTGTCGTTGCTGCTCGGTGATTAAATATTTTTCTAGAGATTGCAGCTTCTTTCCTTAAATAATATACTGACAGGGCTGTGTTCCAGCCTGTTCTTTCCAAGATTTTCAACATATACTCCTTTTGACATAAATCATGCTATTAAAGTGTTTATCTATTGGCCATGAAAAGTCACCCACCCAGCTATGCAAGCTATATGATTAACCCATTAGAGAGCTTCAAAACAGTTTTCTGTGTCTCATCAAGGAAGAGGATTTGCTCTCAAACCACCTGATTTGGATCCACAGGACGGGGCGATCTGACCGTTAGGGCAGGTGCACATGTTTGGTCTGGAGCAGAAGCCATCTCCACATGAACTCCGGCAGATAGCTGCAAAGAGGAACACAACTTCAAGTCAATCTAAGGCTGGGCTGTACACCAAAAATTATCCAAATGTTCATGTCAGTTAATATCATTAGTCACTCTTCCATTAAATTGTGTGAATATAACTTGTGCATAAAAATTTACCTAATGAAAAAACAACTATTTCGCCAAAACTCTCATTTTTCAATTAAAAGTTTTTGCACCGGCAAGAGGTGGTTTTTCAGGCGTATCACAACTGGTATATCATGCAAAACTGCAATGGAAAGACCTTTATCCGCAACTAGAGTCATGTGAATTTAAAAAAACGGATGTTGACGGACGTTACAACAAGAGAAGAAGAGTTTTAAAAGAAACATGGCATGGTATGTGTAGACACACCAGGAAACTGAATCATTTTTTTTTATTTAGTATGCGATAGAAGGATAATATACAATAATAATGAATATATCTGTAAATCAACACCATATTTATGTTTGTTGCCATGTTTATGGAAAGACTTCTCATGTCATCTTGCGATAATAAATAAACAAATAATTGTATTTTTGATTTAATGGAAAAACCGATATTACACGCTTCTGTTTTTTTGACATTTAGTGAATATTGGTAAAGTTTTGAGTAGATGTCCACTGGAAAAAGTGACTAATGTTTATAATAATAATTGTCAAACCATTACTCCATTATTTCCATTTTGTACTCATCTTAATGTATTCTTTAATGTTGTTTAATCTTATATTTATGTTTCTTACGGCTTTGTTAAGATCAACATTTTATACTTTTGTCCACTATCTTAAACAGTAAAATGTTTTCTCACATCTTATGTATTTCACACTGACAGTTGGCAATGCAATAAAAAAAAGTTTTGGGACTCATTTTTGACTCAAATCCTATGTTTGGGAAGGATTTCAGGTGCTGAATGGGCAGATAATAAAATGCATTTGATTGCGTGGAAGTTCTGTATCTGCTGCTTGTTAGTTTGTACCCTGCAGGTTTTGAATTTCACATAAGTCACACCAGGATCCAAACTCACCAAATTGTCATCTACAACATTTTAAAATCAAAAACGCCCACAGTTCAAATACAGCCAAATCTCCTCTTTAACCTAATCATGGTTCAGTTGTCGAAGCCCACTTGGCTGCAGAACTGAACTATGTTCCTCGTTCTGTTTTGTTGTGGTTTTTAGCTGGTGCTGGCTGTTTCTTTTTTTTTTTTTTTTCTTTTTTTCGCTCGATTGCTCCGTTTCCCACAGTCTGTTGTTGGCATGGTCCCCTGCCCCTTGCTCCCATCAGGTAGAGTCCAGCCACTGACCCCTACGCCCTGAACCCTACTGTTTAACAATGTCATTAGAGCTGCAACAGGCGTCTGGCCAGCCAACCAGCCAGACTGCAATCAAACAAGACCATGGCCTCGCAGACCCTCCTTTAACTCCGGGAAAGGGAGAGAGAGGGAGGGAGGGAGAGCAAGGAAAGAGAAATAGAATATTATATCTTAATGAATGGATGTTTTTAATTTAAAAATAAATAAACTACTCACGGCAATAAAATAAATGGGCAGATACAGATCTCACAGCAAGCCGGTTCACATTTGAGCTTGGATTAAGTTAAGGGCTTGTCTTGGAGGGTCGCAGTGGTTAAATGCAGTGACCATGAACTGAACGTCACTGGTTCCACTCCAGGACCGGATGCTCTTTGTCATTTCCCAGCTGCCTTTGTTTCCTGTCTCATGTTCATTGTCCACTTCTCAATGAAGGCAGAAAATATGAAACACAAGAATCGTAAGTCCCATCAACTATCCTTGCACCGTAATCTTTTCATTCACTTTTCTCAGTTAGTAGCAGTTATGTGTACATTGTCTTCTGTGAGGTCAAAGTGACCTTGACCTTTGGCCTCTGGACACCAAAATTATTTCAGCTCATCATTGCAGCCAAAGAACATTTGTGCCATCATTTTGTCAGTCTGTTCCTGGGATATTACCAACAGACACAACTTATACAGATATATGAATATGACAAAAGATTCTGCCTTACATGAACTTGTAATTGTATAAAAAAAACAATAAAATACATAAAATATAACACACAAATACACAAATATAGTAACACATTTTTGAAAGAATAAAAGACATAAAACACAATGTAAATCAGGGCACAATGACACACTCATGTTAACTCAAAGGCCGTGGAAAATAAGTCTGTTTTAAACAGGATTTAAACACAGATAGTGAAGAGGTCTGTTCAATGTGTTCAGAGTTTTGAATGTACAGCTGCGAAAGCCTGATCCCCTCTGAACATAAGCACTGGCTTTGAGAGAACTAAGAGCAGCTGATCAGCCCACTTTAAAGACAGAACCAAGCTATAGCGGTAGGATGGAGCAGGACCATTAATTCAATTACAGAACTGACTTTAAAATCACTTCGGTAGTGCACCTGAAGTCAATGAAGAGAAGCCAGAACAGGTGAAGTATGCTTATGTCAGTGTCCTACTGCTAATAAATGAGCAGCAGTGTTCTGGATCAGCTGAAAACAATGCAGGGAAGCCTGACCAACCCCAGCAGAAAGAGCATTACAATAGTCCAAACGGGTTGGAATAAAAACATGCATTGTTTTGTCAAACTCCTTATCATTTCATCATTTTCACACTCAGGTTAGTGCGAGTTGTTTAATGTAAAAGAATCAACATCAACGGGGGGGGGTACAGAGTACCACTGGCCCAAACAATAGAACTATACATTGTTTTATCATCCTATATTATAAAAGTTAAGGGTACTATGTCGGTGTGTCTTGGGCATCACACTAAATCCTAAACTGTTGCAGTTTGTCATACTTGCGTATTTTTGGACAAGGAAGAGACTAGTGAAAATGGCAAGTTGATAGGACCAATATTTTGGGAGATATTAGTAATTCTGAAATACAATGGCCTCCCAATAACCAATCACGCTGCTTTGCCCAGAATCATAGAACCATTATTGAAGTGGGTTACCTAGCAACAGATAAACAATAGGACCACATTGCCATTGTGTCAAATTTCATGTGCAGAAACAGAAATGTCAGCTGAGAGGTTATTTAACTGAAAATGACCGTGGAATTTACCAAGAAAAGAAAGGAATGAACTGGATCAGAGGGTCTAGTACCCATGGAACATGCTAGTTAAAAGTTAAAAAATGTAATGTAATCTACACTTTGATATTGTTGAAACACTCAAACATTGGTTGCACTTTGTAGGCCTCAGTCTTCATCAGTGGTGAATCAGATGCCGCTGTCACCAGTCACAAGTGTTTGCTCCTGGAGGATTCTGTTGGGTTGCTGTAAATTGGCTTGAGAGTGTGGTTTGGACCAGCTCTACATGTAAAGTGTCATGAGATAACTTTTGTTATGATTTGGCGCCATATAAGTAAAATTTGATTGATTGAGATGCCATGTTTCGTCAAGATAGAACCTAAGTAGAACAAGTAGAGTGAAAAAACTGATCCCTGCAGCACCACACAGGAAGGACACAGACTGTAGAGGACACTGCGTGTTCCAAACTAAACCTGCCTCAGATAGGTAGGTATGAAACCATTCCAGGGCTGGACCTTTGATGTGATCAAGACAAGAGAGAAGAATACTATTATCCACAGTTCTGACAGCGGCAGTCTGATCAAAAAGCAACTGGACAACAAACTTACCAGGATCAGTTACCAAATGTATGTCATTAAAGACACCTAAAAGTGCTTATCCAGTGCTGTGTAGAGTTTTAAAACCAGACTGGAACACCTCTAGAATACCATTTGTATCTAAAAACCCCTTCGCCTGGAGGGGGACATGTTTCTCCAGTTTTTGGAAAGGGACAGGAGTTTGGACACGGCCTGAATTCACCAAAGGTTGAAGGGTCAAGCCCCCATTTTTAACGAGCAGTTGTGCCGCTGCATGTTTGAAAACCCCAACAAGGGTTGTAACAGTTGGTTGAGATGATTTCAGAAAAATATGAGTTCTTCTCAGCTCTTACAGTAGACTCATAACACCGCTGACAGTTCTTCAGTTTACCAAAGACCACCTGCTGCTCATCCGTTTTCCACCTGCATTCCTGGAGAATTCCACAAGAGGACATGTGACAAAACTCCACCTACATCCACACTATGTGTTATCACTTAAAAACAATGGTTTAAAGTAGGGATGCACAATAATTATCTTTTACAACTAATACGATAACAGATAAGTTCCTGCTTCTTGTAACCAATACCAATACCAAACACCAGTAGTTCCCATTCTTCCAGTTCTTTTCTTCTTATTCCAGTCAGTGTTAACCTCTGTTAATAGTCCAATAAAGGCTTCTACAGAACCTAAAGCCTACGTCTGCTTCAAATGCACAATAGACCAAGGGTTTTCAGTGCCATACTATTTATGTCCACAGACAGAATTTAGTGATGACTGGCCGCTGTTTTCTGACATTAAGCTACATTCAGCTTTTTCTCAGAGTTTTTTGCAGAAGTGAAAGTAGGCGTGGCTACAGATGTCCACACTAGCGTTGCCAACTGCCCCTTGAAAAACAGAATCATCCTGTATTTAGAAACAAAACTACACGTCCCGTGTTGAGCTGAAAAGGGATGCACTTTGTCCCATTTTACAGTGAGAATCAAAAATAGTTTGTAAAATGTCAATAGAATTAATGAAAGGCTTTAAATAAAAATGTAGGGTAAACTTAGTCCCACCCCTCTCCTGCTCTGTGACCAATGAGCTGACAGCACTCACACATACACAGACTCTGGCTCATCTCATTGGTCGAGGTATTTCCTTTCAAGGAAGATACTGGAAGAAAAGGGTTGACAACAAACCAGCATGGGTGACACGGACGACACCGATTTTCGGGTCTTGGAGTCGGACACTGCCGAGTCGAACTTTAGTGCTGATTGATCACTGTTCTGGGACATTAAGCTACGTTCAGCTTTTCTCACGTTCAGTGTTTTCGAATGTCCCTCTTCTTCTGCTGCTGTCGGACCAAAACAGACAAAACAACTGCTGGATCTTCCTCTTAGTCTTACAGCTGTAGCAGAGAATAAGTACCTGCAAACCCTTTTACTCACAATGAACTGATCCAGACCTCTGCTGCTTCTTCTTCTTGGTTTTTATGGTGGTTGCCAAGGCAACAACGTGCACTGTGCACTGGTGAAATGCGCCAAATCTAAGCAATTTACAGACTCTATTTGTTGGTGAAAACTTTAGTTATCAGAAGTATCTGAATGACGTCTTGTTTCAATATCGGACCGATAATTGTCAGTGCCAATAGTTCTTGTGCATCCCTATTTTAAACCTTTAGTGGACAAATTGATGGGTTCTTTTTCTGAACTGCCTTTTGTGGCCAGTAGTTTGTGATTTGGACGTTGTCATGTTGGCTTTTTTGCAACCAGAAGGAACCATGTTTGGATAAAAGGGGTGGAGCCATGGGGGCTAAAACTGCTTACCTCATAAAGCCAAAGACATGTTATAAAGTCTTGTTGGTGGAACTCTTTAAAGACAACTACAGTTGAGCAGTGGTTTTATTTATTAAATAGCAGCTCTGAAAGTCCAATTCATATCAATGTTCATATGAATTCTTCTGTTGAACATCTCCTCTCAACCTCCTAAGTGATGTTGGGTTTTCTGGATCACTATTGCTCTCTGTCAAATAAGAGCAGCTTTCCTATTCACAATAAAAGTGACTTTCCTCGACTCCATTTATATTACTTTTCTTCCCATCAAGATACTGTCAGCGACTGAGTGGTTACAATAAATAGCAGCAGGATAATGGGAGTAAAAAATACCACTGCTAGTGATGAAGAGCCGCTCTATGTGAACTTGACTTTATCACTCACTGATTGTATTGCTGTGATAAATGAATAAGGGCACTACTCACGAACAATGCACTGGTTTCCTCCGGTCAGAGTCTTCCAGCCTGGGCAGCAGTAGGCATTGTTCCGTGAGCCACAAACATTGGGTCTGTGAAGAAAAAACACACTGTACTTTAACCCACGGTCAAGTCAAGTCAAGTCAAGTCATCTGAAAACCACTTCTTTGAAAGGTTATTAATAATAATAATAATAATATTTCTGTTTCCTGACTCAGCAGGAAGCAGGTCAGGTGATTGATCGTTCTGGTTCTAAAAACTGAGCTTCATTCAGTACACATTCATTCTGATGTAACTGTAGTTATCATTGTATCAATACAATTTATTTTCTTTTTTTAACAAATGTCTGTCTTTTTTAGATCCACTCAACTTTGGAATGAATTGCCTAAAAAGCTGAAGAACTTATCAACTTTATACACTTTTAAAAAAGCTATGAAATCCCATTTAAACTTGTGTGAGTGATATTAGTCTTTTTTCAATGGAATTCATTCCTTTTCCATCCTTCCCCTGTGGTCTCCATAAACTGTAAATGCTCTGCTTGGCTCTGAATTCTTCATTC
>JAPQRP010000019.1:13026771-13041783 GCA_037367295.1 Apogon hyalosoma | reverse complement strand
ACCTGGAACAAACAACTGGAACCAACACCTGGAACCAATACCTGGAACAAACAACTGGAAGCAACACCTGGAACAAATACCTGGAACCAACACCTGGAACAAACAACTGGAACCAACACCTGGAACCAATACCTGGAACAAACAACTGGAAGCAACACCTGGAACAAACACCTGGAACCAACACCTGGAACAAACAACTGGAACCAACACCTAGAACAAACAACTGGAACCAACACCTGAAACAAACATAGTATATACTATATATAAGATACTACTACTACAAATACTAGTACTACCAGTGGATATACTACTACTACAAATACAAGTATTAACAGTGGATATACTACTACTACAAATACTAGTACAAACAGTGGATATACTACTACTACAAATACAAGTATTAACAGTGGATATACTACTACTACAAATACTAGTACTGCCAGTGGATATACTACTACAACAAATACTAGTACTACCAGTGGATTTACTACTACTTCAAATACTAGTACTAACAGTGGATATACTACTACTACAAATATTAGTACTAACAGTGGATCTACTACTACTACAAATATTAGCACTAACAGTGGATATACTACTACTTCAAATACTAGTACTACCAGTGGATATACTACTACTACAAATACTAGTACTACCAGTGGATATACTACTACAACAAATACTAGTACTACCAGTGGATATACTACTACTACAAATACTAGTACTAACAGTGGATCTACTACTACTACAAATACTAGTACTAACAGTGGATCTACTACTACTACAAATACTAGTACTACCAGTGGATCTACTACTACTTCAAATACTAGTACTAACAGTGGATATACTACTACTTCAAATACTAGTACTAACAGTGGATATACTACTACTACAAATATTAGTACTAACAGTGGCTCTACTACTACTTCAAATACTAGTACTAACAGTGGATATACTACTACTTCAAATACTAGTACTAACAGTAGCTCTACTACTACTTCAAATACTAGTACTAACAGTGGATATACTACTACTTCAAATACTAGTACTAACAGTGGCTCTACTACTACTTCAAATACTTGTACTAACAGTGGATATACTACTACTTCAAATACTAGTACTAACAGTGGATATTGTTACGTCCATGTGGTGGCCTTTATTGTGAAGCTCTCACTCTTCACCATTCTTGTTCCTGTTTGCCAGGAAGCTGAGGGTGTTGCCCAGTCAGGCCCTCATCTGCTTCACCAGCTTGAACCCTATAAACTGGCTGAGAGTGTAGCTACTCTCTCTCTGCTCCTGTCCTGACCTGGCCATGGGCTGTCTCCATTTAGTTTAGTTGGTTGCTCTACACAGCCACCCACCACCGGCACCCACATCACTGCCTTCACTACTGACTTAAACGTTCACGTTACTTTTATTTGATAACCCCTTGTTGAAATGTTTGTGCCTTGTGTGGTCTCCCCTCTTTATGCTGCTCCTGAGCCAGAGTAGTAACAAGTGGGTGCTCATCCCATGACAAAAAATCTGGTTTTGGGGTGAGTTTGTTAATACTCCTGTACAATATACAAATTGTTATATTTTGTGGTAAAAATGTCACATTCAGTCATAGTTTTGGGGGAGATCACGCAGGTTCACATTAAGTTTTGAGTCAGTTTGAATTTAGGAGTGAATGTTTGTTGGGGTTTGGTAGTGGTTGTATTTCTGTTTGGATTAGGTTGGGTGTAGGCGTGGTT
This sequence comes from Apogon hyalosoma, assembly GCA_037367295.1. NCBI lineage: Eukaryota > Metazoa > Chordata > Actinopteri > Kurtiformes > Apogonidae > Apogon > Apogon hyalosoma. The sequence goes on along the minus strand of JAPQRP010000019.1, from coordinate 13,040,050 downwards.
TGGAGCAGACTTTGTGGAAGACCTCAGGATTTAGATCTTTGAAGCCTGTGCTTTTTGTTTTTGATTAAAATTTGAGCACTAGTCAGGATTGAGGCTTTCTCTTGTAGGCTGTAGGAGCGTTTCCCTTAATGGCATTTGGTCATATATTTTTTTTGGTCTTTATGTGGCAGTGGAAGCATTTTGAGCAGTTGTCTCAGGAGCACGTCCTTTGGGACCGAGTGGTCACTGCATAGCAGTTGCTTTCTTTGGCCCAACAGTTTCCAGTGCATAAAAACCCACTGTTAGCATACTGCACGAAGACTAGGGGTGAGTTAAGTAAGATTTGGGTAAAGTAGTTAGCGGGGGAGCCTGTGGATCTAATACTTAATATTAGTATTTTTGCCAAAGTTAATGTCTAATACTGTAATGCATTGACCAAAACCAAAAGATGACACAGCAAACTGTCCCAGTCCAGACTCACCCTGTAAACAAGGCCATTCATGAGTAAGCACCAGGCCGTCGGCCTCAGACTGGACCTTATCAGTCCATAACTTAAACAATCTGAACATGTTTATGTAAATAATTCTGGAGATGCCACGGAGTCTAGGGTTTAGCGTTGGAGAAGTCCTTCAGATGTCCACGCTGGGGACATGTGGGGTCAACATGTACCCCACATGGACTGGGTGTGGACTGGTGACTGCAGATGAGTGTGGACCTATCACAAAGCTTCACATATTTATGTTTGTGTAAACATCTGTGTACCATCAAAAGAACTGACAAACTAACATGTATGGAACTGTATGCATTCCAACGGTGAAACGCTGTCCAACTGTTCCCTGAATAAAGAACGCTTCAGTGAATTCTAATTGACTGAGTTCGTCTTTGTCCAACGAAAAGACAACATTCAGGACCATGTAATAGACCAAAAAAGCTGGTTCAGGACCGTTCATAGACCACAGAGGCTGGTTCAGGATTGTACAGGTGTACAGGTGAAGCTCACTTCAAAATAAAACAAACCGGATGGAAACAGAGGTGATGTTCACTTCAAAATAAAACAAACCGGATGGAAACAGAGGTGATGCTCACTTCAAAATAAAACAAACCGGATGGAAACAGAGGTGATGCTCACTTCAAAATAAAACAAACCAGATGGAAACAGAGGTGATGCTCACTTCAAAATAAAACAAACCAGCTGTGGATCAACCATGGTCAAATTAGATGATTGTCATCATCAAATGTCCTGACAGTTATTTTCATCCATGAACTTTCTTTCATTTTATCACCTCTGTACCCACTACCCGCCCACATTTCAGTCAATTGTACCTGTGCCTGTACCCGCAAAAATTTATTTTTTTTTTACCCATCTCTGCATGTTTTTGCAGGTAACCTGTTAGTACCCATGGGTTCCCAACCCAGTGCAGGACTGTGCGCTACAGTCCCTACAGTCGTACCTTTCTTCCTCTCTCATTAACTATGGACATGTCTACCTCCTCCCTTTCTTTGATCAACGGTAGCCCATTGTCTGCTGGTCCACTGTTTGTCCACTGCACTGGTGGTAGTAGTTATTAACCCAAGGATAATAACTGCACTGTTGGTGAAGGAGGTAGACTTGGACTCCACTGAGGCCTGGTCTGGAGGTTCACATGCAGGTCTACAGGTGGTTCCTAGAACCACTAACAGTAGGATGGGAGCAAGAACCTTCAGCTATCAAGCTCCTCTATTGTGGAACCACCTCCCTGCCTTGGTCTGGGAGGAGACGCCCTGTATATGTTTAAGAGTTACTTACGCATTTGCCCCCCATTAGATGAGGGCTAATGCGTTGGTAAGTTTTGTTAGGACCAACGTGCCCCCCCGGGATGAAGTGTGTGCTATGTGTATAATTAATGGTCTACAGGTAATAGGTACAACAAGGCATTTGGTGCCATTAGTTATCACATACAGCACAAGATTAGCACAAGATTATGACATCCTCATCTAACTGATGATCAGTTGTGACTCTGTGGTTGTACAGAAGATTCTGCACCTCTTGCACAAATTAATTTCATAATGTTGATCCTAGAGAACTGAATTTTAAGGAAATATGGGATCATTAATGAGTGCTCTAATCTGTTCCAGCAAAAGTAACAGGTCTCAGCATTGCATCACTTTGGACTCCACCGAATCTGTACTCCATCTGAATATCAATCACTTAGAATCAGACAATGGAAACGCAGGCATGATGTGCTGGTCATGCTAATGGAGGGTTTCTGACTTGTTCATAACACATTCCTGACATGATGGAGAAATTCTGAGACAGGTATCAGGTATTTTTTTCTCTTGGGAGGGATTTGTTCCAGTTATGGTGTGAATGCACACCACTGCTCAACAGCTGCACATCTGCAGAAAAAGTCATGTCTTCCACCTCTCCAACCTCCTCCTACACTCATCAGGAAACTGGTTCTTTGCATTTGTGAATGTGTTTATATAAACTATACTTGTCTTTCCAAAGTGGAGAATGTCAGCCTCTGCCAGGCGCATTCGTGAACACAGAGGTTGTTCAGTTTGATGAAATGGTCTTTCCTGAATTACAGTTTCAGTAAAAATGCAAGGGGGTTGTTGGTGATTAGGGTTAGGGTTCGGGTTAAGCTGTAAACACACCAGTATTTCGTGTTTAAAAAACAAACAACATAACCTTGTACACTGTGAAAACCAAACATACATAAAGAGTGGTGTGAGATAACATAAGATTCACAAAAACAACACTGTATTTTGTGTGGTATGTTGCAACAGCAGGATATATGTGTGGTTTTCATGAGGCAGATCTGTGGCTCTCATCAACAGGCTCCCTTTGTCACTGTCATTTCCTGTTTCAGTGAAGCAGCTCTTTGTTCCAGTCAGCCTCTAATATTCACAAACCCAACAGGACAGATTTCTCCAACCCTGGCATCCTGATAAAGGTGACAGTTTAGCCCATAAAGCCGGCCTTGTCATTCCATGACCATGCAAACTATTGAGATTAGGATCAAACCAGTCTGGGCTTTTCTAAATGGATTTATAGTATGTGCAACTGCAAGATGATTTGTTTAATACTGTGCTAAAGAAAATAACTGCAGAATTCATTTTAATTTATTTGCACAGAGCTAAACTGAGAGTAATAATTCTCCTACTGTTCAGCCTGAGGCATATTCCATAGCTTTTCAACCCATTTGCCTCGACCTCTGTCTCAAGACTATTTTCACAACTCAGAAGGTAAACAGAAATGAAGGAGTGTAAAATACTGTGGATGGGATTCCAAATGTGGCTGTAGAGTTTATCTAATGGAGTTAGTGATGGTAAATGATATGATTATAGGAGCGTACACAGAGAGTTCAATGAGTGACATGAGTCAGTGTCAAAGACGTGGAGGAAAACCACCTATAAAGGCAGGTCCACATCCACTTTGTGTTTGTTTCCAACATATTCCAGAATGAAAAGAAGACATGAGATACTTCACATCAACACATTATTCTGTTCATTTTCTTCTTTTGTGTATTCGTTTCTCCTCGTAACTTTGAGTTAGTTTCAATTTTCAATTTTAGTCAGTGTTTTGTGGCTTTTTGTTCTTTTTACTCAATTATTTTAGTTTTTAAATACATTTTCATGTCCAGGCTTCATCACCTCCAACGCTTTTTAAAAATATTTTCAGTTGAATTAGGCACATTTGAATGTAGGCCTATCGTGATTTTGACCAGTTACCACTGTTAGTACCTGGTCCCACATTCCACTTGTTGGGACAGGGTCTCCCTAGTTCAAACCCCGGGTCTGGATGAAAACATATGGGGACTGAAGTTCTCCACCACACAGTCACGTCACATCAAAGTCATTATGGAAGAGTGTTTTGGCATTTGGTACAGTTTACTTTTGATATGATGATAAGTGAGGTGTTCAGTTGTCCTTCTTTGGCTGTTGACAGTGTCTCTGTTTGTGCCTGGTGTTTGGAGTCAACAGTGTCTGCTGTGCTGCATCAGAACATATGACCACCATGAACCATGGACCTGCACTGCTAAAAGAGCTGGGGAAAAAAACCAAAAAAAAAACAAAACAAAACTGCATATTGGGGTGCAGTATTTAAGTAAATTTTCAAATTCACTATAACCACATATCACCACCAGGATACGCCAGTACTTGCACCACTATTTGGAAATATTAATTTAAATTAACATAAAAATACATCCCCTCCTTAAACCATCACCTTACCATGGTGGAGGAGTTTGAGAGCCCTAATGATCCTAGGAGCTATGTTGTCGGGGGCGTTTTTGCCCCTGGTAGGTTGTCCCATGGCAGATTGGTCCTAGGTGAAGGACCAGACAAAGAACGGTTCAGAAGACCTGGATGACAGATGAGACCAAGAGTACGTGTACCTGCCCTGGAGGGATACTGGGGCTCCACCCTGGAGCCAGGCCTGGGGTTGGGGCCCATGAGTGAGCACCTGGTGGCCAGACCTTTGCCCGTGGGGTTCGGCCAAGTCCAGCCCTGACCAGTTACATAGGTTTGTCGTGGGCCCGCAGGGTAAAGTAGAAGGGTCTGGTGCCTTGTGGATTGGGCAGCAGACCAAGGCAGGGGCCTTGGCGGAACAATCCCCGCTTACAGAAGCTGGCTTTTGGAACATGGAACATCACCTCTCTGGCTCTGGAACCCAAGTCCTTGAGAGGGGTTAGACTCTACTTCACTGGAGTTGCCCCAGGTGAGAGGCATAGGGCAGGGGTGGGCTTTTTGATAGCCCCCAGGCTCTCTGCCTGCATGTTGGAGTTTACCCCAGTGGACGAAAGGGTTGCTTCCCTGTGCCTTCGGGTTGGGGAACAAGACCTGACCGTTGTCAGTGCAAATACACAGAAAAACAGTTCAGTTTAGCTGCCCTTAGTCCCTGGGACAGGTGCTGGAAAGCACCCCAAAAAGAGACTCCATTGTCTTACTGGGGGACTTCAGTGCTCACATGGGCAACCCCTGTATCTAGAACTCCCTCCCTGACCACCTCAGAGTTCCACAGTCACTGGACTCCTTCAAAAAAGGACTAATAATATTCCTGTTTAGACCGGCTTTTTATGGCCCACCATGATTGGCTTGTTTTATTAGCTCAGTCTTTTTATTCCTGATACAGTATTTTATTTTTTATTTTTCTTTCTTTCTCTGTAGCACTTTGAGATTCCACTGAATGAAAGGTGCATTATAAATGCAATTTATTATTATTATTATTACTATTTTTATTATTACTATTGTTATTATTATTATTATCATTCTTCTTCTTCTTCTTATTATTATTATTATTATTACTATTATTATTATGGGTCGGTACAGTCCTGTGTTGGTTCAGTCCTGTGTTGGTTCAGTCCTGTGTTGGTTCAGTTCTGGGTCGGTTCAGTCCTGGGTCAGTTCAGTCCCGGGCTGGTGAAGATAAGCAGAGATAGTGTTCTCTGTGGAGCTGTTTGGCCTGTAGGTGAACTGGAATGGGTCGTGGGTGGGGTGGGGGGTGGACTTGATGTACTTCATGATCCACTCAAAGCCCCTCCTGGTGATTGAGGTCAGTGCCACAGGTTTGTAGTCTCTGTGGGTGGATGGTTGAGGACTTCAGGACTGGGACTTCTGTTGTCTCTTTGAAACCCGTGGGGACGGCAGCTCAGCTCAGGGACAGGTTGAGGATGTGGGTGAGGACATCCTTGAGGTCCTCCATACACTCCCTCAGAACTCCACCCGGTCCAGTCATTGAGGAATGGGATGTGACTCTCACATGTTCCATAAGGGTCTCTAGTTGGTGACCGGATGGACTCCATGCTTGAGACACTGTGCATCTACTGAAGTGTCCAGATATGTTCTTGCTATTCTGTCATTTAGCTTCGCTGGTTCTGCAGGACAGATGGGTTCTGGCTGTAGCCGGGCCTGAAAGGCTTCCTCTCAGGTATCCAGGTACAATGATTGGCCACGCCCTCCTATCCATAGTTACACTGTACCACAGGTGTATCACAGCAATAAACAGGCATTAAAATGCACCCCGCCCAACCTTGTCGTCTCCTCCTCACTGATGTCCTCTAGGAGGTGCTACAGGTCTTTGATCTCAAAGACTCCACAACAGCCTCATCCCCTCTGCCATGAACACCCAAAACCATGGACCAACCATGGACCATGAACCATGGACCAAACCACCTGCATTTGTCAACATGTGGATGCACTGTAGCTGTGTTTGTGGGGGTTCTGGGGGGTTCATTATGGGAGCTGGGGTTCTGGGGGTTCATGGGAGCTGTAACATGCTGGACTGAAAGCACATTCCACCAGCTTGTTGTTTGCATTAGTAAATGATTCTGATTCTAACCTTAATGTTCTGGTAAATCCAAATGTTCCTTTAGTTTCAAACCAAAACTGAGAATGTTGGAATATGTTTAGAATCTGACCTGTGCAGAACAAGGACAATGAGTCAGAGCTGCCAAAGTACCCGTCTCATTCAGCTGTGAACTACATAAAGGTACCAAAGTACCCGTCTCATTCAATACATAAAGGTACCAAAGTACCTGTCTCATTCAACTGTGAACTACATAAAGGTATCAAAGTACTGTGTATCTGTTCTTTTTTATGTCTTTTGAATGCGTCCTCTGTTTTCTGTCACAGTACTTTAAACCAAGTCTAAAATGTCACAGAAAATGTCTTACTGCGTTATCCCACTGTATCGAGGCCTTTGGAGGCTGAGGCGCCTGTAAGTCTGTCTTAGTTCTGGTCCAAATACTTATGTAAACATATTTGTGCAAACGATCCTAAAGACACCATAAAGAGCAGATGTTAGAATAAGACATTTGTATTCAGATAACACCACCCTGTCCGAGTGCCTGATAGCATGTGTGATGACTAAAGCCTTCCTCTGTGGGACCATCCACTGGTTTTGTCTTTGTCCATCGATAGACAACAGTTTGGTGGAGGATGTGGGTATTGTCATGGAGGAAGGGAAGGAGAAGTTTTCATTTTTTTCTCATATCGCAGACAGACAAAATATGAAAAGAAGACAAACAACTCAAGCCTGAAAGAAACTGAAGAAAAACCATCTGTGTGGACAAGCTCACAGTCCAGAGCGAGCAACGACATCTACAGTAAACAAAGGTAATATGGCAGACTGACCTTTAGAAATGATCACTGTCTGAGCTTTGCCTAAGCTTATGAGCATATTTGCAGACAGAGTGGAAGAAATGTGTTATGTGGTTTCTAGGTTTTTCTCTTTTCCTACTTGTGTAGTAAGTACAGATAAGAGAAGAGAAGAGAATAAAGGAAAATAAGAAAGACAAATAATATTAATTTCTTTTTAATTTTATTAAAGTTGTTTTTTTTCTTTTTTTTTTTTCTTTTAGATAGAGACGTTAGTTCAATCTTCCATCAGCTTTTTTCCTTCCTACACTGTCCTACTTCTCTAGGTATTGATTTTTGATTTAGACAATCCTATCGGTTGATTTTGTTCATTTAACAATTGACTATTGGTTGATTATTGTCTTTGCATTTCTGATTAGGTAATCCTATTGGTTGATTTGGTTGGTTTGATTATTGATTATTGTCTGATTATTGTCTTTGCGTCCTGGATTTCAGCTATTGTTCCGTGTTGGTTTATGTAAATGGTTTTCTTTAAGTATTGATCATTGTGGTTTAGGTATTTCTGGAGTTCTTTAGAATTGATTAGTGGTTGTTTGTGTATTCCCAATTTAGTATTTAAAAATAAAAAAATACTTGCTGATTGTTGTTTGATTTACTCAGATTTTATTGTTGTTTTATATATTAATAATAATAATACATTTTATTTGTAATGTACTTTACATTTCAATGAAATCTCAAAGTGCTACAGTATAAAAACATAGCATAATTAAAAACAATTTTTTATAAACACCATCAATCATCAGTTAACAAACTGTCATGCCTCTGTCTGTCTGTTGCCTTTTTTCTATGTCTCTGGCCCTTTAACTTGTCCACACCTTGTCATTTGGTTGACTCCTTTCACCTGTGGACGCAGCTGGGGCTCATCGGGCTGTGTGTATTTAGGTTTCACTCTGCTTCCTGTTCATCGCCAGATGATAATCTCCTTGTCCGTAGATCTGGTTTCTTGCTTCTATCCGTAGTCCAGTTTTTTGTATCAGTCTCAGTCTATAGTCTCGTCTCCGTCCACGTCTCCGTCCTGAGGGTTTCATCGTTCCGGTTCACAGAGTCACCACTGCACTTTCTAAAGGTTTTAATAAAGACATTAAGAACTTCCACATCTGTGTGTTGCATTTGGGTCATCTGCGTCCCCCCATGACAGTATCATCTGGCCTCAAATGGACCCAGCACACACACCTACAACTCTCACCTGCCTGGAGGCAGTGGAAGGCCTCCCCAGCGGCATCAGGATGATATGGACACACTGGCAGAATTAATGTTGGAGGTAAAGCAGCTTACAGCTGCCATTTCTAGAAAAGTGGGTTCCAGTCCTGGTCCCAGTCCAGCCGCCAGTTCCAGTTTCAGACCATTCACCGGCTCCAGTCCCGGTTTCAGTCCAGTTGCTGGTTCCGGTTCCAGCTTAAGACTAGTCGTCGGCTCCAGCCCCAGTTTCAGTCCAGTTGCTGGTCCCAGTCCCGGGTTCAGTCTTGCTGCCGGTCCCAGTCACGAATTCAGTCCTGCTGCCGGTCCCAGTCCCGGGTTCAGTCCTGCTGCCGGCCCCAATTCCGGTTTCAGACCAGTTGCCAGCCCCAGTTCTGGTGTCAGTTCAGCCCTCCTCCATGGCTGCAGCTTCTGTCAAGTCGCTGATTCCGGTCTGGTGCTCTGTCCGACCATCAGTCCCAGTACTGTGTTCAGACCGATGGCCAGTTCCAGACCCGGGTCTATTCTGGCCGCCGCCGACCCCAGTTCAGAGGGGTCTATTCCAGCTGCCACCGACCCCAGTTCAGAGGGGTCTAGTTCGGAGGGGTCCAGTCTTCTCGACCCCATTCCCGAGGGGTTTGGTGTATCCTGTCCCAGCCCTGAGGGGTCCCACACACTTGTCCCTGATTCCAGTTTAGAGGGGCTCAGTCCGTTGGCCTGTGGCCAGAACAGTGTAATTTTCCTGTGGCAAAACCCAAGGTAGTGCGCGAAATCACAGAACTCATTGCTAGAAAATGGGGGCCCGTTGTCACTTTTGACAATTTCTGGTGTGCCCACCAAGGAAAAGATTTTATCCATGACAGAGATGAGTGTGTGTGCTGAGGTTGAGTGTGTAATTTCAACGAAGGGGAATCTATATTCATCCAGCATTACAAACAGGTAATCACCTGAGGGTAAGGGACCACAAAAATCCACAGAAACATTTTTCCAGGGTTTAGTTGGAATTTCAGACATTTGTAGTGGCTGGTGTTCAGTTCTCGGTACAGATGACTGACATGAGATGCACTGAGACACCATTTCTTCAGCTTGCTTGTCTATTCCCGGAAACCAGACCTTTTCTCTGAGCAGCTGCTTGGTCTTAACTATCCCTTGATGCCCTTCGTGAGCAAGAACTAGAGCCCTAGTTTGTAGCGTCTGTGGCAGTACCAGTCTGTTGCCCCTAAGGATGAGATTGCCTTCTTCCAGAACTGTGAGCTCCTCTCTGACGTTGTGGAAGGCTTTTAACATTGAGCGATCAAATTGCGAGGGGCTGTCACGCAGGTTGTTCCAATTGCCAGAGTGAATAATTTTTGTTAGGTGTAGCAGCAGCGGGTCTTTGACTGTCTGTTGTTTTACTTGTAGGAGTCATCGCTTTGGGAACCACATGTGCTGCAATGATGTTGACATGGATCTCGGTGTCAATGTCATCAGTAGTCACACATGGGTGGAGAGTTTTTGGGTGACGTGACATATAGTCTGCTGGATTGGACTTTCCTGCTTTGTGGACCACTTTGAACTTGTAGGGTTGGAGTCTGAGAGCCCATCTTTCTATCCGTGGTGGGGGTTTGGACTTTGGATTGTTGAAAATCAGTTCCAGTGGTTTGTGGTCTGTGACCATGACAAATTCTGATCCATATAGATAGAGGTAGAAGTGTTCACAGCTCCAGACAATGGTGAGTGCTTCCCACTCTGTCTGAGAGTATCTCTGTTCCACTGGAGTGAGGACTCTGCTTGCATAGGCCACAATGTGTGTCTTGGTGTTTGTCTTGTCGGTTTGTGCCAGGATGGCGCTGAGACCAACCGGGCTTGCATCAACGGTGACTGTTGTTTTTCTCTCTGAATGGAAGTAGCTCATGACTGGGTGGCTGATCAGTTTATCTTTTAGCAAATTCAGGGCTTTTGTGTGTTCTTTTGTCCAATGCCAGGCCACATCTTTCTTTGTGAGTTCACAAAGTGGCTGGGTGATTGAGGAGAAGTCGAATGAAGTGAGCGCTGTAGTTGGCCATTCCCAGTAGACTTCGGATTTCACTCTGGTTTTGAGGTAGTGGTGTGTGTGTGATGGCTAGGATCTTCTTTGTGACGGGTGGCACACCATCTTTTGAGAAGACATAGCCATAGAATTCTAAAGATTGTTTGTTGAACTCACATTTTTTCTCATTTATTGTGAGGTTGTTCTCATCGAGTTTCTTGAAGACTGCTTCCATGGAACGGTCATGATCTGTGGGTATGGCTCCGAATGTGATTATGTCGTCACTGAAGTTTCTAGCCCCCAGTATCCCATGCAAGACGTTTTGAATTGTGTGTTGGAAGACTTCCCCTGCTGATGATATTCCAAAAATGAGCCTTGTGTATCTCCTCAGTCCCATGTGTGTTGAGAACGTGGTGATGTATCTGGATTCAGGTGCTAGTTCTAGTTGATGGTATCTGACGTTGAGGGCCAGCTTTGAGAAAATGGTTATGCCACTGAGATCATGTATAATGTCGTCCACTGTAGGTGCAATGTGTCTTTCTCTCTGGACAGCTGTGTTGGGCAGGTGCATGTCAATGCAGAAACAGATTTTTTTCTGGATTTTTGGGTTTTGGAGTTGCCACGATGGGTGACACCCATGGTGTCAGGCCATTGACTTTTTCAACAATGCCCTGGTCCTCTAAATACTGCAGTTCCTGTTCTACTTTCTTTCTCATGTGGAAAGGAATGCGGCGATGTGGTTGAACTACAGGTTGCACACTGTCATCGATGTGCAGTTTAACTTGGAAATTCTTTAATTTTCCTATGCCAGCGGTAAGACTTGGATATTGCAGGAGCAACTGTTTAGCTTTGGACATGTCCTGTTTCTCAGTCTGAGTGCAGCACACTATGTGCACCAGGCCTAGTTCAGTTCCTGTTGTGTGTCCCAGTAGTGAGCCATGGCTTCCTTTGACCACATAGAAAGTTGCTTGAACAGTCTTGCCATTGGCCAAGACCGCTGCATGTATTTTACCTATGAGTGGGAGTGGCGTTTTTGAGCCATAGGGAAAGATTTTCTTCTTAGCTTGCCCGAGCTTTACTTTGGGCTTTGTTATGCTAAAAGCTGCCTCATCTAGAACATTGGCTGAAGCTCCTGAGTCAACCAGAATGTTGATGGTTTCACCAGCTATCACAATCTGTCGCACTGGCGGTGGTGCACCTTTGTTGTCAGCTGTGCTTGTGACAAATAGATATTCATCATCTGTGCTTGAGTCTTGTGCAACCACATGACTGACAGAGGTGTCAGGGAGTTCGGCTGCATCAGTCAGAATTGGTCTGACTTGCTTGTAGTTGCGGGATCTTGATTTGTGCGTGCTGTGTGTTTGTTTGATTTTCTGTTCATGTTGATTTTGTCTCAGTTGTTTGTTCTGTTGTGAGAGACAACAACGAGCATAGTGGTTGAGTTTCCCACACACTCTGCATGAAACATCTTTTGCTGAGCACGCTGTCTGTCCTCCCTGATGAGGAAATGCACCCCCACAGTTTCTGCATGTTGTTTTTGGTTATTGTTCACTGTTCATCTTCGATTTGTGAGACGATGAACCTGTCCATTTTTTGTTACTTGTGGTGGAGATAGCTGCAATCTGTCCTGTGTTATTTTTGTTTTCCATGTGGGAAGATTGTAGTTCAGACATTTCAAATGCCCTGGCAAGATCCAGCAGGTCTTTGGGGGTCATGTTTGGGTCTCTCAGTGCTCTCCTCCTTAGGCGTGATGATGTGCAATTGAGTATGATTTGTGATTTTATTTCTTTGTTTTCATCACTGAATTCACAGTTTTGGGCTAGCTTCCAGAGTCTAGTATGGAACACATCCATTGTTTCTCCTTGGTTTTGTTTTGCTTGTCTAAATGTGTAGATTTCAAACTCTACATTATGACTTAGGCTGAAGTAAGTAGCTGAACTTCTTTATCACAGTCTTTTGGCTCTCCTTTATCAGGGAATGTCTCAAAAATGTCCTGCACTGGTTCTCCAGCACAATACAATAGCATTGCCTTTTTTCCTGTTGCATCTGTTATGGCTGCTGCAGTGAGAAATGTTTCAAATCTCACCATCCATTTCTTCCATTTTGCGGAGAGAGAGGCAGGTTCAGTGCTAATATTGAAGTGTGGGAATTGTGGGAGCCCAGCTAGAGCCGCCATTTTGCTTGTGTCTAAAAGTTTTTTTTCTTCTCTTGTTCTCTGTCTTTAGCTGTGTTTTCGAGTTTATTGTGTTAGTAGCGGAATAGCATGATGGCTGGAGTGCACTGACTTAGTGGGTTTCATTTACAGGGCAAATCGCTCTGTAGCGTGTCTTGAAACTGCTCTGTGTATCCACGGCTCTGTAGCGTGCATGGGGCAGACGGTCGTTTGAAGATGAAAGACCGGTTGCATGGATTCCTTCATAGTCTGTATGCTGTATCCTCGTTGCCGATGTAGAAATGTGATGTCCTCACAGCTTTGTGTTTCTCTTAAATTATATTAATAAACAATTCAATATTACACTTCATTGTACACCTCGTGCTATTCACCGTCACTACTAACCACTTGCAGCGCCAACAATGTCAGCTATAACTTCCTGGAACAACGCTGGGTTAGGGAACGACAGTTTCTTAAAGGGGCAGTGCCCATTTTCACAACATTACAGAGCCGATGGAGCAGGATGGCGTGGTCCACAGTATCAAAGGCAGCTGTCAAGTCCAGCAGGAGGAGGAGAAAATGGTGAGCCTTGGTCCGCAGTCATGAGCAGGTTGTTCATGACCCAGACCAGGGCTGTCTCTGTGCTCTTCGGAAACCAGACTGAAATTTTTCATACAGGTTATGGATGTGGAGGTGATTATGGAGTTGGGGCTGCAACAATTTTTTCCAGGACTTTGGATAGGAACGGTAGGTTTGAGATGGGTCTGGAATGAACCAGGATTTCCGGGTCGAGTGAGGGCTTCTTCAGATGGGGGCGGATGACA